>JAYKQN010000030.1:445000-580000 GCA_036785175.1 Eupleurogrammus muticus | reverse complement strand
TGCTAACAGGTTAGCACGGATGCTAACAAGTTAGCACGGATGTTAGCACGGATGCTAACAAGTTAGCACGGATGCTAACAAGTTATGCTAACAAGTTAGCACGGATGTTAACAAGTTAGGACGGATGCTAACAAGTTAGCACTGATGTTAGCACGGACGCTAACAATTTATGCTAACAGGTTAGCACGGATGCTAACAAGTTGGCACAGATGTTAGCACGGATGCTAACAGGTTAGCACGGATGTTAGCACGGATGCTAACAAGTTAGCACGGATGTTAGCACGGATGCTAACAAGTTAGCACGGATGCTAACAAGTTATGCTAACAAGTTAGCACGGATGTTAACAAGTTAGGACGGATGCTAACAAGTTAGCACTGATGTTAGCACGGACGCTAACAATTTATGCTAACAGGTTAGCACGGATGCTAACAAGTTGGCACAGATATTAGCACGGATGCTAACAAGTTGGCACAGATGTTAGCACGGATGCTAACATGTTAGCACGGATGTTAGCACGGATGCTAACAAGTTAGCACGGATGTTAGCACGGATGCTAACATGTTAGCACGGATGTTAGCACGGATGCTAACAAGTTAGCACGGATGCTAACAAGTTAGCACGGATGCTAACAAGTTATGGTAACATGTTAGCACGGATGCTAACATGTTAGCACGGATGCTAACAGGTTAGCACGGATGTTAGCACGGATGCTAACATGTTAGCACGGATGCTAACAAGTTATGGTAACAGGTTAGCACGGATGCTAACAGGTTAGCACGGATGCTAACAGGTTAGCACGGATGTTAGCACGGATGCTAACATGTTAGCACGGATGCTAACAAGTTAGCACGGATGTTAGCACGGATGCTAACATGTTAGCACGGATGCTAACAAGTTATGGTAACAGGTTAGCACGGATGCTAACAGGTTAGCACGGATGCTAACAGGTTAGCACGGATGCTAACAAGTTAGCACGGATGCTAACAAGTTATGGTAACAGGTTAGCACGGATGCTAACAGGTTAGCACGGATGATGTTTTAGTCCTGTTTCCCAGATGTTACCAGATGTTATAGGATATAATGTTGAGCGACAGGATATTTACAACCGTCTGTTACAGTAGGAACATGTTTCTGTTTAATGAAGGAACCTTTGTTCATTGTTATAAGTCTTTGCCATAATAATAAATTCTGTCATTCTGTTAATGTTTATAATCAATCTGTTAAACTAAAATGTGATAATCGATTTGAGTCATTTTTAAGGACATTTGAAACTTTGAAATTTGAAACAAGCTTTTGATTAAATAATTTTATTAAGTTGAGGTTGTAGAGTTATATTCTATTTATTGTATTAAAGGTAAACCCAGTATTTATGATTTCTTTCATTTTATAGGTGAAACAATGAGTCTATTAATCTACTAGTTAGTTGTAGAATCAAAATCTTTCTACAATTATAATAGAAGAAAACACATTAAAACTACTGAAAAATAGAAATACTGAGCAAGTAAATATCAGTGTCAGCCTTGTTAATTATTTGTTAATTAAGGTGCTTACATTTGCATAATATACATAAATTAGGATTAACTTAACACATTAATTTTTTATCATCTATACATACACTAATAGTTTAAATTGAATAAATATATATGGTGTTGCTATGGTGATTAATTCCTCCTAAAAAGAACTTCCTACATGATGGAAGAGTCAGAAACGATGTGTGATGGTGGATTGTAGACCCTGTCCTGAATTATGACCGTATCATAAATATTTGCTGTTTGTTTAAAGACAACGAAGAAGAGGATAAATATAATATAATCATAAATTTATTTCATACAGAATTGCACAGTTCATTGCGTTTTACAGCTGATCGACTGGTGTAAACTAAAAACTGACTGGAAATAAGAGAACCAGCAAGTTCCTAAAAATATAAAATATAGTATGTTTTTGGAAGGGATGAAACCAATTCAACATGTTTGTGAAACACAGAATATAAGCTCCTTCAATATATGTATTTTATTTTATATATGTATAAAACGTTTGTTGGTTTGCCAGAAAAACTTCAATATTTCAGAGTACGATGAAGCCCTGTGGCAGCTCCTCGTCTTCCTCCGTTTCTTCCTCTCCACTCGTCTCTCTCTCCTTCTGTCTTCTGTCTCTGCTCGTGTTTTCTTCTCCTCTCTTGTCCTCCGTGGGCCGGAGCTGATCCATCCTCTCCGCCAGCTCCCTGAGGTCCCGCTCCTCGTCCTCAGAGGGCAGACGCTCCGGCTTGGCCGCGCTCTTATTTTGAAAGTCTGTGAAGATATTTAAGGCATTGATATTGCAAACAAACGTGGAACGAAGTCAGTGAAAGGATCCACTTTATCAGGACTGTAACGATATGATGGAAATATCAGGATATAACAGTAAATTCATATCAACATTTTAGGCAAGGCAAGGCAAGTTTATTTGTAGAGCACAATTCATACACAGGGCAATTCAAAGTGCTTTACAGTTACACAAAATCACAAAAGGAGAGCAAAACATACATAAAATCACAAAAGGAAAATCATAAAACATAGAATTCATCATTAATTTAAAAAAGAGTGAAGAGTGTAGATAAGATACTTTCAGTTTTCATATGCACGGTTTAACAGAACTGTTTTCAGCCTGGTCTTAAACAGCGTTGAGGCCTGTCTCACATTCTCTGGAAGACTGTTCCAGATTTTAGTTGTAGGTGAACAACAACAAGTTAACAAGTTAGCACGGATGCCAACAAGTTAGCACGGATGTTAACAAGTTAGGACGGATGCTAACAAGTTAGCACTGATGTTAGCACGGACGCTAACAATTTATGCTAACAGGTTAGCACGGATGCTAACAAGTTGGCACAGATGTTAGCATGGATGCTAACAAGTCAGCACGGATGCTAACAAGTTATGCTAACAGGTTAGCACGGATGCTAACAAGTTATGCTAACAGGTTAGCACGGATGCTAACAAGTTAGCACGGATGCTAACAAGTTAGCACTGATGTTAGCACGGACGCTAACAATTTATGCTAACAGGTTAGCACGGATGCTAACAAGTTGGCACAGATGTTAGCACGGATGCTAACAGGTTAGCACGGATGTTAGCACGGATGCTAACAAGTTAGCACGGATGCTAACAAGTTAGCACTGATGTTAGCACGGACGCTAACAATTTATGCTAACAGGTTAGCACGGATGCTAACAAGTTGGCACAGATGTTAGCACGGATGCTAACAGGTTAGCACGGATGTTAGCACGGATGCTAACAAGTTAGCACGGATGTTAGCACGGATGCTAACAAGTTAGCACGGATGCTAACAAGTTATGCTAACAAGTTAGCACGGATGTTAACAAGTTAGGACGGATGCTAACAAGTTAGCACTGATGTTAGCACGGATGCTAACAAGTTGGCACAGATGTTAGCACGGATGCTAACAAGTTGGCACAGATGTTAGCACGGATGCTAACAAGTGAGCACGGATGCTAACAGGTTAGCACGGATGCTAACATGTTAGCACGGATGTTAGCACGGATGCTAACAAGTTAGCACGGATGTTAGCACGGATGCTAACATGTTAGCACGGATGTTAGCACGGATGCTAACAAGTTAGCACGGATGCTAACAAGTTAGCACGGATGCTAACAAGTTATGGTAACATGTTAGCACGGATGCTAACATGTTAGCACGGATGCTAACATGTTAGCACGGATGTTAGCACGGATGCTAACATGTTAGCACGGATGCTAACAAGTTATGGTAACAGGTTAGCACGGATGCTAACAGGTTAGCACGGATGCTAACAGGTTAGCACGGATGTTAGCACGGATGCTAACATGTTAGCACGGATGCTAACAAGTTAGCACGGATGTTAGCACGGATGCTAACATGTTAGCACGGATGCTAACAAGTTATGGTAACAGGTTAGCACGGATGCTAACAGGTTAGCACGGATGCTAACAGGTTAGCACGGATGCTAACAAGTTAGCACGGATGCTAACAAGTTATGGTAACAGGTTAGCACGGATGCTAACAGGTTAGCACGGATGATGTTTTAGTCCTGTTTCCCAGATGTTACCAGATGTTATAGGATATAATGTTGAGCGACAGGATATTTACAACCGTCTGTTACAGTAGGAACATGTTTCTGTTTAATGAAGGAACCTTTGTTCATTGTTATAAGTCTTTGCCATAATAATAAATTCTGTCATTCTGTTAATGTTTATAATCAATCTGTTAAACTAAAATGTGATAATCGATTTGAGTCATTTTTAAGGACATTTGAAACTTTGAAATTTGAAACAAGCTTTTGATTAAATCATTTTATTAAGTTGAGGTTGTAGAGTTATATTCTATTTATTGTATTAAAGGTAAACCCAGTATTTATGATTTCTTTCATTTTATAGGTGAAACAATGAGTCTATTAATCTACTAGTTAGTTGTAGAATCAAAATCTTTCTACAATTATAATAGAAGAAAACACATTAAAACTACTGAAAAATAGAAATACTGAGCAAGTAAATATCAGTGTCAGCCTTGTTAATTATTTGTTAATTAAGGTGCTTACATTTGCATAATATACATAAATTAGGATTAACTTAACACATTAATTTTTTATCATCTATACATACACTAATAGTTTAAATTGAATAAATATATATGGTGTTGCTATGGTGATTAATTCCTCCTAAAAAGAACTTCCTACATGATGGAAGAGTCAGAAACGATGTGTGATGGTGGATTGTAGACCCTGTCCTGAATTATGACCGTATCATAAATATTTGCTGTTTGTTTAAAGACAACGAAGAAGAGGATAAATATAATATAATCATAAATTTATTTCATACAGAATTGCACAGTTCATTGCGTTTTACAGCTGATCGACTGGTGTAAACTAAAAACTGACTGGAAATAAGAGAACCAGCAAGTTCCTAAAAATATAAAATATAGTATGTTTTTGGAAGGGATGAAACCAATTCAACATGTTTGTGAAACACAGAATATAAGCTCCTTCAATATATGTATTTTATTTTATATATGTATAAAACGTTTGTTGGTTTGCCAGAAAAACTTCAATATTTCAGAGTACGATGAAGCCCTGTGGCAGCTCCTCGTCTTCCTCCGTTTCTTCCTCTCCACTCGTCTCTCTCTCCTTCTGTCTTCTGTCTCTGCTCGTGTTTTCTTCTCCTCTCTTGTCCTCCGTGGGCCGGAGCTGATCCATCCTCTCCGCCAGCTCCCTGAGGTCCCGCTCCTCGTCCTCAGAGGGCAGACGCTCCGGCTTGGCCGCGCTCTTATTTTGAAAGTCTGTGAAGATATTTAAGGCATTGATATTGCAAACAAACGTGGAACGAAGTCAGTGAAAGGATCCACTTTATCAGGACTGTAACAATATGATGGAAATATCAGGATATAACAGTAAATTCATATCAACATTTTAGGCAAGGCAAGGCAAGTTTATTTGTAGAGCACAATTCATACACAGGGCAATTCAAAGTGCTTTACAGTTACACAAAATCACAAAAGGAGAGCAAAACATACATAAAATCACAAAAGGAAAATCATAAAACATAGAATTCATCATTAATTTAAAAAAGAGTGAAGAGTGTAGATAAGATACTTTCAGTTTTCATATGCACGGTTTAACAGAACTGTTTTCAGCCTGGTCTTAAACAGCGTTGAGGCCTGTCTCACATTCTCTGGAAGACTGTTCCAGATTTTAGTTGTAGGTGAACAACAACAAGTTAACAAGTTAGCACGGATGCCAACAAGTTAGCACGGATGTTAACAAGTTAGGACGGATGCTAACAAGTTAGCACTGATGTTAGCACGGACGCTAACAATTTATGCTAACAGGTTAGCACGGATGCTAACAAGTTGGCACAGATGTTAGCATGGATGCTAACAAGTCAGCACGGATGCTAACAAGTTATGCTAACAGGTTAGCACGGATGCTAACAAGTTATGCTAACAGGTTAGCACGGATGCTAACAAGTTATGCTAACAGGTTAGCACGGATGCTAACAAGTTAGCACGGATGTTAGCACGGATGCTAACAAGTTAGCACGGATGCTAACAAGTTAGCACGGATGCTAACAAGTTATGGTAACATGTTAGCACGGATGCTAACATGTTAGCACGGATGCTAACAGGTTAGCACGGATGTTAGCACGGATGCTAACAAGTTATGGTAACAGGTTAGCACGGATGCTAACAGGTTAGCACGGATGCTAACAGGTTAGCACGGATGCTAACAGGTTAGCACGGATGTTAGCACGGATGCTAACAGGTTAGCACGGATGCTAACAGGTTAGCACGGATGCTAACATGTTAGCACGGATGCTAACAAGTTGGCACAGATGTTAGCACGGATGCTAACAAGTTGGCACAGATGTTAGCACGGATGCTAACAAGTTGGCACGGATGCTAACAAGTTATGGTAACAGGTTAGCACGGATGCTAACAGGTTAGCACGGATGCTAACAGGTTAGCACGGATGTTAGCACGGATGCTAACATGTTAGCACGGATGCTAACAAGTTAGCACGGATGTTAGCACGGATGCTAACATGTTAGCACGGATGCTAACAAGTTATGGTAACAGGTTAGCACGGATGCTAACAGGTTAGCACGGATGATGTTTTAGTCCTGTTTCCCAGATGTTACCAGATGTTATAGGATATAATGTTGAGCGACAGGATATTTACAACCGTCTGTTACAGTAGGAACATGTTTCTGTTTAATGAAGGAACCTTTGTTCATTGTTATAAGTCTTTGCCATAATAATAAATTCTGTCATTCTGTTAATGTTTATAATCAATCTGTTAAACTAAAATGTGATAATCGATTTGAGTCATTTTTAAGGACATTTGAAACTTTGAAATTTGAAACAAGCTTTTGATTAAATAATTTTATTAAGTTGAGGTTGTAGAGTTATATTCTATTTATTGTATTAAAGGTAAACCCAGTATTTATGATTTCTTTCATTTTATAGGTGAAACAATGAGTCTATTAATCTACTAGTTAGTTGTAGAATCAAAATCTTTCTACAATTATAATAGAAGAAAACACATTAAAACTACTGAAAAATAGAAATACTGAGCAAGTAAATATCAGTGTCAGCCTTGTTAATTATTTGTTAATTAAGGTGCTTACATTTGCATAATATACATAAATTAGGATTAACTTAACACATTAATTTTTTATCATCTATACATACACTAATAGTTTAAATTGAATAAATATATATGGTGTTGCTATGGTGATTAATTCCTCCTAAAAAGAACTTCCTACATGATGGAAGAGTCAGAAACGATGTGTGATGGTGGATTGTAGACCCTGTCCTGAATTATGACCGTATCATAAATATTTGCTGTTTGTTTAAAGACAACGAAGAAGAGGATAAATATAATATAATCATAAATTTATTTCATACAGAATTGCACAGTTCATTGCGTTTTACAGCTGATCGACTGGTGTAAACTAAAAACTGACTGGAAATAAGAGAACCAGCAAGTTCCTAAAAATATAAAATATAGTATGTTTTTGGAAGGGATGAAACCAATTCAACATGTTTGTGAAACACAGAATATAAGCTCCTTCAATATATGTATTTTATTTTATATATGTATAAAACGTTTGTTGGTTTGCCAGAAAAACTTCAATATTTCAGAGTACGATGAAGCCCTGTGGCAGCTCCTCGTCTTCCTCCGTTTCTTCCTCTCCACTCGTCTCTCTCTCCTTCTGTCTTCTGTCTCTGCTCGTGTTTTCTTCTCCTCTCTTGTCCTCCGTGGGCCGGAGCTGATCCATCCTCTCCGCCAGCTCCCTGAGGTCCCGCTCCTCGTCCTCAGAGGGCAGACGCTCCGGCTTGGCCGCGCTCTTATTTTGAAAGTCTGTGAAGATATTTAAGGCATTGATATTGCAAACAAACGTGGAACGAAGTCAGTGAAAGGATCCACTTTATCAGGACTGTAACGATATGATGGAAATATCAGGATATAACAGTAAATTCATATCAACATTTTAGGCAAGGCAAGGCAAGTTTATTTGTAGAGCACAATTCATACACAGGGCAATTCAAAGTGCTTTACAGTTACACAAAATCACAAAAGGAGAGCAAAACATACATAAAATCACAAAAGGAAAATCATAAAACATAGAATTCATCATTAATTTAAAAAAGAGTGAAGAGTGTAGATAAGATACTTTCAGTTTTCATATGCACGGTTTAACAGAACTGTTTTCAGCCTGGTCTTAAACAGCGTTGAGGCCTGTCTCACATTCTCTGGAAGACTGTTCCAGATTTTAGTTGTAGGTGAACAACAACAAGTTAACAAGTTAGCACGGATGCCAACAAGTTAGCACGGATGTTAACAAGTTAGGACGGATGCTAACAAGTTAGCACTGATGTTAGCACGGACGCTAACAATTTATGCTAACAGGTTAGCACGGATGCTAACAAGTTGGCACAGATGTTAGCATGGATGCTAACAAGTCAGCACGGATGCTAACAAGTTATGCTAACAGGTTAGCACGGATGCTAACAAGTTATGCTAACAGGTTAGCACGGATGCTAACAAGTTATGCTAACAGGTTAGCACGGATGCTAACAAGTTAGCACGGATGTTAGCACGGATGCTAACAAGTTAGCACGGATGTTAGCACGGATGCTAACAAGTTAGCACGGATGCTAACAAGTTAGCACTGATGTTAGCACGGACGCTAACAATTTATGCTAACAGGTTAGCACGGATGCTAACAAGTTGGCACAGATGTTAGCACGGATGCTAACAGGTTAGCACGGATGTTAGCACGGATGCTAACAAGTTAGCACGGATGTTAGCACGGATGCTAACAAGTTAGCACGGATGCTAACAAGTTATGCTAACAAGTTAGCACGGATGTTAACAAGTTAGGACGGATGCTAACAAGTTAGCACTGATGTTAGCACGGACGCTAACAATTTATGCTAACAGGTTAGCACGGATGCTAACAAGTTGGCACAGATGTTAGCACGGATGCTAACAAGTTGGCACAGATGTTAGCACGGATGCTAACAAGTTAGCACGGATGCTAACAGGTTAGCACGGATGCTAACATGTTAGCACGGATGTTAGCACGGATGCTAACAAGTTAGCACGGATGCTAACAAGTTAGCACGGATGCTAACAAGTTATGGTAACATGTTAGCACGGATGCTAACATGTTAGCACGGATGCTAACAGGTTAGCACGGATGTTAGCACGGATGCTAACATGTTAGCACGGATGCTAACAAGTTAGCACGGATGCTAACAAGTTATGGTAACAGGTTAGCACGGATGCTAACAGGTTAGCACGGATGCTAACAGGTTAGCACGGATGTTAGCACGGATGCTAACATGTTAGCACGGATGCTAACATGTTAGCACGGATGCTAACAAGTTAGCACGGATGTTAGCACGGATGCTAACATGTTAGCACGGATGCTAACAAGTTATGGTAACAGGTTAGCACGGATGCTAACAGGTTAGCACGGATGCTAACAGGTTAGCACGGATGCTAACAAGTTAGCACGGATGCTAACAAGTTATGGTAACAGGTTAGCACGGATGCTAACAGGTTAGCACGGATGATGTTTTAGTCCTGTTTCCCAGATGTTACCAGATGTTATAGGATATAATGTTGAGCGACAGGATATTTACAACCGTCTGTTACAGTAGGAACATGTTTCTGTTTAATGAAGGAACCTTTGTTCATTGTTATAAGTCTTTGCCATAATAATAAATTCTGTCATTCTGTTAATGTTTATAATCAATCTTTTAAACTAAAATGTGATAATCGATTTGAGTCATTTTTAAGGACATTTGAAACTTTGAAATTTGAAACAAGCTTTTGATTAAATCATTTTATTAAGTTGAGGTTGTAGAGTTATATTCTATTTATTGTATTAAAGGTAAACCCAGTATTTATGATTTCTTTCATTTTATAGGTGAAACAATGAGTCTATTAATCTACTAGTTAGTTGTAGAATCAAAATCTTTCTACAATTATAATAGAAGAAAACACATTAAAACTACTGAAAAATAGAAATACTGAGCAAGTAAATATCAGTGTCAGCCTTGTTAATTATTTGTTAATTAAGGTGCTTACATTTGCATAATATACATAAATTAGGATTAACTTAACACATTAATTTTTTATCATCTATACATACACTAATAGTTTAAATTGAATAAATATATATGGTGTTGCTATGGTGATTAATTCCTCCTAAAAAGAACTTCCTACATGATGGAAGAGTCAGAAACGATGTGTGATGGTGGATTGTAGACCCTGTCCTGAATTATGACCGTATCATAAATATTTGCTGTTTGTTTAAAGACAACGAAGAAGAGGATAAATATAATATAATCATAAATTTATTTCATACAGAATTGCACAGTTCATTGCGTTTTACAGCTGATCGACTGGTGTAAACTAAAAACTGACTGGAAATAAGAGAACCAGCAAGTTCCTAAAAATATAAAATATAGTATGTTTTTGGAAGGGATGAAACCAATTCAACATGTTTGTGAAACACAGAATATAAGCTCCTTCAATATATGTATTTTATTTTATATATGTATAAAACGTTTGTTGGTTTGCCAGAAAAACTTCAATATTTCAGAGTACGATGAAGCCCTGTGGCAGCTCCTCGTCTTCCTCCGTTTCTTCCTCTCCACTCGTCTCTCTCTCCTTCTGTCTTCTGTCTCTGCTCGTGTTTTCTTCTCCTCTCTTGTCCTCCGTGGGCCGGAGCTGATCCATCCTCTCCGCCAGCTCCCTGAGGTCCCGCTCCTCGTCCTCAGAGGGCAGACGCTCCGGCTTGGCCGCGCTCTTATTTTGAAAGTCTGTGAAGATATTTAAGGCATTGATATTGCAAACAAACGTGGAACGAAGTCAGTGAAAGGATCCACTTTATCAGGACTGTAACAATATGATGGAAATATCAGGATATAACAGTAAATTCATATCAACATTTTAGGCAAGGCAAGGCAAGTTTATTTGTAGAGCACAATTCATACACAGGGCAATTCAAAGTGCTTTACAGTTACACAAAATCACAAAAGGAGAGCAAAACATACATAAAATCACAAAAGGAAAATCATAAAACATAGAATTCATCATTAATTTAAAAAAGAGTGAAGAGTGTAGATAAGATACTTTCAGTTTTCATATGCACGGTTTAACAGAACTGTTTTCAGCCTGGTCTTAAACAGCGTTGAGGCCTGTCTCACATTCTCTGGAAGACTGTTCCAGATTTTAGTTGTAGGTGAACAACAACAAGTTAACAAGTTAGCACGGATGCCAACAAGTTAGCACGGATGTTAACAAGTTAGGACGGATGCTAACAAGTTAGCACTGATGTTAGCACGGACGCTAACAATTTATGCTAACAGGTTAGCACGGATGCTAACAAGTTGGCACAGATGTTAGCATGGATGCTAACAAGTCAGCACGGATGCTAACAAGTTATGCTAACAGGTTAGCACGGATGCTAACAAGTTATGCTAACAGGTTAGCACGGATGCTAACAAGTTATGCTAACAGGTTAGCACGGATGCTAACAAGTTAGCACGGATGTTAGCACGGATGCTAACAAGTTAGCACGGATGCTAACAAGTTAGCACGGATGCTAACAAGTTATGGTAACATGTTAGCACGGATGCTAACATGTTAGCACGGATGCTAACAGGTTAGCACGGATGTTAGCACGGATGCTAACAAGTTATGGTAACAGGTTAGCACGGATGCTAACAGGTTAGCACGGATGCTAACAGGTTAGCACGGATGCTAACAGGTTAGCACGGATGTTAGCACGGATGCTAACAGGTTAGCACGGATGCTAACAGGTTAGCACGGATGCTAACATGTTAGCACGGATGCTAACAAGTTGGCACAGATGTTAGCACGGATGCTAACAAGTTGGCACAGATGTTAGCACGGATGCTAACAAGTTGGCACAGATGTTAGCACGGATGCTAACAAGTTAGCACGGATGCTAACAGGTTAGCACGGATGCTAACATGTTAGCACGGATGCTAACAGGTTAGCACGGATGTTAGCACGGATGCTAACATGTTAGCACGGATGCTAACAAGTTATGGTAACAGGTTAGCACGGATGCTAACAGGTTAGCACGGATGCTAACAGGTTAGCACGGATGTTAGCACGGATGCTAACATGTTAGCACGGATGCTAACAAGTTAGCACGGATGTTAGCACGGATGCTAACATGTTAGCACGGATGCTAACAAGTTATGGTAACAGGTTAGCACGGATGCTAACAGGTTAGCACGGATGCTAACAAGTTAGCACGGATGCTAACAAGTTATGGTAACAGGTTAGCACGGATGCTAACAGGTTAGCACGGATGATGTTTTAGTCCTGTTTCCCAGATGTTACCAGATGTTATAGGATATAATGTTGAGCGACAGGATATTTACAACCGTCTGTTACAGTAGGAACATGTTTCTGTTTAATGAAGGAACCTTTGTTCATTGTTATAAGTCTTTGCCATAATAATAAATTCTGTCATTCTGTTAATGTTTATAATCAATCTGTTAAACTAAAATGTGATAATCGATTTGAGTCATTTTTAAGGACATTTGAAACTTTGAAATTTGAAACAAGCTTTTGATTAAATCATTTTATTAAGTTGAGGTTGTAGAGTTATATTCTATTTATTGTATTAAAGGTAAACCCAGTATTTATGATTTCTTTCATTTTATAGGTGAAACAATGAGTCTATTAATCTACTAGTTAGTTGTAGAATCAAAATCTTTCTACAATTATAATAGAAGAAAACACATTAAAACTACTGAAAAATAGAAATACTGAGCAAGTAAATATCAGTGTCAGCCTTGTTAATTATTTGTTAATTAAGGTGCTTACATTTGCATAATATACATAAATTAGGATTAACTTAACACATTAATTTTTTATCATCTATACATACACTAATAGTTTAAATTGAATAAATATATATGGTGTTGCTATGGTGATTAATTCCTCCTAAAAAGAACTTCCTACATGATGGAAGAGTCAGAAACGATGTGTGATGGTGGATTGTAGACCCTGTCCTGAATTATGACCGTATCATAAATATTTGCTGTTTGTTTAAAGACAACGAAGAAGAGGATAAATATAATATAATCATAAATTTATTTCATACAGAATTGCACAGTTCATTGCGTTTTACAGCTGATCGACTGGTGTAAACTAAAAACTGACTGGAAATAAGAGAACCAGCAAGTTCCTAAAAATATAAAATATAGTATGTTTTTGGAAGGGATGAAACCAATTCAACATGTTTGTGAAACACAGAATATAAGCTCCTTCAATATATGTATTTTATTTTATATATGTATAAAACGTTTGTTGGTTTGCCAGAAAAACTTCAATATTTCAGAGTACGATGAAGCCCTGTGGCAGCTCCTCGTCTTCCTCCGTTTCTTCCTCTCCACTCGTCTCTCTCTCCTTCTGTCTTCTGTCTCTGCTCGTGTTTTCTTCTCCTCTCTTGTCCTCCGTGGGCCGGAGCTGATCCATCCTCTCCGCCAGCTCCCTGAGGTCCCGCTCCTCGTCCTCAGAGGGCAGACGCTCCGGCTTGGCCGCGCTCTTATTTTGAAAGTCTGTGAAGATATTTAAGGCATTGATATTGCAAACAAACGTGGAACGAAGTCAGTGAAAGGATCCACTTTATCAGGACTGTAACGATATGATGGAAATATCAGGATATAACAGTAAATTCATATCAACATTTTAGGCAAGGCAAGGCAAGTTTATTTGTAGAGCACAATTCATACACAGGGCAATTCAAAGTGCTTTACAGTTACACAAAATCACAAAAGGAGAGCAAAACATACATAAAATCACAAAAGGAAAATCATAAAACATAGAATTCATCATTAATTTAAAAAAGAGTGAAGAGTGTAGATAAGATACTTTCAGTTTTCATATGCACGGTTTAACAGAACTGTTTTCAGCCTGGTCTTAAACAGCGTTGAGGCCTGTCTCACATTCTCTGGAAGACTGTTCCAGATTTTAGTTGTAGGTGAACAACAACAAGTTAACAAGTTAGCACGGATGCCAACAAGTTAGCACGGATGTTAACAAGTTAGGACGGATGCTAACAAGTTAGCACTGATGTTAGCACGGCCGCTAACAATTTATGCTAACAGGTTAGCACGGATGCTAACAAGTTGGCACAGATGTTAGCATGGATGCTAACAAGTCAGCACGGATGCTAACAAGTTATGCTAACAGGTTAGCACGGATGCTAACAAGTTATGCTAACAGGTTAGCACGGATGCTAACAAGTTAGCACGGATGCTAACAAGTTAGCACTGATGTTAGCACGGACGCTAACAATTTATGCTAACAGGTTAGCACGGATGCTAACAAGTTGGCACAGATGTTAGCACGGATGCTAACAGGTTAGCACGGATGTTAGCACGGATGCTAACAAGTTAGCACGGATGTTAGCACGGATGCTAACAAGTTAGCACGGATGCTAACAAGTTATGCTAACAAGTTAGCACGGATGTTAACAAGTTAGGACGGATGCTAACAAGTTAGCACTGATGTTAGCACGGATGCTAACAAGTTGGCACAGATGTTAGCACGGATGCTAACAAGTTGGCACAGATGTTAGCACGGATGCTAACAAGTGAGCACGGATGCTAACAGGTTAGCACGGATGCTAACATGTTAGCACGGATGTTAGCACGGATGCTAACAAGTTAGCACGGATGTTAGCACGGATGCTAACAAGTTAGCACGGATGTTAGCACGGATGCTAACAAGTTAGCACGGATGCTAACAAGTTAGCACGGATGCTAACAAGTTATGGTAACATGTTAGCACGGATGCTAACAGGTTAGCACGGATGTTAGCACGGATGCTAACATGTTAGCACGGATGCTAACAAGTTATGGTAACAGGTTAGCACGGATGCTAACAGGTTAGCACGGATGCTAACAGGTTAGCACGGATGTTAGCACGGATGCTAACATGTTAGCACGGATGCTAACAAGTTAGCACGGATGTTAGCACGGATGCTAACATGTTAGCACGGATGCTAACAAGTTATGGTAACAGGTTAGCACGGATGCTAACAGGTTAGCACGGATGCTAACAGGTTAGCACGGATGCTAACAAGTTAGCACGGATGCTAACAAGTTATGGTAACAGGTTAGCACGGATGCTAACAGGTTAGCACGGATGATGTTTTAGTCCTGTTTCCCAGATGTTACCAGATGTTATAGGATATAATGTTGAGCGACAGGATATTTACAACCGTCTGTTACAGTAGGAACATGTTTCTGTTTAATGAAGGAACCTTTGTTCATTGTTATAAGTCTTTGCCATAATAATAAATTCTGTCATTCTGTTAATGTTTATAATCAATCTGTTAAACTAAAATGTGATAATCGATTTGAGTCATTTTTAAGGACATTTGAAACTTTGAAATTTGAAACAAGCTTTTGATTAAATAATTTTATTAAGTTGAGGTTGTAGAGTTATATTCTATTTATTGTATTAAAGGTAAACCCAGTATTTATGATTTCTTTCATTTTATAGGTGAAACAATGAGTCTATTAATCTACTAGTTAGTTGTAGAATCAAAATCTTTCTACAATTATAATAGAAGAAAACACATTAAAACTACTGAAAAATAGAAATACTGAGCAAGTAAATATCAGTGTCAGCCTTGTTAATTATTTGTTAATTAAGGTGCTTACATTTGCATAATATACATAAATTAGGATTAACTTAACACATTAATTTTTTATCATCTATACATACACTAATAGTTTAAATTGAATAAATATATATGGTGTTGCTATGGTGATTAATTCCTCCTAAAAAGAACTTCCTACATGATGGAAGAGTCAGAAACGATGTGTGATGGTGGATTGTAGACCCTGTCCTGAATTATGACCGTATCATAAATATTTGCTGTTTGTTTAAAGACAACGAAGAAGAGGATAAATATAATATAATCATAAATTTATTTCATACAGAATTGCACAGTTCATTGCGTTTTACAGCTGATCGACTGGTGTAAACTAAAAACTGACTGGAAATAAGAGAACCAGCAAGTTCCTAAAAATATAAAATATAGTATGTTTTTGGAAGGGATGAAACCAATTCAACATGTTTGTGAAACACAGAATATAAGCTCCTTCAATATATGTATTTTATTTTATATATGTATAAAACGTTTGTTGGTTTGCCAGAAAAACTTCAATATTTCAGAGTACGATGAAGCCCTGTGGCAGCTCCTCGTCTTCCTCCGTTTCTTCCTCTCCACTCGTCTCTCTCTCCTTCTGTCTTCTGTCTCTGCTCGTGTTTTCTTCTCCTCTCTTGTCCTCCGTGGGCCGGAGCTGATCCATCCTCTCCGCCAGCTCCCTGAGGTCCCGCTCCTCGTCCTCAGAGGGCAGACGCTCCGGCTTGGCCGCGCTCTTATTTTGAAAGTCTGTGAAGATATTTAAGGCATTGATATTGCAAACAAACGTGGAACGAAGTCAGTGAAAGGATCCACTTTATCAGGACTGTAACGATATGATGGAAATATCAGGATATAACAGTAAATTCATATCAACATTTTAGGCAAGGCAAGGCAAGTTTATTTGTAGAGCACAATTCATACACAGGGCAATTCAAAGTGCTTTACAGTTACACAAAATCACAAAAGGAGAGCAAAACATACATAAAATCACAAAAGGAAAATCATAAAACATAGAATTCATCATTAATTTAAAAAAGAGTGAAGAGTGTAGATAAGATACTTTCAGTTTTCATATGCACGGTTTAACAGAACTGTTTTCAGCCTGGTCTTAAACAGCGTTGAGGCCTGTCTCACATTCTCTGGAAGACTGTTCCAGATTTTAGTTGTAGGTGAACAACAACAAGTTAACAAGTTAGCACGGATGCCAACAAGTTAGCACGGATGTTAACAAGTTAGGACGGATGCTAACAAGTTAGCACTGATGTTAGCACGGACGCTAACAATTTATGCTAACAGGTTAGCACGGATGCTAACAAGTTGGCACAGATGTTAGCATGGATGCTAACAAGTCAGCACGGATGCTAACAAGTTATGCTAACAGGTTAGCACGGATGCTAACAAGTTATGCTAACAGGTTAGCACGGATGCTAACAAGTTAGCACGGATGTTAGCACGGATGCTAACAAGTTAGCACGGATGCTAACAAGTTAGCACGGATGCTAACAAGTTATGGTAACATGTTAGCACGGATGCTAACATGTTAGCACGGATGCTAACAGGTTAGCACGGATGTTAGCACGGATGCTAACAAGTTATGGTAACAGGTTAGCACGGATGCTAACAGGTTAGCACGGATGCTAACAGGTTAGCACGGATGCTAACAGGTTAGCACGGATGTTAGCACGGATGCTAACAGGTTAGCACGGATGCTAACAGGTTAGCACGGATGCTAACATGTTAGCACGGATGCTAACAAGTTGGCACAGATGTTAGCACGGATGCTAACAAGTTGGCACAGATGTTAGCACGGATGCTAACAAGTTGGCACGGATGCTAACAAGTTATGGTAACAGGTTAGCACGGATGCTAACAGGTTAGCACGGATGCTAACAGGTTAGCACGGATGTTAGCACGGATGCTAACATGTTAGCACGAATGCTAACAAGTTAGCACGGATGTTAGCACGGATGCTAACATGTTAGCACGGATGCTAACAAGTTATGGTAACAGGTTAGCACGGATGCTAACAGGTTAGCACGGATGATGTTTTAGTCCTGTTTCCCAGATGTTACCAGATGTTATAGGATATAATGTTGAGCGACAGGATATTTACAACCGTCTGTT
Organism: Eupleurogrammus muticus; assembly: GCA_036785175.1. NCBI lineage: Eukaryota > Metazoa > Chordata > Actinopteri > Scombriformes > Trichiuridae > Eupleurogrammus > Eupleurogrammus muticus. The sequence continues at coordinate 562,127 of JAYKQN010000030.1, read as the reverse complement.
ACAGTAGGAACATGTTTCTGTTTAATGAAGGAACCTTTGTTCATTGTTATAAGTCTTTGCCATAATAATAAATTCTGTCATTCTGTTAATGTTTATAATCAATCTGTTAAACTAAAATGTGATAATCGATTTGAGTCATTTTTAAGGACATTTGAAACTTTGAAATTTGAAACAAGCTTTTGATTAAATAATTTTATTAAGTTGAGGTTGTAGAGTTATATTCTATTTATTGTATTAAAGGTAAACCCAGTATTTATGATTTCTTTCATTTTATAGGTGAAACAATGAGTCTATTAATCTACTAGTTAGTTGTAGAATCAAAATCTTTCTACAATTATAATAGAAGAAAACACATTAAAACTACTGAAAAATAGAAATACTGAGCAAGTAAATATCAGTGTCAGCCTTGTTAATTATTTGTTAATTAAGGTGCTTACATTTGCATAATATACATAAATTAGGATTAACTTAACACATTAATTTTTTATCATCTATACATACACTAATAGTTTAAATTGAATAAATATATATGGTGTTGCTATGGTGATTAATTCCTCCTAAAAAGAACTTCCTACATGATGGAAGAGTCAGAAACGATGTGTGATGGTGGATTGTAGACCCTGTCCTGAATTATGACCGTATCATAAATATTTGCTGTTTGTTTAAAGACAACGAAGAAGAGGATAAATATAATATAATCATAAATTTATTTCATACAGAATTGCACAGTTCATTGCGTTTTACAGCTGATCGACTGGTGTAAACTAAAAACTGACTGGAAATAAGAGAACCAGCAAGTTCCTAAAAATATAAAATATAGTATGTTTTTGGAAGGGATGAAACCAATTCAACATGTTTGTGAAACACAGAATATAAGCTCCTTCAATATATGTATTTTATTTTATATATGTATAAAACGTTTGTTGGTTTGCCAGAAAAACTTCAATATTTCAGAGTACGATGAAGCCCTGTGGCAGCTCCTCGTCTTCCTCCGTTTCTTCCTCTCCACTCGTCTCTCTCTCCTTCTGTCTTCTGTCTCTGCTCGTGTTTTCTTCTCCTCTCTTGTCCTCCGTGGGCCGGAGCTGATCCATCCTCTCCGCCAGCTCCCTGAGGTCCCGCTCCTCGTCCTCAGAGGGCAGACGCTCCGGCTTGGCCGCGCTCTTATTTTGAAAGTCTGTGAAGATATTTAAGGCATTGATATTGCAAACAAACGTGGAACGAAGTCAGTGAAAGGATCCACTTTATCAGGACTGTAACGATATGATGGAAATATCAGGATATAACAGTAAATTCATATCAACATTTTAGGCAAGGCAAGGCAAGTTTATTTGTAGAGCACAATTCATACACAGGGCAATTCAAAGTGCTTTACAGTTACACAAAATCACAAAAGGAGAGCAAAACATACATAAAATCACAAAAGGAAAATCATAAAACATAGAATTCATCATTAATTTAAAAAAGAGTGAAGAGTGTAGATAAGATACTTTCAGTTTTCATATGCACGGTTTAACAGAACTGTTTTCAGCCTGGTCTTAAACAGCGTTGAGGCCTGTCTCACATTCTCTGGAAGACTGTTCCAGATTTTAGTTGTAGGTGAACAACAACAAGTTAACAAGTTAGCACGGATGCCAACAAGTTAGCACGGATGTTAACAAGTTAGGACGGATGCTAACAAGTTAGCACTGATGTTAGCACGGACGCTAACAATTTATGCTAACAGGTTAGCACGGATGCTAACAAGTTGGCACAGATGTTAGCATGGATGCTAACAAGTCAGCACGGATGCTAACAAGTTATGCTAACAGGTTAGCACGGATGCTAACAAGGTATGCTAACAGGTTAGCACGGATGCTAACAAGTTATGCTAACAGGTTAGCACGGATGCTAACAAGTTAGCACGGATGTTAGCACGGATGCTAACAAGTTAGCACGGATGTTAGCACGGATGCTAACAAGTTAGCACGGATGCTAACAAGTTAGCACTGATGTTAGCACGGACGCTAACAATTTATGCTAACAGGTTAGCACGGATGCTAACAAGTTGGCACAGATGTTAGCACGGATGCTAACAGGTTAGCACGGATGTTAGCACGGATGCTAACAAGTTAGCACGGATGTTAGCACGGATGCTAACAAGTTAGCACGGATGCTAACAAGTTATGCTAACAAGTTAGCACGGATGTTAACAAGTTAGGACGGATGCTAACAAGTTAGCACTGATGTTAGCACGGACGCTAACAATTTATGCTAACAGGTTAGCACGGATGCTAACAAGTTGGCACAGATGTTAGCACGGATGCTAACAAGTTGGCACAGATGTTAGCACGGATGCTAACAAGTTAGCACGGATGCTAACAGGTTAGCACGGATGCTAACATGTTAGCACGGATGTTAGCACGGATGCTAACAAGTTAGCACGGATGCTAACAAGTTAGCACGGATGCTAACAAGTTATGGTAACATGTTAGCACGGATGCTAACATGTTAGCACGGATGCTAACAAGTTAGCACGGATGTTAGCACGGATGCTAACATGTTAGCACGGATGCTAACAAGTTATGGTAACAGGTTAGCACGGATGCTAACAGGTTAGCACGGATGCTAACAGGTTAGCACGGATGCTAACAAGTTAGCACGGATGCTAACAAGTTATGGTAACAGGTTAGCACGGATGCTAACAGGTTAGCACGGATGATGTTTTAGTCCTGTTTCCCAGATGTTACCAGATGTTATAGGATATAATGTTGAGCGACAGGATATTTACAACCGTCTGTTACAGTAGGAACATGTTTCTGTTTAATGAAGGAACCTTTGTTCATTGTTATAAGTCTTTGCCATAATAATAAATTCTGTCATTCTGTTAATGTTTATAATCAATCTTTTAAACTAAAATGTGATAATCGATTTGAGTCATTTTTAAGGACATTTGAAACTTTGAAATTTGAAACAAGCTTTTGATTAAATCATTTTATTAAGTTGAGGTTGTAGAGTTATATTCTATTTATTGTATTAAAGGTAAACCCAGTATTTATGATTTCTTTCATTTTATAGGTGAAACAATGAGTCTATTAATCTACTAGTTAGTTGTAGAATCAAAATCTTTCTACAATTATAATAGAAGAAAACACATTAAAACTACTGAAAAATAGAAATACTGAGCAAGTAAATATCAGTGTCAGCCTTGTTAATTATTTGTTAATTAAGGTGCTTACATTTGCATAATATACATAAATTAGGATTAACTTAACACATTAATTTTTTATCATCTATACATACACTAATAGTTTAAATTGAATAAATATATATGGTGTTGCTATGGTGATTAATTCCTCCTAAAAAGAACTTCCTACATGATGGAAGAGTCAGAAACGATGTGTGATGGTGGATTGTAGACCCTGTCCTGAATTATGACCGTATCATAAATATTTGCTGTTTGTTTAAAGACAACGAAGAAGAGGATAAATATAATATAATCATAAATTTATTTCATACAGAATTGCACAGTTCATTGCGTTTTACAGCTGATCGACTGGTGTAAACTAAAAACTGACTGGAAATAAGAGAACCAGCAAGTTCCTAAAAATATAAAATATAGTATGTTTTTGGAAGGGATGAAACCAATTCAACATGTTTGTGAAACACAGAATATAAGCTCCTTCAATATATGTATTTTATTTTATATATGTATAAAACGTTTGTTGGTTTGCCAGAAAAACTTCAATATTTCAGAGTACGATGAAGCCCTGTGGCAGCTCCTCGTCTTCCTCCGTTTCTTCCTCTCCACTCGTCTCTCTCTCCTTCTGTCTTCTGTCTCTGCTCGTGTTTTCTTCTCCTCTCTTGTCCTCCGTGGGCCGGAGCTGATCCATCCTCTCCGCCAGCTCCCTGAGGTCCCGCTCCTCGTCCTCAGAGGGCAGACGCTCCGGCTTGGCCGCGCTCTTATTTTGAAAGTCTGTGAAGATATTTAAGGCATTGATATTGCAAACAAACGTGGAACGAAGTCAGTGAAAGGATCCACTTTATCAGGACTGTAACAATATGATGGAAATATCAGGATATAACAGTAAATTCATATCAACATTTTAGGCAAGGCAAGGCAAGTTTATTTGTAGAGCACAATTCATACACAGGGCAATTCAAAGTGCTTTACAGTTACACAAAATCACAAAAGGAGAGCAAAACATACATAAAATCACAAAAGGAAAATCATAAAACATAGAATTCATCATTAATTTAAAAAAGAGTGAAGAGTGTAGATAAGATACTTTCAGTTTTCATATGCACGGTTTAACAGAACTGTTTTCAGCCTGGTCTTAAACAGCGTTGAGGCCTGTCTCACATTCTCTGGAAGACTGTTCCAGATTTTAGTTGTAGGTGAACAACAACAAGTTAACAAGTTAGCACGGATGCCAACAAGTTAGCACGGATGTTAACAAGTTAGGACGGATGCTAACAAGTTAGCACTGATGTTAGCACGGACGCTAACAATTTATGCTAACAGGTTAGCACGGATGCTAACAAGTTGGCACAGATGTTAGCATGGATGCTAACAAGTCAGCACGGATGCTAACAAGTTATGCTAACAGGTTAGCACGGATGCTAACAAGTTATGCTAACAGGTTAGCACGGATGCTAACAAGTTATGCTAACAGGTTAGCACGGATGCTAACAAGTTAGCACGGATGTTAGCACGGATGCTAACAAGTTAGCACGGATGTTAGCACGGATGCTAACAAGTTAGCACGGATGCTAACAAGTTAGCACTGATGTTAGCACGGACGCTAACAATTTATGCTAACAGGTTAGCACGGATGCTAACAAGTTGGCACAGATGTTAGCACGGATGCTAACAGGTTAGCACGGATGTTAGCACGGATGCTAACAAGTTAGCACGGATGTTAGCACGGATGCTAACAAGTTAGCACGGATGCTAACAAGTTATGCTAACAAGTTAGCACGGATGTTAACAAGTTAGGACGGATGCTAACAAGTTAGCACTGATGTTAGCACGGACGCTAACAATTTATGCTAACAGGTTAGCACGGATGCTAACAAGTTGGCACAGATGTTAGCACGGATGCTAACAAGTTGGCACAGATGTTAGCACGGATGCTAACAAGTTAGCACGGATGCTAACAGGTTAGCACGGATGCTAACATGTTAGCACGGATGTTAGCACGGATGCTAACAAGTTAGCACGGATGCTAACAGGTTAGCACGGATGCTAACATGTTAGCACGGATGTTAGCACGGATGCTAACAAGTTAGCACGGATGCTAACAAGTTAGCACGGATGCTAACAAGTTATGGTAACATGTTAGCACGGATGCTAACATGTTAGCACGGATGCTAACAGGTTAGCACGGATGTTAGCACGGATGCTAACATGTTAGCACGGATGCTAACAAGTTATGGTAACAGGTTAGCACGGATGCTAACAGGTTAGCACGGATGCTAACAGGTTAGCACGGATGTTAGCACGGATGCTAACATGTTAGCACGGATGCTAACAAGTTAGCACGGATGTTAGCACGGATGCTAACATGTTAGCACGGATGCTAACAAGTTATGGTAACAGGTTAGCACGGATGCTAACAGGTTAGCACGGATGCTAACAGGTTAGCACGGATGATGTTTTAGTCCTGTTTCCCAGATGTTACCAGATGTTATAGGATATAATGTTGAGCGACAGGATATTTACAACCGTCTGTTACAGTAGGAACATGTTTCTGTTTAATGAAGGAACCTTTGTTCATTGTTATAAGTCTTTGCCATAATAATAAATTCTGTCATTCTGTTAATGTTTATAATCAATCTGTTAAACTAAAATGTGATAATCGATTTGAGTCATTTTTAAGGACATTTGAAACTTTGAAATTTGAAACAAGCTTTTGATTAAATAATTTTATTAAGTTGAGGTTGTAGAGTTATATTCTATTTATTGTATTAAAGGTAAACCCAGTATTTATGATTTCTTTCATTTTATAGGTGAAACAATGAGTCTATTAATCTACTAGTTAGTTGTAGAATCAAAATCTTTCTACAATTATAATAGAAGAAAACACATTAAAACTACTGAAAAATAGAAATACTGAGCAAGTAAATATCAGTGTCAGCCTTGTTAATTATTTGTTAATTAAGGTGCTTACATTTGCATAATATACATAAATTAGGATTAACTTAACACATTAATTTTTTATCATCTATACATACACTAATAGTTTAAATTGAATAAATATATATGGTGTTGCTATGGTGATTAATTCCTCCTAAAAAGAACTTCCTACATGATGGAAGAGTCAGAAACGATGTGTGATGGTGGATTGTAGACCCTGTCCTGAATTATGACCGTATCATAAATATTTGCTGTTTGTTTAAAGACAACGAAGAAGAGGATAAATATAATATAATCATAAATTTATTTCATACAGAATTGCACAGTTCATTGCGTTTTACAGCTGATCGACTGGTGTAAACTAAAAACTGACTGGAAATAAGAGAACCAGCAAGTTCCTAAAAATATAAAATATAGTATGTTTTTGGAAGGGATGAAACCAATTCAACATGTTTGTGAAACACAGAATATAAGCTCCTTCAATATATGTATTTTATTTTATATATGTATAAAACGTTTGTTGGTTTGCCAGAAAAACTTCAATATTTCAGAGTACGATGAAGCCCTGTGGCAGCTCCTTGTCTTCCTCCGTTTCTTCCTCTCCACTCGTCTCTCTCTCCTTCTGTCTTCTGTCTCTGCTCGTGTTTTCTTCTCCTCTCTTGTCCTCCGTGGGCCGGAGCTGATCCATCCTCTCCGCCAGCTCCCTGAGGTCCCGCTCCTCGTCCTCAGAGGGCAGACGCTCCGGCTTGGCCGCGCTCTTATTTTGAAAGTCTGTGAAGATATTTAAGGCATTGATATTGCAAACAAACGTGGAACGAAGTCAGTGAAAGGATCCACTTTATCAGGACTGTAACAATATGATGGAAATATCAGGATATAACAGTAAATTCATATCAACATTTTAGGCAAGGCAAGGCAAGTTTATTTGTAGAGCACAATTCATACACAGGGCAATTCAAAGTGCTTTACAGTTACACAAAATCACAAAAGGAGAGCAAAACATACATAAAATCACAAAAGGAAAATCATAAAACATAGAATTCATCATTAATTTAAAAAAGAGTGAAGAGTGTAGATAAGATACTTTCAGTTTTCATATGCACGGTTTAACAGAACTGTTTTCAGCCTGGTCTTAAACAGCGTTGAGGCCTGTCTCACATTCTCTGGAAGACTGTTCCAGATTTTAGTTGTAGGTGAACAACAACAAGTTAACAAGTTAGCACGGATGCCAACAAGTTAGCACGGATGTTAACAAGTTAGGACGGATGCTAACAAGTTAGCACTGATGTTAGCACGGACGCTAACAATTTATGCTAACAGGTTAGCACGGATGCTAACAAGTTGGCACAGATGTTAGCATGGATGCTAACAAGTCAGCACGGATGCTAACAAGTTATGCTAACAGGTTAGCACGGATGCTAACAAGTTATGCTAACAGGTTAGCACGGATGCTAACACGTTATGCTAACAGGTTAGCACGGATGCTAACAAGTTAGCACGGATGTTAGCACGGATGCTAACAAGTTAGCACGGATGCTAACAAGTTAGCACTGATGTTAGCACGGACGCTAACAATTTATGCTAACAGGTTAGCACGGATGCTAACAAGTTGGCACAGATGTTAGCACGGATGCTAACAGGTTAGCACGGATGTTAGCACGGATGCTAACAAGTTAGCACGGATGTTAGCACGGATGCTAACAAGTTAGCACGGATGCTAACAAGTTATGCTAACAAGTTAGCACGGATGTTAACAAGTTAGGACGGATGCTAACAAGTTAGCACTGATGTTAGCACGGACGCTAACAATTTATGCTAACAGGTTAGCACGGATGCTAACAAGTTGGCACAGATGTTAGCATGGATGCTAACAAGTCAGCACGGATGCTAACAAGTTATGCTAACAAGTTAGCACGGATGCTAACAAGTTAGCACTGATGTTAGCACGGACGCTAACAATTTATGCTAACAGGTTAGCACGGATGCTAACAAGTTGGCACAGATGTTAGCACGGATGCTAACAGGTTAGCACGGATGTTAGCACGGATGCTAACAAGTTAGCACGGATGTTAGCACGGATGCTAACAAGTTAGCACGGATGCTAACAAGTTATGCTAACAAGTTAGCACGGATGTTAACAAGTTAGGACGGATGCTAACAAGTTAGCACTGATGTTAGCACGGACGCTAACAATTTATGCTAACAGGTTAGCACGGATGCTAACAAGTTGGCACAGATGTTAGCACGGATGCTAACAAGTTGGCACAGATGTTAGCACGGATGCTAACAAGTTAGCACGGATGCTAACAGGTTAGCACGGATGCTAACATGTTAGCACGGATGTTAGCACGGATGCTAACAAGTTAGCACGGATGTTAGCACGGATGCTAACATGTTAGCACGGATGTTAGCACGGATGCTAACAAGTTAGCACGGATGCTAACAAGTTAGCACGGATGAACTTCCTACATGATGGAAGAGTCAGAAACGATGTGTGATGGTGGATTGTAGACCCTGTCCTGAATTATGACCGTATCATAAATATTTGCTGTTTGTTTAAAGACAACGAAGAAGAGGATAAATATAATATAATCATAAATTTATTTCATACAGAATTGCACAGTTCATTGCGTTTTACAGCTGATCGACTGGTGTAAACTAAAAACTGACTGGAAATAAGAGAACCAGCAAGTTCCTAAAAATATAAAATATAGTATGTTTTTGGAAGGGATGAAACCAATTCAACATGTTTGTGAAACACAGAATATAAGCTCCTTCAATATATGTATTTTATTTTATATATGTATAAAACGTTTGTTGGTTTGCCAGAAAAACTTCAATATTTCAGAGTACGATGAAGCCCTGTGGCAGCTCCTCGTCTTCCTCCGTTTCTTCCTCTCCACTCGTCTCTCTCTCCTTCTGTCTTCTGTCTCTGCTCGTGTTTTCTTCTTCTCTCTTGTCCTCCGTGGGCCGGAGCTGATCCATCCTCTCCGCCAGCTCCCTGAGGTCCCGCTCCTCGTCCTCAGAGGGCAGACGCTCCGGCTTGGCCGCGCTCTTATTTTGAAAGTCTGTGAAGATATTTAAGGCATTGATATTGCAAACAAACGTGGAACGAAGTCAGTGAAAGGATCCACTTTATCAGGACTGTAGCAATATGATGGAAATATCAGGATATAACAGTAAATTCATATCAACATTTTAGGCAAGGCAAGGCAAGTTTATTTGTAGAGCACAATTCATACACAGGGCAATTCAAAGTGCTTTACAGTTACACAAAATCACAAAAGGAGAGCAAAACATACATAAAATCACAAAAGGAAAATCATAAAACATAGAATTCATCATTAATTTAAAAAAGAGTGAAGAGTGTAGATAAGATACTTTCAGTTTTCATATGCACGGTTTAACAGAACTGTTTTCAGCCTGGTCTTAAACAGCGTTGAGGCCTGTCTCACATTCTCTGGAAGACTGTTCCAGATTTTAGTTGTAGGTGAACAACAACAAGTTAACAAGTTAGCACGGATGCCAACAAGTTAGCACGGATGTTAACAAGTTAGGACGGATGCTAACAAGTTAGCACTGATGTTAGCACGGCCGCTAACAATTTATGCTAACAGGTTAGCACGGATGCTAACAAGTTGGCACAGATGTTAGCATGGATGCTAACAAGTCAGCACGGATGCTAACAAGTTATGCTAACAGGTTAGCACGGATGCTAACAAGTTATGCTAACAGGTTAGCACGGATGCTAACAGGTTAGCACGGATGCTAACAGGTTAGCACAGATGTTAGCACGGATGCTAACAGGTTAGCACGGATGTTAGCACGGATGCTAACAAGTTAGCACGGATGTTAGCACGGATGCTAACAAGTTAGCACGGATGCTAACAAGTTAGCACGGATGCTAACAAGTTATGCTAACAAGTTAGCACGGATGCTAACAAGTTAGCACGGATGCTAACAAGTTATGGTAACATGTTAGCACGGATGCTAACATGTTAGCACGGATGCTAACAAGTTATGGTAACAGGTTAGCACGGATGCTAACAGGTTAGCACGGATGCTAACAGGTTAGCACGGATGTTAGCACGGATGCTAACATGTTAGCACGGATGCTAACAAGTTAGCACGGATGTTAGCACGGATGCTAACATGTTAGCACGGATGCTAACAAGTTATGGTAACAGGTTAGCACGGATGCTAACAGGTTAGCACGGATGCTAACAGGTTAGCACGGATGCTAACAGGTTAGCACGGATGCTAACAAGTTAGCACGGATGCTAACAAGTTATGGTAACAGGTTAGCACGGATGCTAACAGGTTAGCACGGATGATGTTTTAGTCCTGTTTCCCAGATGTTACCAGATGTTATAGGATATAATGTTGAGCGACAGGATATTTACAACCGTCTGTTACAGTAGGAACATGTTTCTGTTTAATGAAGGAACCTTTGTTCATTGTTATAAGTCTTTGCCATAATAATAAATTCTGTCATTCTGTTAATGTTTATAATCAATCTGTTAAACTAAAATGTGATAATCGATTTGAGTCATTTTTAAGGACATTTGAAACTTTGAAATTTGAAACAAGCTTTTGATTAAATCATTTTATTAAGTTGAGGTTGTAGAGTTATATTCTATTTATTGTATTAAAGGTAAACCCAGTATTTATGATTTCTTTCATTTTATAGGTGAAACAATGAGTCTATTAATCTACTAGTTAGTTGTAGAATCAAAATCTTTCTACAATTATAATAGAAGAAAACACATTAAAACTACTGAAAAATAGAAATACTGAGCAAGTAAATATCAGTGTCAGCCTTGTTAATTATTTGTTAATTAAGGTGCTTACATTTGCATAATATACATAAATTAGGATTAACTTAACACATTAATTTTTTATCATCTATACATACACTAATAGTTTAAATTGAATAAATATATATGGTGTTGCTATGGTGATTAATTCCTCCTAAAAAGAACTTCCTACATGATGGAAGAGTCAGAAACGATGTGTGATGGTGGATTGTAGACCCTGTCCTGAATTATGACCGTATCATAAATATTTGCTGTTTGTTTAAAGACAACGAAGAAGAGGATAAATATAATATAATCATAAATTTATTTCATACAGAATTGCACAGTTCATTGCGTTTTACAGCTGATCGACTGGTGTAAACTAAAAACTGACTGGAAATAAGAGAACCAGCAAGTTCCTAAAAATATAAAATATAGTATGTTTTTGGAAGGGATGAAACCAATTCAACATGTTTGTGAAACACAGAATATAAGCTCCTTCAATATATGTATTTTATTTTATATATGTATAAAACGTTTGTTGGTTTGCCAGAAAAACTTAAATATTTCAGAGTACGATGAAGCCCTGTGGCAGCTCCTCGTCTTCCTCCGTTTCTTCCTCTCCACTCGTCTCTCTCTCCTTCTGTCTTCTGTCTCTGCTCGTGTTTTCTTCTCCTCTCTTGTCCTCCGTGGGCCGGAGCTGATCCATCCTCTCCGCCAGCTCCCTGAGGTCCCGCTCCTCGTCCTCAGAGGGCAGACGCTCCGGCTTGGCCGCGCTCTTATTTTGAAAGTCTGTGAAGATATTTAAGGCATTGATATTGCAAACAAACGTGGAACGAAGTCAGTGAAAGGATCCACTTTATCAGGACTGTAACGATATGATGGAAATATCAGGATATAACAGTAAATTCATATCAACATTTTAGGCAAGGCAAGGCAAGTTTATTTGTAGAGCACAATTCATACACAGGGCAATTCAAAGTGCTTTACAGTTACACAAAATCACAAAAGGAGAGCAAAACATACATAAAATCACAAAAGGAAAATCATAAAACATAGAATTCATCATTAATTTAAAAAAGAGTGAAGAGTGTAGATAAGATACTTTCAGTTTTCATATGCACGGTTTAACAGAACTGTTTTCAGCCTGGTCTTAAACAGCGTTGAGGCCTGTCTCACATTCTCTGGAAGACTGTTCCAGATTTTAGTTGTAGGTGAACAACAACAAGTTAACAAGTTAGCACGGATGCCAACAAGTTAGCACGGATGTTAACAAGTTAGGACGGATGCTAACAAGTTAGCACTGATGTTAGCACGGACGCTAACAATTTATGCTAACAGGTTAGCACGGATGCTAACAAGTTGGCACAGATGTTAGCATGGATGCTAACAAGTCAGCACGGATGCTAACAAGTTATGCTAACAGGTTAGCACGGATGCTAACAAGTTATGCTAACAGGTTAGCACGGATGCTAACAAGTTGGCACGGATGTTAGCACGGATGCTAACAAGTTAGCACGGATGCTAACAAGTTATGCTAACAAGTTAGCACGGATGTTAACAAGTTAGGACGGATGCTAACAAGTTATGCTAACAGGTTAGCACGGATGCTAACAAGTTGGCACAGATGTTAGCACGGATGCTAACAAGTTGGCACAGATGTTAGCACGGATACTAACAGGTTAGCACGGATGTTAGCACGGATGCTAACAAGTTAGCACGGATGTTAGCACGGATGCTAACAAGTTAGCACGGATGCTAACAAGTTATGCTAACAAGTTAGCACGGATGTTAACAAGTTAGGACGGATGCTAACAAGTTAGCACTGATGTTAGCACGGATGCTAACAAGTTGGCACAGATGTTAGCACGGATGCTAACAAGTTGGCACAGATGTTAGCACGGATGCTAACAAGTGAGCACGGATGCTAACAGGTTAGCACGGATGCTAACATGTTAGCACGGATGTTAGCACGGATGCTAACAAGTTAGCACGGATGTTAGCACGGATGCTAACATGTTAGCACGGATGTTAGCACGGATGCTAACAAGTTAGCACGGATGCTAACAAGTTAGCACGGATGCTAACAAGTTATGGTAACATGTTAGCACGGATGCTAACAGGTTAGCACGGATGTTAGCACGGATGCTAACATGTTAGCACGGATGCTAACAAGTTATGGTAACAGGTTAGCACGGATGCTAACAGGTTAGCACGGATGCTAACAGGTTAGCACGGATGTTAGCACGGATGCTAACATGTTAGCACGGATGTTAGCACGGATGCTAACAAGTTAGCACGGATGCTAACAAGTTAGCACGGATGCTAACAAGTTATGGTAACATGTTAGCACGGATGCTAACAGGTTAGCACGGATGTTAGCACGGATGCTAACATGTTAGCACGGATGCTAACAAGTTATGGTAACAGGTTAGCACGGATGCTAACAGGTTAGCACGGATGCTAACAGGTTAGCACGGATGTTAGCACGGATGCTAACATGTTAGCACGGATGTTAGCACGGATGCTAACAAGTTAGCACGGATGCTAACAAGTTAGCACGGATGCTAACAAGTTATGGTAACATGTTAGCACGGATGCTAACAGGTTAGCACGGATGTTAGCACGGATGCTAACATGTTAGCACGGATGCTAACAAGTTATGGTAACAGGTTAGCACGGATGCTAACAGGTTAGCACGGATGCTAACAAGTTATGGTAACAGGTTAGCACGGATGCTAACAGGTTAGCACGGATGCTAACAGGTTAGCACGGATGTTAGCACGGATGCTAACATGTTAGCACGGATGCTAACAAGTTAGCACGGATGTTAGCACGGATGCTAACATGTTAGCACGGATGCTAACAAGTTATGGTAACAGGTTAGCACGGATGCTAACAGGTTAGCACGGATGCTAACAGGTTAGCACGGATGCTAACAAGTTAGCACGGATGCTAACAAGTTATGGTAACAGGTTAGCACGGATGCTAACAGGTTAGCACGGATGATGTTTTAGTCCTGTTTCCCAGATGTTACCAGATGTTATAGGATATAATGTTGAGCGACAGGATATTTACAACCGTCTGTTACAGTAGGAACATGTTTCTGTTTAATGAAGGAACCTTTGTTCATTGTTATAAGTCTTTGCCATAATAATAAATTCTGTCATTCTGTTAATGTTTATAATCAATCTGTTAAACTAAAATGTGATAATCGATTTGAGTCATTTTTAAGGACATTTGAAACTTTGAAATTTGAAACAAGCTTTTGATTAAATCATTTTATTAAGTTGAGGTTGTAGAGTTATATTCTATTTATTGTATTAAAGGTAAACCCAGTATTTATGATTTCTTTCATTTTATAGGTGAAACAATGAGTCTATTAATCTACTAGTTAGTTGTAGAATCAAAATCTTTCTACAATTATAATAGAAGAAAACACATTAAAACTACTGAAAAATAGAAATACTGAGCAAGTAAATATCAGTGTCAGCCTTGTTAATTATTTGTTAATTAAGGTGCTTACATTTGCATAATATACATAAATTAGGATTAACTTAACACATTAATTTTTTATCATCTATACATACACTAATAGTTTAAATTGAATAAATATATATGGTGTTGCTATGGTGATTAATTCCTCCTAAAAAGAACTTCCTACATGATGGAAGAGTCAGAAACGATGTGTGATGGTGGATTGTAGACCCTGTCCTGAATTATGACCGTATCATAAATATTTGCTGTTTGTTTAAAGACAACGAAGAAGAGGATAAATATAATATAATCATAAATTTATTTCATACAGAATTGCACAGTTCATTGCGTTTTACAGCTGATCGACTGGTGTAAACTAAAAACTGACTGGAAATAAGAGAACCAGCAAGTTCCTAAAAATATAAAATATAGTATGTTTTTGGAAGGGATGAAACCAATTCAACATGTTTGTGAAACACAGAATATAAGCTCCTTCAATATATGTATTTTATTTTATATATGTATAAAACGTTTGTTGGTTTGCCAGAAAAACTTCAATATTTCAGAGTACGATGAAGCCCTGTGGCAGCTCCTCGTCTTCCTCCGTTTCTTCCTCTCCACTCGTCTCTCTCTCCTTCTGTCTTCTGTCTCTGCTCGTGTTTTCTTCTCCTCTCTTGTCCTCCGTGGGCCGGAGCTGATCCATCCTCTCCGCCAGCTCCCTGAGGTCCCGCTCCTCGTCCTCAGAGGGCAGACGCTCCAGCTTGGCCGCGCTCTTATTTTGAAAGTCTGTGAAGATATTTAAGGCATTGATATTGCAAACAAACGTGGAACGAAGTCAGTGAAAGGATCCACTTTATCAGGACTGTAACAATATGATGGAAATATCAGGATATAACAGTAAATTCATATCAACATTTTAGGCAAGGCAAGGCAAGTTTATTTGTAGAGCACAATTCATACACAGGGCAATTCAAAGTGCTTTACAGTTACACAAAATCACAAAAGGAGAGCAAAACATACATAAAATCACAAAAGGAAAATCATAAAACATAGAATTCATCATTAATTTAAAAAAGAGTGAAGAGTGTAGATAAGATACTTTCAGTTTTCATATGCACGGTTTAACAGAACTGTTTTCAGCCTGGTCTTAAACAGCGTTGAGGCCTGTCTCACATTCTCTGGAAGACTGTTCCAGATTTTAGTTGTAGGTGAACAACAACAAGTTAACAAGTTAGCACGGATGCCAACAAGTTAGCACGGATGTTAACAAGTTAGGACGGATGCTAACAAGTTAGCACTGATGTTAGCACGGACGCTAACAATTTATGCTAACAGGTTAGCACGGATGCTAACAAGTTGGCACAGATGTTAGCATGGATGCTAACAAGTCAGCACGGATGCTAACAAGTTATGCTAACAGGTTAGCACGGATGCTAACAAGTTATGCTAACAGGTTAGCACGGATGCTAACAAGTTATGCTAACAGGTTAGCACGGATGCTAACAAGTTAGCACGGATGTTAGCACGGATGCTAACAAGTTAGCACGGATGTTAGCACGGATGCTAACAAGTTAGCACGGATGCTAACAAGTTAGCACTGATGTTAGCACGGACGCTAACAATTTATGCTAACAGGTTAGCACGGATGCTAACAAGTTGGCACAGATGTTAGCACGGATGCTAACAGGTTAGCACGGATGTTAGCACGGATGCTAACAAGTTAGCACGGATGTTAGCACGGATGCTAACAAGTTAGCACGGATGCTAACAAGTTATGCTAACAAGTTAGCACGGATGTTAACAAGTTAGGACGGATGCTAACAAGTTAGCACTGATGTTAGCACGGACGCTAACAATTTATGCTAACAGGTTAGCACGGATGCTAACAAGTTGGCACAGATGTTAGCACGGATGCTAACAAGTTGGCACAGATGTTAGCACGGATGCTAACAAGTTAGCACGGATGCTAACAGGTTAGCACGGATGCTAACATGTTAGCACGGATGTTAGCACGGATGCTAACAAGTTAGCACGGATGATGTTTTAGTCCTGTTTCCCAGATGTTACCAGATGTTATAGGATATAATGTTGAGCGACAGGATATTTACAACCGTCTGTTACAGTAGGAACATGTTTCTGTTTAATGAAGGAACCTTTGTTCATTGTTATAAGTCTTTGCCATAATAATAAATTCTGTCATTCTGTTAATGTTTATAATCAATCTGTTAAACTAAAATGTGATAATCGATTTGAGTCATTTTTAAGGACATTTGAAACTTTGAAATTTGAAACAAGCTTTTGATTAAATAATTTTATTAAGTTGAGGTTGTAGAGTTATATTCTATTTATTGTATTAAAGGTAAACCCAGTATTTATGATTTCTTTCATTTTATAGGTGAAACAATGAGTCTATTAATCTACTAGTTAGTTGTAGAATCAAAATCTTTCTACAATTATAATAGAAGAAAACACATTAAAACTACTGAAAAATAGAAATACTGAGCAAGTAAATATCAGTGTCAGCCTTGTTAATTATTTGTTAATTAAGGTGCTTACATTTGCATAATATACATAAATTAGGATTAACTTAACACATTAATTTTTTATCATCTATACATACACTAATAGTTTAAATTGAATAAATATATATGGTGTTGCTATGGTGATTAATTCCTCCTAAAAAGAACTTCCTACATGATGGAAGAGTCAGAAACGATGTGTGATGGTGGATTGTAGACCCTGTCCTGAATTATGACCGTATCATAAATATTTGCTGTTTGTTTAAAGACAACGAAGAAGAGGATAAATATAATATAATCATAAATTTATTTCATACAGAATTGCACAGTTCATTGCGTTTTACAGCTGATCGACTGGTGTAAACTAAAAACTGACTGGAAATAAGAGAACCAGCAAGTTCCTAAAAATATAAAATATAGTATGTTTTTGGAAGGGATGAAACCAATTCAACATGTTTGTGAAACACAGAATATAAGCTCCTTCAATATATGTATTTTATTTTATATATGTATAAAACGTTTGTTGGTTTGCCAGAAAAACTTCAATATTTCAGAGTACGATGAAGCCCTGTGGCAGCTCCTCGTCTTCCTCCGTTTCTTCCTCTCCACTCGTCTCTCTCTCCTTCTGTCTTCTGTCTCTGCTCGTGTTTTCTTCTCCTCTCTTGTCCTCCGTGGGCCGGAGCTGATCCATCCTCTCCGCCAGCTCCCTGAGGTCCCGCTCCTCGTCCTCAGAGGGCAGACGCTCCGGCTTGGCCGCGCTCTTATTTTGAAAGTCTGTGAAGATATTTAAGGCATTGATATTGCAAACAAACGTGGAACGAAGTCAGTGAAAGGATCCACTTTATCAGGACTGTAACAATATGATGGAAATATCAGGATATAACAGTAAATTCATATCAACATTTTAGGCAAGGCAAGGCAAGTTTATTTGTAGAGCACAATTCATACACAGGGCAATTCAAAGTGCTTTACAGTTACACAAAATCACAAAAGGAGAGCAAAACATACATAAAATCACAAAAGGAAAATCATAAAACATAGAATTCATCATTAATTTAAAAAAGAGTGAAGAGTGTAGATAAGATACTTTCAGTTTTCATATGCACGGTTTAACAGAACTGTTTTCAGCCTGGTCTTAAACAGCGTTGAGGCCTGTCTCACATTCTCTGGAAGACTGTTCCAGATTTTAGTTGTAGGTGAACAACAACAAGTTAACAAGTTAGCACGGATGCCAACAAGTTAGCACGGATGTTAACAAGTTAGGACGGATGCTAACAAGTTAGCACTGATGTTAGCACGGACGCTAACAATTTATGCTAACAGGTTAGCACGGATGCTAACAAGTTGGCACAGATGTTAGCATGGATGCTAACAAGTCAGCACGGATGCTAACAAGTTATGCTAACAGGTTAGCACGGATGCTAACAAGTTATGCTAACAGGTTAGCACGGATGCTAACAAGTTATGCTAACAGGTTAGCACGGATGCTAACACGTTATGCTAACAGGTTAGCACGGATGCTAACAAGTTAGCACGGATGTTAGCACGGATGCTAACAAGTTAGCACGGATGCTAACAAGTTAGCACTGATGTTAGCACGGACGCTAACAATTTATGCTAACAGGTTAGCACGGATGCTAACAAGTTGGCACAGATGTTAGCACGGATGCTAACAGGTTAGCACGGATGTTAGCACGGATGCTAACAAGTTAGCACGGATGTTAGCACGGATGCTAACAAGTTAGCACGGATGCTAACAAGTTATGCTAACAAGTTAGCACGGATGTTAACAAGTTAGGACGGATGCTAACAAGTTAGCACTGATGTTAGCACGGACGCTAACAATTTATGCTAACAGGTTAGCACGGATGCTAACAAGTTGGCACAGATGTTAGCATGGATGCTAACAAGTCCGCACGGATGCTAACAAGTTATGCTAACAAGTTAGCACGGATGCTAACAAGTTAGCACTGATGTTAGCACGGACGCTAACAATTTATGCTAACAGGTTAGCACGGATGCTAACAAGTTGGCACAGATGTTAGCACGGATGCTAACAGGTTAGCACGGATGTTAGCACGGATGCTAACAAGTTAGCACGGATGTTAGCACGGATGCTAACAAGTTAGCACGGATGCTAACAAGTTATGCTAACAAGTTAGCACGGATGTTAACAAGTTAGGACGGATGCTAACAAGTTAGCACTGATGTTAGCACGGACGCTAACAATTTATGCTAACAGGTTAGCACGGATGCTAACAAGTTGGCACAGATGTTAGCACGGATGCTAACAAGTTGGCACAGATGTTAGCACGGATGCTAACAAGTTAGCACGGATGCTAACAGGTTAGCACGGATGCTAACATGTTAGCACGGATGTTAGCACGGATGCTAACAAGTTAGCACGGATGTTAGCACGGATGCTAACATGTTAGCACGGATGTTAGCACGGATGCTAACAAGTTAGCACGGATGCTAACAAGTTAGCACGGATGAACTTCCTACATGATGGAAGAGTCAGAAACGATGTGTGATGGTGGATTGTAGACCCTGTCCTGAATTATGACCGTATCATAAATATTTGCTGTTTGTTTAAAGACAACGAAGAAGAGGATAAATATAATATAATCATAAATTTATTTCATACAGAATTGCACAGTTCATTGCGTTTTACAGCTGATCGACTGGTGTAAACTAAAAACTGACTGGAAATAAGAGAACCAGCAAGTTCCTAAAAATATAAAATATAGTATGTTTTTGGAAGGGATGAAACCAATTCAACATGTTTGTGAAACACAGAATATAAGCTCCTTCAATATATGTATTTTATTTTATATATGTATAAAACGTTTGTTGGTTTGCCAGAAAAACTTCAATATTTCAGAGTACGATGAAGCCCTGTGGCAGCTCCTCGTCTTCCTCCGTTTCTTCCTCTCCACTCGTCTCTCTCTCCTTCTGTCTTCTGTCTCTGCTCGTGTTTTCTTCTTCTCTCTTGTCCTCCGTGGGCCGGAGCTGATCCATCCTCTCCGCCAGCTCCCTGAGGTCCCGCTCCTCGTCCTCAGAGGGCAGACGCTCCGGCTTGGCCGCGCTCTTATTTTGAAAGTCTGTGAAGATATTTAAGGCATTGATATTGCAAACAAACGTGGAACGAAGTCAGTGAAAGGATCCACTTTATCAGGACTGTAACAATATGATGGAAATATCAGGATATAACAGTAAATTCATATCAACATTTTAGGCAAGGCAAGGCAAGTTTATTTGTAGAGCACAATTCATACACAGGGCAATTCAAAGTGCTTTACAGTTACACAAAATCACAAAAGGAGAGCAAAACATACATAAAATCACAAAAGGAAAATCATAAAACATAGAATTCATCATTAATTTAAAAAAGAGTGAAGAGTGTAGATAAGATACTTTCAGTTTTCATATGCACGGTTTAACAGAACTGTTTTCAGCCTGGTCTTAAACAGCGTTGAGGCCTGTCTCACATTCTCTGGAAGACTGTTCCAGATTTTAGTTGTAGGTGAACAACAACAAGTTAACAAGTTAGCACGGATGCCAACAAGTTAGCACGGATGTTAACAAGTTAGGACGGATGCTAACAAGTTAGCACTGATGTTAGCACGGCCGCTAACAATTTATGCTAACAGGTTAGCACGGATGCTAACAAGTTGGCACAGATGTTAGCATGGATGCTAACAAGTCAGCACGGATGCTAACAAGTTATGCTAACAGGTTAGCACGGATGCTAACAAGTTATGCTAACAGGTTAGCACGGATGCTAACAGGTTAGCACGGATGCTAACAAGTTGGCACAGATGTTAGCACGGATGCTAACAGGTTAGCACGGATGTTAGCACGGATGCTAACAAGTTAGCACGGATGTTAGCACGGATGCTAACAAGTTAGCACGGATGCTAACAAGTTATGCTAACAAGTTAGCACGGATGTTAACAAGTTAGGACGGATGCTAACAAGTTAGCACTGATGTTAGCACGGATGCTAACAAGTTGGCACAGATGTTAGCACGGATGCTAACAAGTTGGCACAGATGTTAGCACGGATGCTAACAAGTGAGCACGGATGCTAACAGGTTAGCACGGATGCTAACAAGTTAGCACGGATGCTAACAAGTTATGGTAACATGTTAGCACGGATGCTAACATGTTAGCACGGATGCTAACAGGTTAGCACGGATGTTAGCACGGATGCTAACATGTTAGCACGGATGCTAACAAGTTATGGTAACAGGTTAGCACGGATGCTAACAGGTTAGCACGGATGCTAACAGGTTAGCACGGATGTTAGCACGGATGCTAACATGTTAGCACGGATGCTAACAAGTTAGCACGGATGTTAGCACGGATGCTAACATGTTAGCACGGATGCTAACAAGTTATGGTAACAGGTTAGCACGGATGCTAACAGGTTAGCACGGATGCTAACAGGTTAGCACGGATGCTAACAAGTTAGCACGGATGCTAACAAGTTATGGTAACAGGTTAGCACGGATGCTAACAGGTTAGCACGGATGATGTTTTAGTCCTGTTTCCCAGATGTTACCAGATGTTATAGGATATAATGTTGAGCGACAGGATATTTACAACCGTCTGTTACAGTAGGAACATGTTTCTGTTTAATGAAGGAACCTTTGTTCATTGTTATAAGTCTTTGCCATAATAATAAATTCTGTCATTCTGTTAATGTTTATAATCAATCTGTTAAACTAAAATGTGATAATCGATTTGAGTCATTTTTAAGGACATTTGAAACTTTGAAATTTGAAACAAGCTTTTGATTAAATCATTTTATTAAGTTGAGGTTGTAGAGTTATATTCTATTTATTGTATTAAAGGTAAACCCAGTATTTATGATTTCTTTCATTTTATAGGTGAAACAATGAGTCTATTAATCTACTAGTTAGTTGTAGAATCAAAATCTTTCTACAATTATAATAGAAGAAAACACATTAAAACTACTGAAAAATAGAAATACTGAGCAAGTAAATATCAGTGTCAGCCTTGTTAATTATTTGTTAATTAAGGTGCTTACATTTGCATAATATACATAAATTAGGATTAACTTAACACATTAATTTTTTATCATCTATACATACACTAATAGTTTAAATTGAATAAATATATATGGTGTTGCTATGGTGATTAATTCCTCCTAAAAAGAACTTCCTACATGATGGAAGAGTCAGAAACGATGTGTGATGGTGGATTGTAGACCCTGTCCTGAATTATGACCGTATCATAAATATTTGCTGTTTGTTTAAAGACAACGAAGAAGAGGATAAATATAATATAATCATAAATTTATTTCATACAGAATTGCACAGTTCATTGCGTTTTACAGCTGATCGACTGGTGTAAACTAAAAACTGACTGGAAATAAGAGAACCAGCAAGTTCCTAAAAATATAAAATATAGTATGTTTTTGGAAGGGATGAAACCAATTCAACATGTTTGTGAAACACAGAATATAAGCTCCTTCAATATATGTATTTTATTTTATATATGTATAAAACGTTTGTTGGTTTGCCAGAAAAACTTAAATATTTCAGAGTACGATGAAGCCCTGTGGCAGCTCCTCGTCTTCCTCCGTTTCTTCCTCTCCACTCGTCTCTCTCTCCTTCTGTCTTCTGTCTCTGCTCGTGTTTTCTTCTCCTCTCTTGTCCTCCGTGGGCCGGAGCTGATCCATCCTCTCCGCCAGCTCCCTGAGGTCCCGCTCCTCGTCCTCAGAGGGCAGACGCTCCGGCTTGGCCGCGCTCTTATTTTGAAAGTCTGTGAAGATATTTAAGGCATTGATATTGCAAACAAACGTGGAACGAAGTCAGTGAAAGGATCCACTTTATCAGGACTGTAACGATATGATGGAAATATCAGGATATAACAGTAAATTCATATCAACATTTTAGGCAAGGCAAGGCAAGTTTATTTGTAGAGCACAATTCATACACAGGGCAATTCAAAGTGCTTTACAGTTACACAAAATCACAAAAGGAGAGCAAAACATACATAAAATCACAAAAGGAAAATCATAAAACATAGAATTCATCATTAATTTAAAAAAGAGTGAAGAGTGTAGATAAGATACTTTCAGTTTTCATATGCACGGTTTAACAGAACTGTTTTCAGCCTGGTCTTAAACAGCGTTGAGGCCTGTCTCACATTCTCTGGAAGACTGTTCCAGATTTTAGTTGTAGGTGAACAACAACAAGTTAACAAGTTAGCACGGATGCCAACAAGTTAGCACGGATGTTAACAAGTTAGGACGGATGCTAACAAGTTAGCACTGATGTTAGCACGGACGCTAACAATTTATGCTAACAGGTTAGCACGGATGCTAACAAGTTGGCACAGATGTTAGCATGGATGCTAACAAGTCAGCACGGATGCTAACAAGTTATGCTAACAGGTTAGCACGGATGCTAACAAGTTATGCTAACAGGTTAGCACGGATGCTAACAAGTTGGCACGGATGTTAGCACGGATGCTAACAAGTTAGCACGGATGCTAACAAGTTATGCTAACAAGTTAGCACGGATGTTAACAAGTTAGGACGGATGCTAACAAGTTATGCTAACAGGTTAGCACGGATGCTAACAAGTTGGCACAGATGTTAGCACGGATGCTAACAAGTTGGCACAGATGTTAGCACGGATACTAACAGGTTAGCACGGATGTTAGCACGGATGCTAACAAGTTAGCACGGATGTTAGCACGGATGCTAACAAGTTAGCACGGATGCTAACAAGTTATGCTAACAAGTTAGCACGGATGTTAACAAGTTAGGACGGATGCTAACAAGTTAGCACTGATGTTAGCACGGATGCTAACAAGTTGGCACAGATGTTAGCACGGATGCTAACAAGTTGGCACAGATGTTAGCACGGATGCTAACAAGTGAGCACGGATGCTAACAGGTTAGCACGGATGCTAACATGTTAGCACGGATGTTAGCACGGATGCTAACAAGTTAGCACGGATGTTAGCACGGATGCTAACATGTTAGCACGGATGTTAGCACGGATGCTAACAAGTTAGCACGGATGCTAACAAGTTAGCACGGATGCTAACAAGTTATGGTAACATGTTAGCACGGATGCTAACAGGTTAGCACGGATGTTAGCACGGATGCTAACATGTTAGCACGGATGCTAACAAGTTATGGTAACAGGTTAGCACGGATGCTAACAGGTTAGCACGGATGCTAACAGGTTAGCACGGATGTTAGCACGGATGCTAACATGTTAGCACGGATGTTAGCACGGATGCTAACAAGTTAGCACGGATGCTAACAAGTTAGCACGGATGCTAACAAGTTATGGTAACATGTTAGCACGGATGCTAACAGGTTAGCACGGATGTTAGCACGGATGCTAACATGTTAGCACGGATGCTAACAAGTTATGGTAACAGGTTAGCACGGATGCTAACAGGTTAGCACGGATGCTAACAGGTTAGCACGGATGTTAGCACGGATGCTAACATGTTAGCACGGATGTTAGCACGGATGCTAACAAGTTAGCACGGATGCTAACAAGTTAGCACGGATGCTAACAAGTTATGGTAACATGTTAGCACGGATGCTAACAGGTTAGCACGGATGTTAGCACGGATGCTAACATGTTAGCACGGATGCTAACAAGTTATGGTAACAGGTTAGCACGGATGCTAACAGGTTAGCACGGATGCTAACAAGTTATGGTAACAGGTTAGCACGGATGCTAACAGGTTAGCACGGATGCTAACAGGTTAGCACGGATGTTAGCACGGATGCTAACATGTTAGCACGGATGCTAACAAGTTAGCACGGATGTTAGCACGGATGCTAACATGTTAGCACGGATGCTAACAAGTTATGGTAACAGGTTAGCACGGATGCTAACAGGTTAGCACGGATGCTAACAGGTTAGCACGGATGCTAACAAGTTAGCACGGATGCTAACAAGTTATGGTAACAGGTTAGCACGGATGCTAACAGGTTAGCACGGATGATGTTTTAGTCCTGTTTCCCAGATGTTACCAGATGTTATAGGATATAATGTTGAGCGACAGGATATTTACAACCGTCTGTTACAGTAGGAACATGTTTCTGTTTAATGAAGGAACCTTTGTTCATTGTTATAAGTCTTTGCCATAATAATAAATTCTGTCATTCTGTTAATGTTTATAATCAATCTGTTAAACTAAAATGTGATAATCGATTTGAGTCATTTTTAAGGACATTTGAAACTTTGAAATTTGAAACAAGCTTTTGATTAAATCATTTTATTAAGTTGAGGTTGTAGAGTTATATTCTATTTATTGTATTAAAGGTAAACCCAGTATTTATGATTTCTTTCATTTTATAGGTGAAACAATGAGTCTATTAATCTACTAGTTAGTTGTAGAATCAAAATCTTTCTACAATTATAATAGAAGAAAACACATTAAAACTACTGAAAAATAGAAATACTGAGCAAGTAAATATCAGTGTCAGCCTTGTTAATTATTTGTTAATTAAGGTGCTTACATTTGCATAATATACATAAATTAGGATTAACTTAACACATTAATTTTTTATCATCTATACATACACTAATAGTTTAAATTGAATAAATATATATGGTGTTGCTATGGTGATTAATTCCTCCTAAAAAGAACTTCCTACATGATGGAAGAGTCAGAAACGATGTGTGATGGTGGATTGTAGACCCTGTCCTGAATTATGACCGTATCATAAATATTTGCTGTTTGTTTAAAGACAACGAAGAAGAGGATAAATATAATATAATCATAAATTTATTTCATACAGAATTGCACAGTTCATTGCGTTTTACAGCTGATCGACTGGTGTAAACTAAAAACTGACTGGAAATAAGAGAACCAGCAAGTTCCTAAAAATATAAAATATAGTATGTTTTTGGAAGGGATGAAACCAATTCAACATGTTTGTGAAACACAGAATATAAGCTCCTTCAATATATGTATTTTATTTTATATATGTATAAAACGTTTGTTGGTTTGCCAGAAAAACTTCAATATTTCAGAGTACGATGAAGCCCTGTGGCAGCTCCTCGTCTTCCTCCGTTTCTTCCTCTCCACTCGTCTCTCTCTCCTTCTGTCTTCTGTCTCTGCTCGTGTTTTCTTCTCCTCTCTTGTCCTCCGTGGGCCGGAGCTGATCCATCCTCTCCGCCAGCTCCCTGAGGTCCCGCTCCTCGTCCTCAGAGGGCAGACGCTCCGGCTTGGCCGCGCTCTTATTTTGAAAGTCTGTGAAGATATTTAAGGCATTGATATTGCAAACAAACGTGGAACGAAGTCAGTGAAAGGATCCACTTTATCAGGACTGTAACAATATGATGGAAATATCAGGATATAACAGTAAATTCATATCAACATTTTAGGCAAGGCAAGGCAAGTTTATTTGTAGAGCACAATTCATACACAGGGCAATTCAAAGTGCTTTACAGTTACACAAAATCACAAAAGGAGAGCAAAACATACATAAAATCACAAAAGGAAAATCATAAAACATAGAATTCATCATTAATTTAAAAAAGAGTGAAGAGTGTAGATAAGATACTTTCAGTTTTCATATGCACGGTTTAACAGAACTGTTTTCAGCCTGGTCTTAAACAGCGTTGAGGCCTGTCTCACATTCTCTGGAAGACTGTTCCAGATTTTAGTTGTAGGTGAACAACAACAAGTTAACAAGTTAGCACGGATGCCAACAAGTTAGCACGGATGTTAACAAGTTAGGACGGATGCTAACAAGTTAGCACTGATGTTAGCACGGACGCTAACAATTTATGCTAACAGGTTAGCACGGATGCTAACAAGTTGGCACAGATGTTAGCATGGATGCTAACAAGTCAGCACGGATGCTAACAAGTTATGCTAACAGGTTAGCACGGATGCTAACAAGTTATGCTAACAGGTTAGCACGGATGCTAACAAGTTATGCTAACAGGTTAGCACGGATGCTAACAAGTTAGCACGGATGTTAGCACGGATGCTAACAAGTTAGCACGGATGTTAGCACGGATGCTAACAAGTTAGCACGGATGCTAACAAGTTAGCACTGATGTTAGCACGGACGCTAACAATTTATGCTAACAGGTTAGCACGGATGCTAACAAGTTGGCACAGATGTTAGCACGGATGCTAACAGGTTAGCACGGATGTTAGCACGGATGCTAACAAGTTAGCACGGATGTTAGCACGGATGCTAACAAGTTAGCACGGATGCTAACAAGTTATGCTAACAAGTTAGCACGGATGTTAACAAGTTAGGACGGATGCTAACAAGTTAGCACTGATGTTAGCACGGACGCTAACAATTTATGCTAACAGGTTAGCACGGATGCTAACAAGTTGGCACAGATGTTAGCACGGATGCTAACAAGTTGGCACAGATGTTAGCACGGATGCTAACAAGTTAGCACGGATGCTAACAGGTTAGCACGGATGCTAACATGTTAGCACGGATGTTAGCACGGATGCTAACAAGTTAGCACGGATGATGTTTTAGTCCTGTTTCCCAGATGTTACCAGATGTTATAGGATATAATGTTGAGCGACAGGATATTTACAACCGTCTGTTACAGTAGGAACATGTTTCTGTTTAATGAAGGAACCTTTGTTCATTGTTATAAGTCTTTGCCATAATAATAAATTCTGTCATTCTGTTAATGTTTATAATCAATCTGTTAAACTAAAATGTGATAATCGATTTGAGTCATTTTTAAGGACATTTGAAACTTTGAAATTTGAAACAAGCTTTTGATTAAATAATTTTATTAAGTTGAGGTTGTAGAGTTATATTCTATTTATTGTATTAAAGGTAAACCCAGTATTTATACTTTCTTTCATTTTATAGGTGAAACAATGAGTCTATTAATCTACTAGTTAGTTGTAGAATCAAAATCTTTCTACAATTATAATAGAAGAAAACACATTAAAACTACTGAAAAATAGAAATACTGAGCAAGTAAATATCAGTGTCAGCCTTGTTAATTATTTGTTAATTAAGGTGCTTACATTTGCATAATATACATAAATTAGGATTAACTTAACACATTAATTTTTTATCATCTATACATACACTAATAGTTTAAATTGAATAAATATATATGGTGTTGCTATGGTGATTAATTCCTCCTAAAAAGAACTTCCTACATGATGGAAGAGTCAGAAACGATGTGTGATGGTGGATTGTAGACCCTGTCCTGAATTATGACCGTATCATAAATATTTGCTGTTTGTTTAAAGACAACGAAGAAGAGGATAAATATAATATAATCATAAATTTATTTCATACAGAATTGCACAGTTCATTGCGTTTTACAGCTGATCGACTGGTGTAAACTAAAAACTGACTGGAAATAAGAGAACCAGCAAGTTCCTAAAAATATAAAATATAGTATGTTTTTGGAAGGGATGAAACCAATTCAACATGTTTGTGAAACACAGAATATAAGCTCCTTCAATATATGTATTTTATTTTATATATGTATAAAACGTTTGTTGGTTTGCCAGAAAAACTTCAATATTTCAGAGTACGATGAAGCCCTGTGGCAGCTCCTCGTCTTCCTCCGTTTCTTCCTCTCCACTCGTCTCTCTCTCCTTCTGTCTTCTGTCTCTGCTCGTGTTTTCTTCTCCTCTCTTGTCCTCCGTGGGCCGGAGCTGATCCATCCTCTCCGCCAGCTCCCTGAGGTCCCGCTCCTCGTCCTCAGAGGGCAGACGCTCCGGCTTGGCCGCGCTCTTATTTTGAAAGTCTGTGAAGATATTTAAGGCATTGATATTGCAAACAAACGTGGAACGAAGTCAGTGAAAGGATCCACTTTATCAGGACTGTAACAATATGATGGAAATATCAGGATATAACAGTAAATTCATATCAACATTTTAGGCAAGGCAAGGCAAGTTTATTTGTAGAGCACAATTCATACACAGGGCAATTCAAAGTGCTTTACAGTTACACAAAATCACAAAAGGAGAGCAAAACATACATAAAATCACAAAAGGAAAATCATAAAACATAGAATTCATCATTAATTTAAAAAAGAGTGAAGAGTGTAGATAAGATACTTTCAGTTTTCATATGCACGGTTTAACAGAACTGTTTTCAGCCTGGTCTTAAACAGCGTTGAGGCCTGTCTCACATTCTCTGGAAGACTGTTCCAGATTTTAGTTGTAGGTGAACAACAACAAGTTAACAAGTTAGCACGGATGCCAACAAGTTAGCACGGATGTTAACAAGTTAGGACGGATGCTAACAAGTTAGCACTGATGTTAGCACGGACGCTAACAATTTATGCTAACAGGTTAGCACGGATGCTAACAAGTTGGCACAGATGTTAGCATGGATGCTAACAAGTCAGCACGGATGCTAACAAGTTATGCTAACAGGTTAGCACGGATGCTAACAAGTTATGCTAACAGGTTAGCACGGATGCTAACAAGTTATGCTAACAGGTTAGCACGGATGCTAACACGTTATGCTAACAGGTTAGCACGGATGCTAACAAGTTAGCACGGATGTTAGCACGGATGCTAACAAGTTAGCACGGATGCTAACAAGTTAGCACTGATGTTAGCACGGACGCTAACAATTTATGCTAACAGGTTAGCACGGATGCTAACAAGTTGGCACAGATGTTAGCACGGATGCTAACAGGTTAGCACGGATGTTAGCACGGATGCTAACAAGTTAGCACGGATGTTAGCACGGATGCTAACAAGTTAGCACGGATGCTAACAAGTTATGCTAACAAGTTAGCACGGATGTTAACAAGTTAGGACGGATGCTAACAAGTTAGCACTGATGTTAGCACGGACGCTAACAATTTATGCTAACAGGTTAGCACGGATGCTAACAAGTTGGCACAGATGTTAGCATGGATGCTAACAAGTCCGCACGGATGCTAACAAGTTATGCTAACAAGTTAGCACGGATGCTAACAAGTTAGCACTGATGTTAGCACGGACGCTAACAATTTATGCTAACAGGTTAGCACGGATGCTAACAAGTTGGCACAGATGTTAGCACGGATGCTAACAGGTTAGCACGGATGTTAGCACGGATGCTAACAAGTTAGCACGGATGTTAGCACGGATGCTAACAAGTTAGCACGGATGCTAACAAGTTATGCTAACAAGTTAGCACGGATGTTAACAAGTTAGGACGGATGCTAACAAGTTAGCACTGATGTTAGCACGGACGCTAACAATTTATGCTAACAGGTTAGCACGGATGCTAACAAGTTGGCACAGATGTTAGCACGGATGCTAACAAGTTGGCACAGATGTTAGCACGGATGCTAACAAGTTAGCACGGATGCTAACAGGTTAGCACGGATGCTAACATGTTAGCACGGATGTTAGCACGGATGCTAACAAGTTAGCACGGATGTTAGCACGGATGCTAACATGTTAGCACGGATGTTAGCACGGATGCTAACAAGTTAGCACGGATGCTAACAAGTTAGCACGGATGAACTTCCTACATGATGGAAGAGTCAGAAACGATGTGTGATGGTGGATTGTAGACCCTGTCCTGAATTATGACCGTATCATAAATATTTGCTGTTTGTTTAAAGACAACGAAGAAGAGGATAAATATAATATAATCA
Organism: Eupleurogrammus muticus; assembly: GCA_036785175.1. NCBI lineage: Eukaryota > Metazoa > Chordata > Actinopteri > Scombriformes > Trichiuridae > Eupleurogrammus > Eupleurogrammus muticus. Next base: position 531,593 of record JAYKQN010000030.1, on the reverse strand, counting down.
TAAATTTATTTCATACAGAATTGCACAGTTCATTGCGTTTTACAGCTGATCGACTGGTGTAAACTAAAAACTGACTGGAAATAAGAGAACCAGCAAGTTCCTAAAAATATAAAATATAGTATGTTTTTGGAAGGGATGAAACCAATTCAACATGTTTGTGAAACACAGAATATAAGCTCCTTCAATATATGTATTTTATTTTATATATGTATAAAACGTTTGTTGGTTTGCCAGAAAAACTTCAATATTTCAGAGTACGATGAAGCCCTGTGGCAGCTCCTCGTCTTCCTCCGTTTCTTCCTCTCCACTCGTCTCTCTCTCCTTCTGTCTTCTGTCTCTGCTCGTGTTTTCTTCTTCTCTCTTGTCCTCCGTGGGCCGGAGCTGATCCATCCTCTCCGCCAGCTCCCTGAGGTCCCGCTCCTCGTCCTCAGAGGGCAGACGCTCCGGCTTGGCCGCGCTCTTATTTTGAAAGTCTGTGAAGATATTTAAGGCATTGATATTGCAAACAAACGTGGAACGAAGTCAGTGAAAGGATCCACTTTATCAGGACTGTAACAATATGATGGAAATATCAGGATATAACAGTAAATTCATATCAACATTTTAGGCAAGGCAAGGCAAGTTTATTTGTAGAGCACAATTCATACACAGGGCAATTCAAAGTGCTTTACAGTTACACAAAATCACAAAAGGAGAGCAAAACATACATAAAATCACAAAAGGAAAATCATAAAACATAGAATTCATCATTAATTTAAAAAAGAGTGAAGAGTGTAGATAAGATACTTTCAGTTTTCATATGCACGGTTTAACAGAACTGTTTTCAGCCTGGTCTTAAACAGCGTTGAGGCCTGTCTCACATTCTCTGGAAGACTGTTCCAGATTTTAGTTGTAGGTGAACAACAACAAGTTAACAAGTTAGCACGGATGCCAACAAGTTAGCACGGATGTTAACAAGTTAGGACGGATGCTAACAAGTTAGCACTGATGTTAGCACGGCCGCTAACAATTTATGCTAACAGGTTAGCACGGATGCTAACAAGTTGGCACAGATGTTAGCATGGATGCTAACAAGTCAGCACGGATGCTAACAAGTTATGCTAACAGGTTAGCACGGATGCTAACAAGTTATGCTAACAGGTTAGCACGGATGCTAACAGGTTAGCACGGATGCTAACAAGTTGGCACAGATGTTAGCACGGATGCTAACAGGTTAGCACGGATGTTAGCACGGATGCTAACAAGTTAGCACGGATGTTAGCACGGATGCTAACAAGTTAGCACGGATGCTAACAAGTTATGCTAACAAGTTAGCACGGATGTTAACAAGTTAGGACGGATGCTAACAAGTTAGCACTGATGTTAGCACGGATGCTAACAAGTTGGCACAGATGTTAGCACGGATGCTAACAAGTTGGCACAGATGTTAGCACGGATGCTAACAAGTGAGCACGGATGCTAACAGGTTAGCACGGATGCTAACATGTTAGCACGGATGTTAGCACGGATGCTAACAAGTTAGCACGGATGCTAACAAGTTAGCACGGATGCTAACAAGTTATGGTAACATGTTAGCACGGATGCTAACATGTTAGCACGGATGCTAACAGGTTAGCACGGATGTTAGCACGGATGCTAACATGTTAGCACGGATGCTAACAAGTTATGGTAACAGGTTAGCACGGATGCTAACAGGTTAGCACGGATGCTAACAGGTTAGCACGGATGTTAGCACGGATGCTAACATGTTAGCACGGATGCTAACAAGTTAGCACGGATGTTAGCACGGATGCTAACATGTTAGCACGGATGCTAACAAGTTATGGTAACAGGTTAGCACGGATGCTAACAGGTTAGCACGGATGCTAACAGGTTAGCACGGATGCTAACAAGTTAGCACGGATGCTAACAAGTTATGGTAACAGGTTAGCACGGATGCTAACAGGTTAGCACGGATGATGTTTTAGTCCTGTTTCCCAGATGTTACCAGATGTTATAGGATATAATGTTGAGCGACAGGATATTTACAACCGTCTGTTACAGTAGGAACATGTTTCTGTTTAATGAAGGAACCTTTGTTCATTGTTATAAGTCTTTGCCATAATAATAAATTCTGTCATTCTGTTAATGTTTATAATCAATCTGTTAAACTAAAATGTGATAATCGATTTGAGTCATTTTTAAGGACATTTGAAACTTTGAAATTTGAAACAAGCTTTTGATTAAATCATTTTATTAAGTTGAGGTTGTAGAGTTATATTCTATTTATTGTATTAAAGGTAAACCCAGTATTTATGATTTCTTTCATTTTATAGGTGAAACAATGAGTCTATTAATCTACTAGTTAGTTGTAGAATCAAAATCTTTCTACAATTATAATAGAAGAAAACACATTAAAACTACTGAAAAATAGAAATACTGAGCAAGTAAATATCAGTGTCAGCCTTGTTAATTATTTGTTAATTAAGGTGCTTACATTTGCATAATATACATAAATTAGGATTAACTTAACACATTAATTTTTTATCATCTATACATACACTAATAGTTTAAATTGAATAAATATATATGGTGTTGCTATGGTGATTAATTCCTCCTAAAAAGAACTTCCTACATGATGGAAGAGTCAGAAACGATGTGTGATGGTGGATTGTAGACCCTGTCCTGAATTATGACCGTATCATAAATATTTGCTGTTTGTTTAAAGACAACGAAGAAGAGGATAAATATAATATAATCATAAATTTATTTCATACAGAATTGCACAGTTCATTGCGTTTTACAGCTGATCGACTGGTGTAAACTAAAAACTGACTGGAAATAAGAGAACCAGCAAGTTCCTAAAAATATAAAATATAGTATGTTTTTGGAAGGGATGAAACCAATTCAACATGTTTGTGAAACACAGAATATAAGCTCCTTCAATATATGTATTTTATTTTATATATGTATAAAACGTTTGTTGGTTTGCCAGAAAAACTTAAATATTTCAGAGTACGATGAAGCCCTGTGGCAGCTCCTCGTCTTCCTCCGTTTCTTCCTCTCCACTCGTCTCTCTCTCCTTCTGTCTTCTGTCTCTGCTCGTGTTTTCTTCTCCTCTCTTGTCCTCCGTGGGCCGGAGCTGATCCATCCTCTCCGCCAGCTCCCTGAGGTCCCGCTCCTCGTCCTCAGAGGGCAGACGCTCCGGCTTGGCCGCGCTCTTATTTTGAAAGTCTGTGAAGATATTTAAGGCATTGATATTGCAAACAAACGTGGAACGAAGTCAGTGAAAGGATCCACTTTATCAGGACTGTAACGATATGATGGAAATATCAGGATATAACAGTAAATTCATATCAACATTTTAGGCAAGGCAAGGCAAGTTTATTTGTAGAGCACAATTCATACACAGGGCAATTCAAAGTGCTTTACAGTTACACAAAATCACAAAAGGAGAGCAAAACATACATAAAATCACAAAAGGAAAATCATAAAACATAGAATTCATCATTAATTTAAAAAAGAGTGAAGAGTGTAGATAAGATACTTTCAGTTTTCATATGCACGGTTTAACAGAACTGTTTTCAGCCTGGTCTTAAACAGCGTTGAGGCCTGTCTCACATTCTCTGGAAGACTGTTCCAGATTTTAGTTGTAGGTGAACAACAACAAGTTAACAAGTTAGCACGGATGCCAACAAGTTAGCACGGATGTTAACAAGTTAGGACGGATGCTAACAAGTTAGCACTGATGTTAGCACGGACGCTAACAATTTATGCTAACAGGTTAGCACGGATGCTAACAAGTTGGCACAGATGTTAGCATGGATGCTAACAAGTCAGCACGGATGCTAACAAGTTATGCTAACAGGTTAGCACGGATGCTAACAAGTTATGCTAACAGGTTAGCACGGATGCTAACAAGTTGGCACGGATGTTAGCACGGATGCTAACAAGTTAGCACGGATGCTAACAAGTTATGCTAACAAGTTAGCACGGATGTTAACAAGTTAGGACGGATGCTAACAAGTTATGCTAACAGGTTAGCACGGATGCTAACAAGTTGGCACAGATGTTAGCACGGATGCTAACAAGTTGGCACAGATGTTAGCACGGATACTAACAAGTTAGCACGGATGCTAACAGGTTAGCACGGATGCTAACATGTTAGCACGGATGTTAGCACGGATGCTAACAAGTTAGCACGGATGTTAGCACGGATGCTAACAAGTTAGCACGGATGCTAACAAGTTATGCTAACAAGTTAGCACGGATGTTAACAAGTTAGGACGGATGTTAGCACGGACGCTAACAATTTATGCTAACAGGTTAGCACGGATGCTAACAAGTTGGCACAGATGTTAGCATGGATGCTAACAAGTCAGCACGGATGCTAACAAGTTATGCTAACAAGTTAGCACGGATGCTAACAAGTTAGCACTGATGTTAGCACGGACGCTAACAATTTATGCTAACAGGTTAGCACGGATGCTAACAGGTTAGCACGGATGTTAGCACGGATGCTAACAAGTTAGCACGGATGTTAGCACGGATGCTAACAAGTTAGCACGGATGCTAACAAGTTATGCTAACAAGTTAGCACGGATGTTAACAAGTTAGGACGGATGCTAACAAGTTAGCACTGATGTTAGCACGGACGCTAACAATTTATGCTAACAGGTTAGCACGGATGCTAACAAGTTGGCACAGATGTTAGCACGGATGCTAACAAGTTGGCACAGATGTTAGCACGGATGCTAACAAGTTAGCACGGATGCTAACAAGTTAGCACGGATGTTAGCACGGATGCTAACATGTTAGCACGGATGTTAGCACGGATGCTAACAAGTTAGCACGGATGCTAACAAGTTAGCACGGATGCTAACAAGTTATGGTAACATGTTAGCACGATGCTAACATGTTAGCACGGATGCTAACAGGTTAGCACGGATGTTAGCACGGATGCTAACATGTTAGCACGGATGCTAACAAGTTATGGTAACAGGTTAGCACGGATGCTAACAGGTTAGCACGGATGCTAACAGGTTAGCACGGATGTTAGCACGGATGCTAACATGTTAGCACGGATGCTAACAAGTTAGCACGGATGTTAGCACGGATGCTAACAAGTTATGGTAACAGGTTAGCACGGATGCTAACAGGTTAGCACGGATGCTAACAGGTTAGCACGGATGCTAACAGGTTAGCACGGATGCTAACAAGTTAGCACGGATGCTAACAAGTTATGGTAACAGGTTAGGACGGACGCTAACAGGTTAGCACGGATGATGTTTTAGTCCTGTTTCCCAGATGTTACCAGATGTTATAGGATATAATGTTGAGCGACAGGATATTTACAACCGTCTGTTACAGTAGGAACATGTTTCTGTTTAATGAAGGAACCTTTGTTCATTGTTATAAGTCTTTGCCATAATAATAAATTCTGTCATTCTGTTAATGTTTATAATCAATCTGTTAAACTAAAATGTGATAATCGATTTGAGTCATTTTTAAGGACATTTGAAACTTTGAAATTTGAAACAAGCTTTTGATTATATCATTTTATTAAGTTGAGGTTGTAGAGTTATATTCTATTTATTGTATTAAAGGTAAACCCAGTATTTATGATTTCTTTCATTTTATAGGTGAAACAATGAGTCTATTAATCTACTAGTTAGTTGTAGAATCAAAATCTTTCTACAATTATAATAGAAGAAAACACATTAAAACTACTGAAAAATAGAAATACTGAGCAAGTAAATATCAGTGTCAGCCTTGTTAATTATTTGTTAATTAAGGTGCTTACATTTGCATAATATACATAAATTAGGATTAACTTAACACATTAATTTTTTATCATCTATACATACACTAATAGTTTAAATTGAATAAATATATATGGTGTTGCTATGGTGATTAATTCCTCCTAAAAAGAACTTCCTACATGATGGAAGAGTCAGAAACGATGTGTGATGGTGGATTGTAGACCCTGTCCTGAATTATGACCGTATCATAAATATTTGCTGTTTGTTTAAAGACAACGAAGAAGAGGATAAATATAATATAATCATAAATTTATTTCATACAGAATTGCACAGTTCATTGCGTTTTACAGCTGATCGACTGGTGTAAACTAAAAACTGACTGGAAATAAGAGAACCAGCAAGTTCCTAAAAATATAAAATATAGTATGTTTTTGGAAGGGATGAAACCAATTCAACATGTTTGTGAAACACAGAATATAAGCTCCTTCAATATATGTATTTTATTTTATATATGTATAAAACGTTTGTTGGTTTGCCAGAAAAACTTCAATATTTCAGAGTACGATGAAGCCCTGTGGCAGCTCCTCGTCTTCCTCCGTTTCTTCCTCTCCACTCGTCTCTCTCTCCTTCTGTCTTCTGTCTCTGCTCGTGTTTTCTTCTCCTCTCTTGTCCTCCGTGGGCCGGAGCTGATCCATCCTCTCCGCCAGCTCCCTGAGGTCCCGCTCCTCGTCCTCAGAGGGCAGACGCTCCGGCTTGGCCGCGCTCTTATTTTGAAAGTCTGTGAAGATATTTAAGGCATTGATATTGCAAACAAACGTGGAACGAAGTCAGTGAAAGGATCCACTTTATCAGGACTGTAACAATATGATGGAAATATCAGGATATAACAGTAAATTCATATCAACATTTTAGGCAAGGCAAGGCAAGTTTATTTGTAGAGCACAATTCATACACAGGGCAATTCAAAGTGCTTTACAGTTACACAAAATCACAAAAGGAGAGCAAAACATACATAAAATCACAAAAGGAAAATCATAAAACATAGAATTCATCATTAATTTAAAAAAGAGTGAAGAGTGTAGATAAGATACTTTCAGTTTTCATATGCACGGTTTAACAGAACTGTTTTCAGCCTGGTCTTAAACAGCGTTGAGGCCTGTCTCACATTCTCTGGAAGACTGTTCCAGATTTTAGTTGTAGGTGAACAACAACAAGTTAACAAGTTAGCACGGATGCCAACAAGTTAGCACGGATGTTAACAAGTTAGGACGGATGCTAACAAGTTAGCACTGATGTTAGCACGGACGCTAACAATTTATGCTAACAGGTTAGCACGGATGCTAACAAGTTGGCACAGATGTTAGCATGGATGCTAACAAGTCAGCACGGATGCTAACAAGTTATGCTAACAGGTTAGCACGGATGCTAACAAGTTATGCTAACAGGTTAGCACGGATGCTAACAAGTTATGCTAACAGGTTAGCACGGATGCTAACAAGTTAGCACGGATGTTAGCACGGATGCTAACAAGTTAGCACGGATGCTAACAAGTTATGCTAACAAGTTAGCACGGATGTTAGCACGGATGCTAACAAGTTAGCACGGATGCTAACAAGTTAGCACGGATGCTAACAAGTTATGCTAACAAGTTAGCACGGATGTTAACAAGTTAGGACGGATGCTAACAAGTTAGCACTGGTGTTAGCACGGACGCTAACAATTTATGCTAACAGGTTAGCACGGATGCTAACAAGTTGGCACAGATGTTAGCACGGATGCTAACAAGTTGGCACAGATGTTAGCACGGATGCTAACAGGTTAGCACGGATGCTAACATGTTAGCACGGATGTTAGCACGGATGCTAACAAGTTAGCACGGATGTTAGCACGGATGCTAACATGTTAGCACGGATGTTAGCACGGATGCTAACAAGTTATGCTAACAGGTTAGCACGGATGCTAACAAGTTATGCTAACAGGTTAGCACGGATGCTAACAAGTTAGCACGGATGTTAGCACGGATGCTAACATGTTAGCACGGATGCTAACAAGTTATGGTAACAGGTTAGCACGGATGCTAACAGGTTAGCACGGATGCTAACAAGTTTCAGTTTTCACGGATGCTAACAAGTTATGGTAACAGGTTAGCACGGATGCTAACAGGTTAGCACGGATGCTAACAAGTTAGCACGGATGTTAGCACGGATGCTAACAAGTTAGCACGGGTGCTAACAAGTTAGCACGGATGCTAACAAGTTATGCTAACAAGTTAGGACGGATGATAACATGTTAGCACGGATGTTAGCACGGATGCTAACCAGTTAGCACGGATGTTAGCACGGATTTTAGCACGGATGCTAACATGTTAGCACGGATGTTAGCACGGATGCTAACAAGTTAGCACGGATGCTAACAAGTTAGCACGGATGCTAACAAGTTATGGTAACAGGTTAGCACGGATGCTAACAGGTTAGCACGGATGCTAACAGGTTAGCACGGATGTTAGCACGGATGCTAACATGTTAGCACGGATGCTAACATGTTAGCACGGATGCTAACAAGTTAGCACGGATGTTAGCACGGATGCTAAGATGTTAGCACGGATGCTAACAAGTTCGCACGGATGTTAGCACGGATGCTAACATGTTAGCACGGATGCTAACATGTTAGCACGGATGCTAACAAGTTATGGTAACAGGTTAGCACGGATGCTAACATGTTAGCACGGATGCTAACAAGTTAGCACGGATGCTAACAAGTTATGGTAACAGGTTAGCACGGATGCTAACAGGTTAGCACGGATGCTAACAAGTTAGCACGGATGCTAACATGTTATCACGGATGTTAGCACGGATGCTAACAAGTTAGCACGGATGCTAACAAGTTAGCACGGATGCTAACAAGTTAGCACGGATGCTAACAAGTTATGGTAACAGGTTAGCACGGATGCTAACATGTTAGCACGGATGCTAACAAGTTAGCACGGATGTTAGCACGGATGCTAACAGGTTATGCTAACAGGTTAGCACGGATGCTAACAAGTTAGCACGGATGCTAACAAGTTATGGTAACAGGTTAGCACGGATGCTAACAGGTTAGCACGGATGCTAACAAGTTAGCACGGATGCTAACAGGTTAGCACGGATGCTAACAAGTTGGCACAGACGTTAGCACGGATGCTAACAAGTTAGCACGGATGCTAACAAGTTGGCACAGATGTTAGCACGGATGCTAACAAGTTAGCACAGATGTTAGCACGGATGCTAACAGGTTAGCACGGATGCTAACAAGTTAGCACGGATGCTAACAGGTTAGCACGGATGCTAACAAGTTGGCACAGACGTTAGCACGGATGCTAACAAGTTAGCACGGATGCTAACAAGTTGGCACAGATGTTAGCACGGATGCTAACAAGTTAGCACAGATGTTAGCACGGATGCTAACAAGTTAGCACGGACGTTAGCACTAACCAGTTAGCACGGATGTTAGCACGGATGCTAACAAGGCAAGGCAAGGCAAGTTTATTTGTAGTAATTTGTTGTAATTCATACACAGGGCAATTCAAAGTGTTCAGCCTGGTCAGCCTGGTCTTAAACATTTGTCAGCGTTGAGGCCTGTCTCACATTCTCTGGAAGACTGTTCCAGATTTTAGCTGCAGAAAACTGGAATGTAGCTTCACCATGTTTAGTCCTGACTCTGGGCACCTGCAGGAGACCAGTCCCTGAGGTTCTCAGGGTCCTAGATGGCTCGTATGGCTCTGATGTATTTTGGTGCTAGACCATGAAGAGACTTGTACACAAGTAAAGCTGTTTTAAAGTCTATTCTCTGAGTGACAGGAAGCCAGTGCAGAGACATGAGCACTGGACTAATATGGTCATATTTTCTGGTTCTAGTCAGGACTCGAGCTGCAGCGTTCTGAATGTTCTGTAGTTGTTTAACAGCTCGTTTAGAGAGACCAGTGAGCAGGCCATTGCAGTAGTCTAACCTGCTGGAGACAAGTGCATGGATCAGTCTCTCCAAGTCTGGTTTAGACACTATATTTTTGATTTTGGCAATGTTTTTTAAATGGTAAAAGGCTGTTGATATTGTTGATTTTATGTGGCTGTGAAAGTTCAGGTCTGAGTCCATTAGCACCCCTAGATTTCTAACCTGTGTTTTTGGTTTTAGAGATCGAGACTGAAGGTGACTGATTACACGTTCTCTTTGCTTCAGTGGCCCAAAGACGATTATTTCAGTTTTTTCTGAGTTTAGCTGGAGAAAGTTGTTTTGCATCCACACAGTGATTTGTTCAATACAGCAACAGAGTGAATCCACAGGCCCATGTTCACCTGCTGTCAGAGACACATAGATCTGAGTGTCGTCTGCATAGTTGTGGTAAGACAATTTTACACCATTTTATGAACCAAACAACTAAATGACTTATTGTTTCAAAAATACATCAATCACCTATCAGAACAGTTGCAGCTCTAGTGAGTTTTATTGAACTCATTATTCATGTGAGAGAAAAAAACATCAGAATACTGAATTTATTGTCTCAATTATGAGATTAACAAATAGAAAAAAGTGAGTCAAAGGGGTAAAGAAAATTGTTATTAAAAAAAAAAAAATCTGATTTTTAATCTTAGAATTCTGAGATTAAAAAACAAATAAAATGCAGAGGTAAAAATTCTGACATTTTTATTTATTCAAATAAAATAAATAATCAAATAATAATTATTATAGTAAAAAATTGTGCTTATTATAAAGCTTAATTTTAAATACTTTTTGTATCCATCCCTCCTGATGACTGTGTCCTACCTGCAGCCGGCTGCCTCTCGTCTGTTTCCTCCACTTCTCTGACCTTCACGTCGCTTTCGGCCACCGCCGTCGTTCCTCCGTCGCCGAGCTCCTTCCCGTGGCTGGGGAACGCTCGGATGCTGTTGGCCCGGCGCGGCCTGCGCGGCAGCAGCGGGCGACCTTTGATGGCCAGGTCGTCGTAGGTCATGTGCATCTCCAGGATGGAGCGGTCCACGGCGAACAGCTGGCAGCGCCGCGGCCTCGCCACCGGCCTCGCCGCAGCCTGGAAGACCAGAGCCAGGGACGTTAATCAACTTTGTGTTTTATGAAGGTAAGAAAAGAAAGAAAATATCGGTACATGGGCCAAAAAGAGCAGGAAGAAGTTTAAGCCTTCATCACTATGTCAATATACTGATCATAGTAATGGAACTTTATTCATATGAATAGGTTTAATGCTAATAACAGTAATAATAATGTTATACTATCAATAATAATCACAATTCCAACAGGAACACCAATGTAACTACAATAAAACACGTTTATGCACATTTACACAGGTCATTTTAACATGAGAACCTGGATTTTTACTGGTTTTACCTTGTGTTTATTAGTCGATAAATCTTGTTTGGCAAGATAAGAAAAGTAAAAAAATAAAGTATAAAATACAGTTTCAAGAAGCATTGGTCAGGTGTCTTTAAATGTATGGATTGTGTTCAGGTTGGTTTTGTGTGATTTAAAAAGTCTATTTGTACATATTATGTCTATTTGTATGTATTATGTGCAATTCTTTTGACAGAAAATTTCACATGGTGTAAAAAAGAGTTGTCTTGTACCACTTTTTTAGGGTTACACCACATGACATTTTTGGTGTTATCCCATATATCCGTTTTTAATGTGAATCATGTTTTAGCTCCATGTAAAGACAGTTCCACAGTTTTAGTTAAGTAGTATACATTTTTTGCATCCGAGTTTCATTTACATTGGTGTTAAGCTGAGAAAAGTGGTTTTGGATTCTTATAAAGTGGTTAGGTTCCTCTGTAGCTGCCATGGCTCATTACAGACTGTTATCCTGGGCAGATGAAAACCAAATAGTTGATCTGTTCTGACACATTTCCCCACTAATATAGTTGACTGCCCAGATGCTGATGTTCTGTACCGGCGGGACGTCTGCAGTCAGAGCTGCTGCTTCCTGTGCTTCACTGGGTTTCTCCTCATTCTTTTTCCTCTGGTTGGTGCCCAGGTTTTGCTGGTTGGACGTCCACCAGTCGTTTGCGGTTTCCTGCACAGAAACCAATAAATGATCATTATGTTTGGACTGATGACTATAATATTTAAACAATATGCAAATATCACATTATCAACAAATAGTGTTTGTTTTATCACAATTTGCTTTTGTTTGTCTCTTTATCTCCGTCTCTCTCCACCTGTCTTCTCATCCCTGTTAAATATGTTTTCATGGTCACTTGGTGTCTACACTTCATACTCATACTCTGTATGTGCTGTATGCTCCCTGCTCACACTCTGCCAATGGGAGCGCCACTGCCCCCTAATGTAGTGGAGGTGCAATTGCGCTTTATTCTAGGACAAAGGTACAAAAATACCTTAGGATACTCTTGGATCTATTCTAGGATAAAGTACAAAAATACAATTATATTATATATTTGTATCTTTGGATTATGTGATGAATAAATTGCACATCCACATGCACACAACTTTGTTAAGATGGGATCACAGTGATTGTGAGCATTTTATTCACTTCTCTCACCTCCGTTTTATTTGGCTCCTCCTCTTCCTTCCTCCTCCTCTTCTTCTTCTTCTTCTCCTCATCCTCCGTTTGTCCGACTGTCTTCTTCTCTTTATTCTCTTCAGTTTTCATGAGTCCTGCTCTGCTTCGGATAATTTCCAGCCATTCCTGCAGCACCAGATCACAAATAAACTCTATTTATATTATTATTGATATCATCTATTTATTGCTATATCAGAAACAACTCGATTTATTCTCACCATCTAAAATACAAACTGAACTATTATTTTTTGGCCATTTTGTATTTTTATGTTAAATGATTGACAGATAAACCATCTAATTATTAATTTGCTTATTCTGCTTTTTTAAGAGAAGCTGGTAATATGATAATGTATAATATAATAGAATAGAATAGAATAGAATAGAATAGAATAGAATAGAATAGAATATATTCTTCTTCCAGAACCATTGTAATTATGGAAATAAATAGATATTATTGTGATCAATTTCTGAAATATTTAGAAAAACTGTTGTTTGCTGCTTCTCTTGTTTTACCTGTAGAACCATAAGAATTTCATTAGATTTCATGTCAAAAAGGGAAATAAATGCACAAAATTATTATTATTTATTATTGTATTATTATATTTTATTGGTTATTTATATAATATATATATATGGAACAGTCAGATTTGTGACATTATGATTTTATATCATGAAAATGGAAATCTTTTGTTGCCGTCAGTTTGTGTTTTTGATATAGATATATATATTTTTGATCTCTTCATTCCAGATGTGGGATCCAGCTGTTCTGACCTGTGGGCCCAGCTGGTCCTGGTCCAGCAGCTGCTGCAGGCGGACACACTCCACCCTGGCGAGAAGCAGCTCCAACCCGACCAGCATGGCGGCGTCCGGGTCGGCGTCCACGCGGAGCCGGAACTCACTGGAAAACACAGAAGAATGGGATAAGATTAAAAAAGATGCACAGAAGCTGTAATATGAGATGTTGAGGACCTTTGACTCCCTGATATGAAGCGTTCAATATTTTTCCAAATGTGTTTAATGCATTTTCTTCATCATGAAGCATTTACTGATTGTATTTAAAGTGATAGTTACAGGAGTTAAGGGCCTTTTCTACAAGTTCCACAGGAATAAATTCATCCGAGACATCTTCTGTCATAAATAGAAAAATCTGACACATATATATTCTAGCTTCTGGAAATGGACCAATCAGAAGAGAGCGTGCTCTTAAAGAGTCCTGTTTCAGACAGAGGCTGAACAGAGGATCTGTTAAAGGTTCAATATGAGTTTTATGGGAAAAACAAAGATTAATTGATTGTCCTGATTGATTCATTGTCACGATAATCCTTCTAATGATCACTTATATTTAATTTCTAGACACAGGCTCCTTAACGGTTGCTGATTTATGACTAGGCATTTTTGTTTGATCTGACTCTAGATGATTTTATCCCAATGATCCTCAGGTACTTTGACACCAAAGTGAACATTAGTGTCACAACGAGCAGTAAACACACATTTTTTTCCCTTTAAACTGTATTTTAAACCCCGGTTCATCACCTGTGTGGAGCACCTGTGTGGTCGGCGTGCGGCAGGTAGCCGATGGAGGCCAGGACGGTCTGGATGGTGGAGCTGCTGAGAACCGGCAGCAGACAGTAGACGAACGGACCCGTGAAACACTGAAGGACACAAATACACGTTATATATGGAAGAAAAGAAAATGATGAAGCCTTAAAGCAGCTGTAATCTATATTTATTCATAATAATGCTTTAATTGACAGTTTTTGATAGACTTTTTTTGTCATTAAACTATTAATTGATTAGATGTTTAGTTCATATAATGGTGTAAAATGTCAATCATTGTTTCCTAAAAGCTAAAGATATCCAATGATAAACAGTTTACTATTATAAAAGATTAAAGAAACCAGAAAATAATCAGATTGGAGGAATTTGGACATTTTCTTCTTTTAAATTCATTATCATTATATTATTATCATTTATTATTGTAATAGCTAACAACGGGTCTATTAATCCAATAATGGTTAATATATATAATGATGAGAAGACTGAACATTCACCTTCAGAGTCTTGATTTCCTTCTTCCAGGGATGGATGAACAGGTTTACGCAGAGGGTCTCCAGGACCTCTGTGGCCTTCATGACGGCGGACAGGTGTTTCCTGTAGCTCGGGACCGGGTCCGGGTCCGGGTCCGGGTCCGGGTCCTCGGCGCCCCGCAGCACGGATGTGTAGAACGGAAACACGGCGAAGGTGTCGGCAGGCTCCGGGGTTTGGACCAGGTACTGAGCCGCCTTCTCCAGGACCTGCGCGTCCCGGCACGGTTTCACCTCTGTGCACATCTGGAGGAAATAGTTTAGATAGTCCTCATACAGCTGCTGCCGGGAGACCCGCACCTGCTCCCCGGGCCCGGGTTCTGGTCCTGGTCCTGGCCCGGGTCCAGGTCCGGGTCCAGGTCCGGGTGCATCCTTCGTGACCGTCTCACAACTCGTCTCCATCAAACTATGAGGAAGTGAAGCTGTCAAACAACCTGACGAGGAAGTGAAAGTCGGAGCAGAACCGACACTCATGGTGGTGTTCTAATCGACTCTTTACATCCTATTTATTTATTTGTAACTTTAAAGGGTTTGTGAATGTATGTAATAAATAATCATAAATAAAATGAATAGGATGATATGAATAAAACATATAATTAAGAAAGGGGCGTTACTCTTAACGATTCAAATGAGATACCGCACTTTTGAGAGTCTCAGATTTACACCCTAAAATAAGATACGGGATCCGTTCATTTCGACCCTACTTTCTCGCAAACATGAAGTAAAACAAAATAAAACTTTAAATACCTTGATGCGATTGTTTTCCGTCTTTACGGTTTATTTATTTCTTTTATATCTTTATTTTTTCCATAAACATGATGTTTTATCTGGTGGTTCTCGTGTGGTTCTAGTTTCTCTTCTTCGGTTGTGTAATTCCAGGTTTCACCTGTTCAAAAGTCAAGTAAAGTGGGGGCGCTGTTGAGCAACAAATGTGTTGTTATAAGGGACAATACCGAAAAATTAATGTGGTGTAACCCGGAAAACCTTGGTAGCAGATGGTTTAACTCTCTTAAAAAGTATTGTAGGTGGATTAAGTATATACAATTTCTGATTATTTTTGGATTGCACCACTTATTTAGTGTCAAAATATCGCACAAGTATATGAATAATATTAATATTTATTTAATGGTAAAGACAATGTTAAAATAACATTGTATTTGCTTTTTGTTAACTGGTATTTTTAAATAAAAATGTTAAATCCATCCATCCATCCATCCATTGTCTTCCGCTTATCCGAGGCCGGGTCGCGGGGGCAGCAGTCTAAGCAGGGACTCCCAGACTTCCCTCATCCCGGACACGTCCTCCAGCTCCTCCGGTGGGACCCCAAGGCGTTCCCAGGCCAGCCGAGAGACATAGTCCCTCCAGCGTGTCCTGGGTCTTCCCCGGGGCCTCCTCCCGGTGGGACATGCCCAGAACACCTCCCTAGGGAGGCGTCCAGGAGGCATCCTGAGCAGATGCCCGAGCCACCTCAGCTGGTTCCTCTCAATGTGTAGGAGCAGCGGCTCTACTCCGAGCTCCTCCCGTGTGACCGAGCTCCTCACCCTATCCCTAAGGGTGCGCCCGGCCACTCTGCGGAGGAAGCCCATTTCAGCCACTTGTATACGCGATCTTGTCCTTTCGGTCATTACCCAAAGCTCATGACCATAGGTGAGGGTAGGAACGTAGATTGACCGGTAAATCGAGAGCTTCGCCTTCCGGCTCAGCTCCTTCTTCACCACAACGGACCGATACAGCGACCGCATCACTGCAGACGCTGCACCGATCCGCCTGTCAATCTCACGCTCCATCCTTCCCTCACTCGTGAACAAGACCCCGAGATACTTGAACTCCTCCACTTGGGGCAGAGACTCACCACCCACCCGGAGAGAGCAAACCACCTTTTTCCGGTCGAGAACCATGGCCTCGGATTTGGAGGAGCTGATTCTCATCCCAGCCGCTTCACACTCGGCTGCAAACCGCCCCAGTGCCTGCTGCAGGTCCTGGCTCGAAGAAGCCATCAGGACAACATCATCTGCAAACAGCAGAGATGAGATCCTGTGGTTCCCAAACCAGGCCCCCTCCGGCCCCTGGCTGCGCCTAGAAATTCTGTCCATAAATATAATGAACAGAACCGGTGACAAAGGGCAGCCCTGGCGGAGTCCAACATGCACTGGGAACAGGTCTGACTTACTGCCGGCAATGCGAACACAGCTCCTGCTCCGGTCATACAGGGACCGGACAGCCCTTAGCAAAGAGCCCCGGACCCCATACTCCCAGAGCACCCCCCAAAGGACACCACGAGGTACACGGTCGAATGCCTTCTCCAGATCCACAAAGCACATGTGGACTGGTTGGGCATACTCCCATGAGCCCTCGAGGACCCGATGGAGAGTATAGAGCTGGTCCAGTGTTCCATGACCGGGACGAAAACCACACTGCTCCTCCTGAATCCGAGGTTCGACTATCGGTCGGATTCTCCTCTCCAGCACCCTGGAATAGACCTTACCGGGAAGGCTGAGGAGTGTGATTCCCCTGTGATTGGAACACACCCTCCGGTCCCCCTTCTTATACAGAGGGACCACCACCCCGGTCTGCCACTCCACAGGTACTGTCCCCGACCGCCACGCGATGTTGCAGAGACGTGTCAGCCAAGACAGTCCCACAACATCCAGAGACTTGAGGTACTCAGGACGGATCTCATCCACCCCCGGAGCCTTGCCACCGAGGAGCTTGCCAACCACCTCAGTGACTTCAGCCAGGGTGATGGACGAGTCCGCCCCTGGGTCCCCAGTCTCTGCTTCCTCCTCGGAGGACGTGACAGTGGGATTGAGGAGATCCTCAAAGTACTCCTTCCACCGCCCGACAACATCCCCAGTCGAGGTCAGCAGCTCTCCACCCGCACTGTAAACAGTGTTGGTGAAGCACTGCTTTCCCCTCCTGAGGCGCCGGACGGTTTGCCAGAATCTCCTTGAGGCCGTCCGATAGTCCTCCTCCATGGCCTCCCCGAACTCCTCCCAAACCCGAGTTTTTGCCTCTGCGACCGCCCGAGCCGCGGCACGCTTGGCCCGCCGGTACTCATCAGCTGCCTCAGGAGTCCCACGAGCCAACAAGACTCGATAGGACTCCTTCTTCAGCTTGACGGCATCCCTTACTTCCGGTGTCCACCACCGGGTTCGGGGATTGCCGCCGCGACAAGCACCACGGACCTTACGACCACAGCTACGAGCAGCCGCATCAACAATAGAGGTGGAGAACATGGCCCACTCGGAGTCCATGTCTCCAACCTCCCCCGGGATCAGGGAGAAACTCTCCCGGAGGTGGGAGTTGAAGACCCCCCTGACAGAGGGCTCCGCCAGACGTTCCCAGCAGACCCTCACAATACGCTTGGGCCTGCCAGGTCCGTCCGGCTTCCTCCTCCGCCAGCGGATCCAACTCACCACCAGGTGGTGATCAGTTGACAGCTCAGCCCCTCTCTTCACCCGAGTGTCCAAGACACACGGTCGGAGGTCAGATGACACGATGACAAAGTCGATCATCGACCTCCGGCCTAGAGTGTCCTGGTGCCATGTGCACCGATGGACACCCTTGTGCTCGAACATGGTGTTCGTTATGGACAAGCTGTGACTAGCACAGAAGTCCAATAACAAAACACCGCTCGGGTTCAGATCGGGGAGGCCGTTCCTCCCAATCACGCCCCTCCAAGTGTCACTGTCGTTACCCACATGGGCGTTGAAATCCCCCAGGAGAACAACGGAGTCCCCGGATGGCGCACTATCTAGTACCCCTCCTAGGGACTCCAAGAAGGCCGGGTACTCTGCACTGCTGTTTGGCCCGTAGGCCGACACAACAGTGAGAGACCTGTCCCCGACCCGAAGGCGCAGGGACGCGACCCCCTCGTTCACCGGAGTGAACCCCAACACGCAGCGGCTGAGCTGTGGGGCAATGAGCAAGCCCACACCAGCTCGCCGCCGCTCCCCGCGGGCAACGCCAGAGAAATAGAGAGTCCAACCCCTCTCAAGAAGATGGGTTCCAGAGCCCAAGCTGTGCGTGGAGGTGAGGCCGACTATATCTAGCCGGTAACGCTCCACCTCCCGCACAAGCTCAGGCTCCTTCCCCCCCAGCGAGGTGACATTCCATGTCCCCAGAGCTAGTCTCCATGTCCGGAGATCCGGTCGCCGAGGTCCCCGCCTTCGACTGCCACCCGAATCTCTCCGCACCCGCCCCCCATGGCTCCTCCCGCAGGTGGTGGGTCCACGGGAGGACGGCCCCACGTCGTTTCTTCGGGCTGGGCCCGACCGGGCCCCGTGGGAAAAGGCCCGGCCACCAGGCGCTCGCTGCCGAGCACCCACCCCAGGCCTAGCTCCAGGGTGGGGCCCCGGTAACGCCAGTCCGGGCGACGTAACTGGCCTTGTTCTTGTCTTTTTCATCATGTGGGGCTTCTGAACCGCTCTTAGTCAGACCCGTCTCCCAGGACCTGTTTGCCATGGGTGACCCTACCAGGGGCATAGAGCCCCCGACAACATAGCTCCCAGGATCATTCGGGTGCTCAAACCCCTCCACCACGTTAAGGTGGCGGTTCGGGGAGGGGAAAATGTTAAATCACCGGCTTTAATTAATGACTTTTTATTTGTCAAATGTGGTAGACAGCTATTGTTTTGCGTCATTTTGAAAAATTAAAAAAAAAAGTTTTAAGTGACTGAATTTATATTTGTGAATTTGTAATAATAGTAAATAATCATAATTTGGGACTGTAACATACAACTTTTATTAATGTAACCAATAAAAATAAAAGTGCGTCAATATTATCAATACAACGCTGTCTCAAATTGACAGTGGACTAGATCCCATTTTATTTTGAAATGCCCTTACCCGGATATACTCGTTTCCGTTTCCGGGTGAAATGGCGCGTCTCTAATCACGCTGCTAGAACCCAAACACAGTTCACAGTGTGATTCGGTGGATGTTTGACCATGTGTCTGCGTGTTTGTTAACGTGAGTAACAACAATTATTTACGCTTTTATTTTATCGTAAACTATCGGAAGTTGAGTCGATGATCAATAAACACAAAATGATAAACGGATCAATTTTGTCAATTGATCAGAGCAGCAGAAGTAACCTCTCCGGTTTAGATTCTCAGCTCGCTGCTGCCTCTCGGATATTTCTGGAATATGATTGACAATATGTTGTTAATAGCTTTGACCAGTTATTGATTTTATCGATCATCGATTAAGGTTCAATGATCTGTGTTTTTTGTGTCAGATTCAGAGGAAAAATATGAAGAACAGAGGTGGAGGCTGGTTGGACAACCGGCTCAAACAGAGGGTGGAACAGGTACAGTTTATATCCTCTTTTGTCTCCTGTAGTTTATTAAGTAATTTAATTTATTTTTCTATGTGGAGAAGTTTTTGCACCACTTTTTATTTGATTTATGCGATAAAATGTTTGTTTTTCCACTGGGTTTGTGTGTGTATGGTTATATAAAAATACACACACATATATATGTAAATGGGACAAAGCCAAAAAACACATGCTATTAACTAGTTATATATTCTAGGTGGATTGAATAAATGTTACAAATGGGCTTTTAAATTACAAAAAAAAACCAACATGAACACAAACTGTACATTTTAAGAGCTGAGGTTTTGATTTTCTCATCTTGCCAAATGTTATTTGTCACTGACATGTATATGTGCGTAAATGTGAATTTTGTGTTGTTGATTGACTTAGGGAAAAAACAAAGGAAAACTACACCTATGCAGGCTTGTTTTTTATTTTTATTTATTTAGTATAATTTAACGAGGAAGTCGTAACCTCTGATGTTTCTGCCTGTTTAACTCACCCAATCAATGCAAAGATGATTCAGCTTTAATCAGAATAAAGGTGTTTTCAACTTAAATTTGATTCAGATGTAAGCTTTCTTTTATTGTCATTGCTCAAAAACACAATTATGCATTTGTGAATAAAAATGCATTCCATTTAGCTTTATGAATAGTAAATACTGTAAATGTGTAGGGATAAAAACTATATAAGTGGACTGAGCTTAATAAAAGCATTACAATTTTTCTATGTGTTGCATCAAAAGTGGATAAAGACATTTTTTTCATGTGTGTTTTTCAGTATCTGGCGTCCTGCAGCAGCGAATATGTGGACACGTCTGAAATGAGTCTGGAGCTGCAGAAACTCTACAGGCAAGTTCAGCTCAGCAACACCTCTCTTAACATACATGTTGTTGGTATTTTATTTTTTTTTTAACCGTGTTGGATAAAAAAAAAGTGCTGATATTAGAGCAGAGCTGCTGCATTATGTGACACATGAATTAATTTGCAAAAGCAGATAAATCCACATTTAAAACCCTTTAAAAAATCAATTTACCTATTATTTACTCTGAGTCATATCAGTCAAACAAGGTTCAGTTTATATATGACATAACAAAAATAGACATGTCAACTATTTGAAATTACAGGCCTCAGTTAATTCTTTTCCAAAATGGTGTTTATCTGTTTTTGCAAATGAATTTCTCATTTGTTTTTTCGAATATGACCTAATAAATAATATAAATCATGATAGGGCATTAAATCTGTTGTTGTTTCTGGTGTATGTCACATGAGTTAAAAGATAAAGTGTGTGTTTTTATGCTTTTCTTTTCTCCAGGATGGAATACGGCAGAAGAAACAAAACTGCTTTCAGGATTCAGGTAGAGAAAGGTGAGTAAAAGAGGATGAATTAAGTGTCATTCATTATGTGGAGGGTGTGAATCATATCCTTTATTCTGATTCGTCTGTTTGTCTCTTCTAGTTTATGACGCCATCATGAAGGAGTCGGACCTGAAGGAGCTGGAGAGAAAACACCTGGCGAAGAGGGCGAAGCGCAGCCACGATGCTGGGTAACGAGCCGATTCCTCTCTGTAAGATTGTGTGTGTGTGTGTGTGTGTGTTTTTTTTTAACAGCAGTGTGTGTGTGTGTTCGCAGCGACAGCAGCAGCTCAGACGCGTCGTCTGACAGCGACGATGACAGTGAAAACCTGGAGAAAACTGTAAGGAAATCACAGTAATAATATATTTTATATCTATTTTTCTGTGTGTGTGTGTGTGTTTGTGTGTGTGTGTGTGTGTGTGTGTGTATAAAAACTATGCATCATTAATGATTTTATTACTAATTTTACTTTTACAAGACCAAACATCTGCTTTGAAGATTTTAAATTGTATAAATAGCGTAAATCTCTAACATTTGTTGTTTGAATAAAATTAATTTCAGCAATAATGATGTGATAATAAATCAATCAATCAATAAATATTCTTTATTTGTCACATGTGATCATGATGAGCTGTGATTGGTTGAAATGATCCGCGTGGATCTCTGTTGCTGGTTTTCTTGTCGTCTGCAGCCCACGAACCACATGAACAGTTCTCTGACCTCTCTGTACCGGAAGGATCAGCCTGTCCAGCCCAGCGTTCCCAGTGCTCCCAGTGCGGAGGCCGTGGTCTCCACAGGCGGCTGGTTCATCGACAGGAGCCCTGAGAAGAACGTGTTCATCGACCTGTGTGAGGAGGAGCCCAACAACGTGGCCACAAACGTATGTTAAAACGTTTTTAAACTGGCTGTTCACATAAAGGGGAACAAGGATTTTCACTTAGTATAATTTCAGGTTTAATTGAGGATCCTGGTCCTGGAGGGCAGGTTGGGTCCAGGTTTCTGTTCCAACCAGTAACCAGCAGTAACACCTGATTATTAGTAGGACTGGAATAGTCCACTCCTGCTTTAAAGCTGCAGATAACAACTATTTTGATAATTTATAAATCTATCGATAATTGAAATGATTAATTGATTAGTTTAAGGGTTCATAAAATGGTTTGTCCAGGTCAACAGTCCACAACCCAAAGATCATCAGTTTACTATTATAGAAGAATAAAGAAACCAGGAAATAACTAGAAACGAGCTCTGGGAGCGCAGACCTCCACTGAGAAATTTCCTACTAATTTGATAATAGATTAATGGTATTAAGTCATTTTTAAGAAGGAAATGTCCAAATTCTCTAGATCCAGCTTCTCTAATCTGATAACCTCCTCCAAGCAGGTTATATTTTAGTCGTCTGTCTCACAGTAAAATGCATCAAAAGGTTTTGGATGGATTTTTATCAAATTTTCAGTAAATGTTGGGAATGGCACCATGAGCAGTTGATTACATTTTGTTAATAATTTGAAAGAAATTTTGGTTTCCTAGTGACTTTGAATTCTCTGTTGCTCCTAAAAATGCTTTATTTTCAAGTAATCTATACGCTATGTGCAGATTTTGACGCATGCATCTGCAGGTTGTTGTGCACATCACTAAATCACCATCATCAGATGTTCAGTACCAGTTACTAGATCCACTACTAACCAGGTCACTGTGTTGGATCAAATTCACCCTGCATGACAGCAATCAGGATTCAGACAACAGTGATGAAAGCTGAGACGTTTCATTCACGAATTCACTAAATAAAAGGAGACAATGTTAGGTGGAGTCATAAAGGCAATGATCAGAAAGTATCGTCCAGTGAAGGAGAGCTGCAACTGTTCTGAGAGTTGATCTTTCTGTTCTATATTCCTGATTTCTCACTGACCCATGTGATGTTCCAGCTGCATTAAAACAGAGCTGTTTGTTTTCCAGCAGACAGATGTTTCCGTACCCGAGTCGGAGAAATCCCACAGAAAGTCCAAAAAAAAAAAGTCCAAGATCTCAGCTGAAACGACCGAGTCTCGCTCTCTGAGCAAAAAAGGTACAAAGGAGTCCAGTCTGGTCTGGTCTGGTCTATCCTAGTGGATCAATTTGCCATGTTGATTATTAGGTCATTTATTAGATTAATTAACTAATCGAGGTCATAAATAATGACAGATACAGCTGTGTGACCTTCATTTTTTTAATTTTTTACAGTGAAATCCAATTCTCCGGAGCTGCAGCGTCCGACGGTGAAGTTTGAGGACGTGGCCGGTAACGAGGCTCCGTTAAGGGTTCGTTAAGGCTTAGCAATTCGCATTTTTCAAATTGACCGGTGAGGGTTTCTACGGTAAACTTCTATGATTCTGTGATGTGGCCGCAGGAAGTGTGCAAGCTGATGATCCACATGCGTCATCCAGAGGTTTACCAGCAGCTGGGCGTGGTTCCTCCCAGAGGCTTCCTGCTGCACGGGCCCCCAGGCTGCGGCAAGACGCTGCTGGCCCAGGCCGTGGCCGGGGTGAGGGCGGCGTTACAGCGGTTTATTCACTTTTTACTGGGGAGCAGCAACTATAGCTGTGGTTTAATAACATTTAGCTGTGGTTTAATAAAATTTAGCTGCGGTTTAATAACATTTAGCTGCAGTTTAATAACTTTTAGCTGCAGTTTAATAACTTTTAGCTGTAGTTTAATAACATTTAGCTGTGGTTTAATAAAATTTAGCTGCGGTTTAATAACATTTAGCTGCAGTTTAATAACTTTTAGCTGCAGTTTAATAACATTTAGCTGTAGTTTAATAACATTTAGCTATGGTTTAATAACATTTAGCTTCGGTTTAATAACATTTAGCTGCAGTTTAATAACTTTTAGCTGTGGTTTAATAACTTTTAGCTGCACTTTAATAACTTTTAGCTGTAGTATAATAACATTTAGCTGTAGTTTAATAACATTTAGCTGTGGTTTAATAACATTTAGCTGTGGTTTAATAACATTTAGCTGTGTTTTAATAACATTTAGCTGTAGTTTAATAACATTTAGCTGTAGTTTAATAACATTTAGCTGCAGTTTAATAACATTTAGCTGTGGTTTAATAACTTTTAGCTGCGGTTTAATAACATTTAGCTGCAGTTAAATAACATTTAGCTGCAGTTAAATAACATTTAGCTGTGGTTTAATAACTTTTAGCTGCAGTTTAATAACATTTAGCTGCAGTTTAATAACATTTAGCTGTAGTTTGATAACATTTAGCTGTGGTTTAATAACATTTAGCTGTGGTTTAATAACATTTAGCTGTGGTTTAATAACATTTAGCTGTAGTTTAATAACATTTAGCTGTAGTTTAATAACATTTAGCTGTGATTTAATAACATTTAGCTGCAGTTTAATAACATTTAGCTGTGGTTTAATAACATTTAGCTGCAGTTTAATAACATTTAGCAGCAGTTTAATAACTTTTAGCTGCAGTTTAATAACTTTTAGCTGTAGTTTAATAACATTTAGCTGTGGTTTAATAACATTTAGCTGCGGTTTAATAACATTTAGCTGCAGTTTAATAACTTTTAGCTGCAGTTTAATAACATTTAGCTGTAGTTTAATAACATTTAGCTGTGGTTTAATAACATTTAGCTATGGTTTAATAACATTTAGCTTCGGTTTAATAACATTTAGCTGCAGTTTAATAACTTTTAGCTGCAGTTTAATAACATTTAGCTGTGGTTTAATAACATTTAGCTATGGTTTAATAACATTTAGCTTCGGTTTAATAACATTTAGCTTCGGTTTAATAACATTTAGCTGCAGTTTAATAACTTTTAGCTGCAGTTTAATAACATTTAGCTGTGGTTTAATAACTTTAGCTGCAGTTTAATAACTTTTAGCTGCAGCTTAATAACATTTAACCTTTAAAAATGGTTTAATTACTTTAACTGTTGTTCAGAATTTTTTAGCTGCATATCAGCAATTTTAAACTGTGGATCAGCATCTTTTAGCTGCAGTTTAATGACTTTTATCTGTGTATGTGTGAGTTAAAGTGTGTTTCAGGAGCTGGATCTGCTCATGTTGAAAGTTTCTGCTCCAAGTTTTAGTTGTGGATCCACAACTTTCAGTCCTGTGACATATTAGAATGATACAAATCGATGTGACGTATATTGGTGTGTGTTAATGTGTGTGTGTGTGTTGATGCGTGTTTCAGGAGCTGGATCTGCCCATGTTGAAAGTTTCTGCTCCAGAGTTGGTGTCAGGAGTCTCTGGAGAATCTGAACAGAAGCTCCGGGAACTGTTCGATACAGCTTTGGTCAGTCCTCTTCTTCCTCCTCCTCCTCCTCTTCCTCCTCCTCCTCCTCCTCCTCCTCCTCCTCCGGACTATAGGAGGTGTTTTAGTTCCTCTGTACATTTCACAGTATAACTCGTATTCCTGTGTATTTCTGTGCCGTTGCAGAGCTCTGCTCCCTGCGTCCTGTTCATAGACGAGATCGACGCCATCACCCCGAAGAGAGAAGTAGCTTCTAAGGACATGGAGAGGAGGATCGTAGCGCAGCTGCTCACCTGCATGGACGGTAACACACAAAAATGAGGTTTATATGTTTGATTCTGAGCAATTTATATGAAAATTTTACCTTAATTTCATAGTTCTGCCTTTTAGTTTTGCCTACTTTGAAAAACTTTAAATAAGTAACATTATCTGCAATGGATCAGGATAAATCAAGATACTTCTACTCAGTATTGGACTGATTGTTCTAAATACAAAATATTTTCCCTTTTTATATGAGTTATCATCAGGGCTGAAATAATCAATTAATCAATTAGTTTCTAACTATTACATTAAACTCTAATTGTTTTGATTAATTGGTTAATTGACTTGATTTAAACTATTTTATGAACCCAACAACTAATTGATTAATCATTAGCATTTGAACCAGCTCTACCAGTTGCAGCTCTCCCGCCACTGACCATGTTTCTTGCCAGACTTGAACAGCCCGGCGGTGACGGCTCAGGTTCTGGTGATCGGCGCCACCAACAGGCCGGACTCGCTGGACCCGGCTCTGCGCAGGGCAGGGCGCTTCGACAGGGAGATCTGCCTGGGCATCCCCGACGAGGCCGCCCGCCTCAGGTAGTGACACGCCGGGGGTCAGGGGGGCGGGTCCAGTTTAGTCCACGGGTCACGGTCTGAAGGCGGAGCGGCCCGGTGAAAATAAACCGTATACACACGCCATGTAAAATAATACTTCACATTACTTCAAAAAATCCCTAAACAGGAAGAATTACGTAAGAAGAAAGTGTGATTTTAATAGTAATTTCTGTTATTACATATTGTTGCAATTCAATACCCAGAGTACTACAGTAATACAAGTAGTAACCAGAGTACTATATAGATACAATACTCATTGAAGAGTATTTAGTATTTCCAGCAGCAGGTAAAGTTTTCTAATGAAAACTGACAGATTCTCTGACGTGGTCCAGTCCTCCAGTGGTGGGCCCTGTGGGTTCTGGTCCCCCTCAGATCAGTGTAGTCTGACCAGGTCTTGCCTGTCCCCGTTAGGATCCTGCAGACGCTGTGCCGGAGGCTGAAGCTTCCTCAGGACTTTGACTTCCAGCTCCTGGCCCGTCTCACCCCGGGCTACGTGGGCGCCGACCTCATGGCGCTGTGCCGCGAGGCCGCCATGAGCGCCGTCAACAGGATCCTGCTGGGGACCGGCCGGGGGCGGGGCCCCGCCGAGGCGCTGCCGGGGGGGGCCTTAGACGGCTCCTCGTCTGTCGCCGTGGAGACGACGGAAGCTGAGGCTGAGACAAAGACGGAGACAGTGACGCCGCCTCAGGAGGAGGCAGAACAGAGCTGCAGTCAACCTGATACAGAGGTGAGGAGATCACCTGTTTTTTATTCTTCTATAACCGTAAACCGATGATCTTTGAATCAAAACAACTAATTGATTAAATGTCGTTATAATAAACACATGAATTGACTTATCAAATTTAAGGCTGCAATTAATGACAACTAATTATTTCTGTTCATGATTGAGACAATTAATCAATTAGTTGTAAAATGTCAATCACTGTTTCCCAAAACTGAAGATTCAACCTAAAATGTCTTTTTTCGTCCAGAACAACCGTCCACAGCCTAAAGATCATCAGTTTACTGTTATAGATGAATAAAGAAACCAGGAAATAATCAGAGAACAGAAGCTGGAACCAGAGAATTTGGACGTTTCCTAATTAAAAATGACTCAAGTCAATTAATCAAAACAATTAGAGATTATTGTAACAGTTAGAAACTAGTCAATTAATTAACTAATTATTACAGCACTAATAAATTTACAGACAGTGGAACTAGTGTTATTTAAATAACTGACGTGTTCTGGTTATAACCAGTCTTTGTCTAAAAAATGACCTTAAATTGATTGATTATTTATTGACTCCAATCTATTACTTACCCTAAATAGTTGGAGATGAATGTAATAAATAGAATCTAATTAAATAATCAACCAATCATTACATGTTTAGAATTCAGACATTTTCTACTTACCATTGACTAATTGATAATGGTGTCCAGCAGGGGGAGCTGTTCCGCCTCCTCCAGCTGCTCAGCAGCACCCAGACCCTGACCGAGGACCAGCTCTCCGGCCTGTCCATCCTCATGTCCGACTTCCAGGCGTCTCTGTCCTCCGTGCAGCCCTCGGCCAAGAGGGAGGGCTTCGTCACGGTGCCGGACGTCACCTGGGACGACGTCGGCGCCCTGCGGGACGTCAGGGAGGAGCTCACCATGGCGATACTGGTTAGTCATTAGGAGATAAACTGCAGGTTGTGTGGACCCGGTTCTGAACCCTGTTGTGTCCCGCAGGCTCCGGTCCGATCCCCGGAGCAGTTCCAGGCTCTGGGGCTTAGCGCTCCCTCCGGGATTCTGCTGGCCGGACCTCCAGGATGTGGAAAAACTCTGCTGGCGAAGGTTCAACTTTAGATCTGCCTTTATAATCTCAGTTTGATTAATCAATTTCATTTTTATGAAGATAAAGACTTGTTATTACCAGAACAGGTCAGATATTGTCTGTAAATTTATTAGAGCTGTTATGATTAGTCCATTAATCGACTAGTCTCCAGCTATTATATTAATCTAACTGTTTTGATAATTGATTAATTGAACCGAACAGCTAATTGATGGTCATTTCAATCATCAGTAGAATAATTCCAGTCTAACTGGTGTCTCGTGTCTCAGGCTGTGGCCAACGAGTCGGGACTCAACTTCATCTCTGTCAAAGGCCCAGAGCTGCTGAACATGGTGAGTTTCTGCTGCTGTCAGGGTTAAAAACGGATAGAGAGGCTGACGCTGGAGAATCAGCTGTGTGTGTCCGTGTGTCCGCGTGTGTGTGTGTGTGTGTGTGTAGTACGTGGGGGAGAGTGAGCGTGCCGTCAGACAGGTGTTTCAGAGAGGACGCAACTCGGCCCCGTGCGTCATCTTCTTCGACGAGATCGACGCTCTGTGTCCTCGCCGCTCAGGACACGAGGTGAGAGGACACACACACACACACACACACACACACACACACACACACACACACATCGTATTATTACATTTCAGTGTGAAATTTTCCTAAATTCATCTGGCTGTGTGCATCACTATTAATTGCCCCCCCCCCATTCCTTAAAGTCGTTTGGTCCAGATGCTGTAGGTCATTTATCACACCACTTGCTTGTAAGATTTTCATAGTTTTTCCCTCATTAATTCATGATCTCTTTTGCCTTGCATATAAATATAATTATGGAATGTTGTTATAACTACTATTAATATTTGTAATTCTATAGTTTAAAACATCTAAACATGCTGAAGGGCTTTAACCTGCAAGACAAGTTGCAAAGGGACAGTGAGTAGAAGATAAAGCCACAATATTATAGTAGTAGAGTATTTTTAAATTTATTTTTTGTTTTGTGTGTGTGTGTGTGTGTGTGTGTGTGTGTGTGTGTGTGTGCAGTCAGGGGCCAGTGTGCGTGTGGTCAACCAGCTCCTCACAGAGATGGACGGTTTGGAGACTCGACGGCAGGTTTTCATCATGGCTGCCACCAACAGACCAGGTGCAAACGTCTGTTCTATTTCGATTAGAGAATCTCAGTCAGAAAAACGACCAATTAACTTTTAATTTCTCATCAGATTAGATTTACCTGTTTGCATCTTAACATGTCATTTGCTCACATTTTTCTGCACTAATCAAACCTGATTGGTTCAAAAACCAGCTCCTCTTCTCTCAGGCTTCATCTGACAGTTATGCAAAGTGTAAAAAAGCTTCCAGATCCAGTTCATTCTGGGAACAGGGTGTTTTTTTTTGTTCTAAACGTAAAACCATTTCTCTGTTCTTGTTCTCCACAGACATCATCGACCCTGCCGTCCTGCGTCCAGGTCGCCTGGATAAAACCTTGTATGTGGGTCTGCCGCCTGCAGCCGATCGCCTCGCCATCCTGCTCACCATCACCAAGGTGCAGCAGGAAGCCAGTAAAATGAATTAGAATTCATCAGATTTATCCGTATTTTACATCACATTATTTGTGTTGCAGTCGGGGACCAAACCACGGCTGGACCAGGACGTGGATCTGTCAGAAATCGCCCACGACGATCGCTGCGACTGTTTCACGTGAGTCTGGGAGACGTTCGCTGATCCTCCTCAGCCACAATCTGGATTTGATGATTCTGGTTCTGCTTGAGCTGGATGTGTTTTTTTTTGTTTGTTTTTTTTTTAGGGCCACTGGAACTAAATTTTATTTTATTTATTCATTATATTTTTTTGTTTTTTATCAAACCTTGAATAAAAATCCAAATTCTGAGATTAAAAAAAATGAAAAATAGAAAAAAAATAAGGGGTTAGAAAGTGTTTAATTTGTTCTAAAAGAAACTAACCAAAAAATGTCAGAATTCTTAAAAATTAAATTTATTCTTAAATCTGTAAAAGAAATAAAATCATGTAAAACTAAAATATTTGTTCCATTTAAAGAAAAAAAAAAAAGTCAGCATTCCAACTTTAATGTTTTCTTAAAAGCTGAAAAAATTCAGATTTTATTTTTCTTGAACAGGTGGAAAGAAATCTACCCCTTATTATTTTTTTTCAGTGGCTCTAACTTCGTACTAATTAGATGAGAATTTAATGCAGAAGTACGTAAGTGTAAGTGTGTGTTTTATTTGTTTGTTCAGTGGCGCCGACCTGACGGCGTTGGTGAGGGAAGCGTCTGTTAACGCTCTGAGAAACTTCCTCAAGTCCCAAAAGACTTCATGTTCAGGTACACACTCACTCACACACACACACACACACACACACACACACACATACACATTAATTCAGATTAACTTTCTTGTTAAGACCAAAACTGTATTAAAAGTCTGAATCCACAAATCTTTACTCTTCATCCTGTTGTTTCCTTGTTTTAACAGTGAACAGTCGACTCATTAAACTTTTGAGATGTGAGAGAAACTGAGAAAAAACTAAATCAGAAATGATGGAACAAACGTCGTCACTTAAACTCATTTAAAGTTTTACATCCCTTTATTTATATTCATGTATTTTGACATACAATTATTTTTGGGTTTTTTTCATTTTAAAAAACTTGCCACGATTGGACCATTTTGTGAACCGGTCTTTGTAACTTTCTCTCACGTGGACTCGCGTTGGTTTCCGTCCTCAGGCCACGCCTTCTCCTCCGGCCCCGTCGCCGACATCAGGGTCAACAAACAGAACTTCGAAGACGCCTTCAAGAAAGTTCGTCCATCCGTGTCCAAAAAGGTCAGCGTGAACAGTACGAATATGCCAATATAAACAAAAAAACGTGTCTACAAGAGTCAAGGTGTAGATATAGGATAAAAAAGGTTCAAATATGGTTAAATTTGTCCTTTGAACCTCGCAAAAAAAAGACAATAGTAGAGGTTTTTTACCTAGGAAAAGAGCATTCTCGTAATAATAAAATATTCTTTCTTGTGTATTTGTGTGTTTTCAGGACCAGGAGATGTACGAGCAGCTCAGAGAGTCCCTGAACAGATGAAACGCCGCCGATAATCACGCGTTGAATCACTAGTTTGATGCATTTCACATTTTTCCTGCTTTTATAATAAAAAAAGTGTTTGTATGAACCTGTCTCGTTATTGTCAGATATCAGATCAACATTTGTTCAACATGTATTCATCTGGATTTTAATGGATGTGCTTCTTTATGAAATTTATGACTTTGGCTATGACTGGGGCCATTGGGGAAACATGTTAAGTTTATATATTTTATATATTAAATATTTGTATTCATTCTAGAAAAAAATGTTGAAAATGGTTATTTTTTTGTTTTTGTTTTTATTCCAGAGAAAAAATATGAATTTAAATCTTAGAAATATGACCTTTTTAAAAAAAAAAATATATATATATATATATATATATATTTTTTTTTTTTTATTCGTTCCAGGGGAAAATAATCATTCTGTCTTTAAATTCAGAATTGTGACCAACACCTATGACAACCTGGCTGTCACCAGTCTATGGCTGTCGCTCAAAAAACGTCAAAATGGTCATACTATAGTATGTCGCTCAAAAAACGTCAAAATGGTCATACTATAGTATGTCGCTCAAAAAACGTCAAAAAAGGTCATACTATAGTGTGTCGCTCAAAAAACGTCAAAATGGTCATACTATAGTATGTCGCTCAAAAAACGTCAAAATGGTCATACTATAATATGTCGCTCAAAAAACGTCAAAATGGTCATACTATAGTGTGTCGCTCAAAAAACGTCAAAATGGTCATACTATAGTATGTCGCTCAAAAAACGTCAAAAAGGTCATACCCTAGTATGTTGCTCAAAAAAGGTCAAAATGGTCATACTATAGTGTGTCGCTCAAAAAACGTCAAAATGGTCATACTATAGTATGTCGCTCAAAATAGGTCATACTATACTATGTCGCTCAAAAAAAGTCAAAATAGGTCATACCATAGTATGTCGCTCAAAAAAGGTTATACTATGGTATGTCGCTCAAAAAACGTCAAAATGGTCATACTATAGTATGTCGCTCAAAAAAGGTCAAAATGGTCATACTATAGTATGTCGCTCAAAAAACGTCAAAATGGTCATACTATAGTATGTCGCTCAAAAAACGTCAAAAAAGGTCATACTATAGTATGTCGCTCAAAAAACGTCAAAATGGTCATACTATAGTATGTCGCTCAAAAAACGTCAAAATGGTCATACTATAGTGTGTCGCTCAAAAAACGTCAAAATGGTCATACTATAGTATGTCGCTCAAAAAACGTCAAAATGGTCATACTATAGTGTGTCGCTCAAAAAACGTCAAAATGGTCATACTATAGTATGTCGCTCAAAAAACGTCAAAATAGGTCATACTAAAGTATGTCGCTCAAAAAACGTCAAAATGGTCATACTATAGTATGTCGCTCAAAAAACGTCAAAATGGTCATACTATAGTGTGTCGCTCAAAAAACGTCAAAATGGTCATACTATAGTGTGTCGCTCAAAAAACGTCAAAATGGTCATACTATAGTATGTCGCTCAAAATAGGTCATACTATACTATGTCGCTCAAAAAAAGTCAAAATAGGTCATACCATAGTATGTCGCTCAAAAAAGGTTATACTATGGTATGTCGCTCAAAAAACGTCAAAATGGTCATACCATAGTATGTCGCTCAAAAAAGGTCATACTATGGTATGTTGCTCAAAAAACGTCAAAATGGTCATACTATAGTATGTCGCTCAAAAAAACGTCAAAAAGGTCATACCCTAGTATGTTGCTCAAAAAAGGTCATACTATGGAATTTCGCTCAAAAAACGTCAAAATGGTCATACTATAGTATGTCGTTCAAAAAAACGTCAAAAAGGTCATACTATAGTATGTCGCTCAAAAAAAGGTCATACTATAGTATGTCGCTCAAAAAAACGTCAAAAAAGTCATACTATAGTATGTCGCTCAAAAAACTTCAAAAGGGTCATACTATAGTATGTCGTTCAAAAAAACGTCAAAAAGGTCATACTATAGTATGTCGCTCAAAAAAAGGTCATACTATAGTATGTCGCTCAAAAAAACGTCAAAAAGGTCATACTATAGTATGTCGCTCAAAAAAAGGTCATACTATAGTATGTCGCTCAAAAAACGTCAAAATGGTCATACTATAGTATGTCGCTCAAAATAGGTCATACTATACTATGTCGCTCAAAAAAGGTCATACTATAGTATGTCGCTCAAAAAAGGTCATACTATAGTATGTCGCTCAAAAAACGTCAAAAAGGTCATACTATAGTATGTCGCTCAAAAAAGTCAAAATGGTCATACCCTAGTATGTCGCTCAAAAAACGTCAAAAAAGGTCATACTATAGTATGTCGCTCAAAAAACGTCAAAAAGGTCATACTATGGTATGTCGCTCAAAAAAGTCAAAATGGTCATACCCTAGTATGTCGCTCAAAAAACGTCAAAAAAGGTCATACTATGGTATGTCGCTCAAAAAATGTCAAAAAAGGTCATACTATGGTATGTCGCCCAAAAAAAGTCAAAATGGTCATACCCTAGTATGTCGCTCAAAAAACGTCAAAAAAGGTCATACTATGGTAAGTCGCTCAAAAAACGTCAAAAAAGGTCATACCCTAGTATGTCGCTCAAAAAACGTCAAAGAAGGTCATACTATGGTATGTCGCTCAAAAAACGTCAAAATGGTCATACTATAGTATGTCGTTCAAAAAAACATCAAAAAGGTCATACTATGGTATGTCGCTCAAAAAAAGGTCATACTATAGTATGTTGCTCAAAAAAACGTCAAAAAGGTCATACTATAGTATGTCGCTCAAAAAAAGGTCATACTATAGTATGTCGCTCAAAAAACGTCAAAATGGTCATACTATAGTATGTCGCTCAAAATAGGTCATACTATACTATGTCGCTCAAAAAAGGTCATACTATAGTATGTCGCTCAAAAAACGTCAAAAAGGTCATACTATAGTATGTCGCTCAAAAAACGTCAAAAAGGTCATACTATGGTATGTCGCTCAAAAAATGTCAAAAAAGGTCATACTATGGTATGTCGCTCAAAAAAAGTCAAAATGGTCATACCCTAGTATGTCGCTCAAAAAAAGTCAAAATGGTCATACCCTAGTATGTCGCTCAAAAAACGTCAAAAAAGGTCATACTATAGTATGTCGCTCAAAAAAAGGTCATACTATAGTATGTCGCTCAAAAAAAGTCAAAATGGTCATACTATAGTATGTCGCTCAAAATAGGTCATACTATACTATGTCGCTCAAAAAAGGTCATACTATGGTATGTCGCTCAAAAAACGTCAAAATGGTCATACTATGGTATGTCGCTCAAAAAACGTCAAAAAAGGTCATACTATAGTATGTCGCTCAAAATAGGTCATACTATACTATGTCGCTCAAAAAAGGTCATACTATAGTATGTCGCTCAAAAAACATCAAAATGGTCATACCATAGTATGTCACTCAAAAAACGTCAAAATGGTCATACTATAGTATGTCGCTCAAAAAACGTCAAAATGGTCATACTATAGTATGTCGCTCAAAAAACGTCAAAATGGTCATACCATAGTATGTCGCTCAAAAAAGGTCAAAAACGGTCATACTATAGTATGTCGCTCAAAAAAAGTCAAAAACGATCATACTATAGTATGTCGCTCAAAAAAGGTCAAAAACGGTCATACTATAGCATGTCGCTCAAAAAAGGTCATACTATAGTATTTCGCTCAAATAGGCTCAAAAAAGGTCATACTATAGTATGTCGTTCACATAGGCTCAAAAAAGGTCATACTATAGTATGTCTCTCAAAAAAGGTCAAAAACGGTCATACTATAGCATGTCGCTCTAAAAAGGTCATACTATAGTATGTCGCTCAAATAAGGTCATACTATTGTACGCGCTCAAAAAAGGTCATACTATAGTATAGTATAAGTATAGTTCTTTCTTCCTTTATCGTGTAGGATTAAAACTAAAACACAGAGAAGACAGAGGGAACCAGGACTTGTTCTTTGCACACAGACATTTAATCAGGGAAAATAGACTTTTTTTTTTTTATTAATGAATTTTATTAACAGTGGAAAATAAACACAGTGGAATCAGCCGTGTTGCTAAACGATGAAATAGAGGACATGAGCTCAGTTGCAGCTTTGATGGAGCCCGAATAATTTTCAGCTAGAGAACATGAACATAATCATTTTTAAACACTTCTTTTTTTATTATTGGCATACTGATTTTCATCAAATGAATAGATTCATAAAATCTAGGATATACAAAGAAGCTCCAACGATGATGAGAGACACACTTTCATCTCACAAAAAAAAAAAAAAACACTCAACCTCACACAAACGACAGGTTGACGGTTTGCTTCAATCAAGTGTTTAAAAGGCAGAAAAATGGCAGAGGAGGAGAAAAAATAAAGAAATTACAGGCCGGAAAGGGTTAAATTCTATATTTAACATATAAAGCAACCAACCTCATTGATGCCAGACATGTGATATAAACCCTGAAGCTCACACAACTTTTAACTTTGGTCCACTAACACACACACACACACACACACACGCGCACACACACACGCACACACACACACACACACACACACACACACACACACACGGTCTCCAATGTTGGAGTAAGACAGAAATGAATCCAGTAGTCTACATTAATCACCGATCATCAACTCGTTTTCTTTTTAAACAATCGACGGCTATTTTCCAGGGCTGGTGGCACAAAAACATCTTGGACTGAGCTCCAGTTCCGTCACTTGATCTGTGGTTTGTAATGAGGAAGGAAATAGCTTTTGTTCATGAATGTTTGTGGCGAGACGCCCTCGTTACTGCTTCAACGTTTCCGCAAAGGCACTTTCTGATGAGTCTGAAGCTGACGACGTTAACATTGCCGTCATTGGTGAAATGAAGATGGTAAAATAGACGCATGTGAGTAAATAAATAAAAAAACAATGTTAAAGCCAGGGGCAGATTTAGAGACGTCAAACCAAAGCGTATTTAAGTGATTATTGTAACATTCAAACTACTCTCTCTTAAATCAAATTTATCCACACCAAGACGCAGTCTTTGTGCAACCAGTCCCTATAAGCACTAGCAAACTCTCATATTTCTTGCTAACTTCACTCGTCCTGGTCATGAGTTACAAAGAAGTGTGAGAATGTTAGATTTTATTTCTCATGTGCACATTCTCCGTCCTTCTTTTTTTTTTTTTTGTTAATGTGCAGAAGCTGTTAGTCCGTGGGTGGGATGGAGCGGCCGTCGCCGCGGTTACTCCTGCTTCACGTCTCCCTTCAGCTTCCTCTTCACGCGGGAGAACGGGCTGAGCGTGTCGTCCATGATGAAGTCGTACAGGACCTTCACCCACGACGTGTACTGA
This sequence comes from Eupleurogrammus muticus, assembly GCA_036785175.1. Taxonomy (NCBI): domain Eukaryota; kingdom Metazoa; phylum Chordata; class Actinopteri; order Scombriformes; family Trichiuridae; genus Eupleurogrammus; species Eupleurogrammus muticus. The sequence continues at coordinate 495,165 of JAYKQN010000030.1, read as the reverse complement.
GGCAGGTCGTCGTAGTACTCCCCGGCGATTTTCTTCACCTGGAAAACCAGCGGTAGAAATAATCAATAAAAACTGAAGCTGGTTTTTACGTTGAGGTGTAAAACGGTTGAGAAAGTAGAAAGAGAGAATTTGCACATTTACTTCTTAAAAGATGACTCAAATTCATCATCATATTAGTTGGAGATTAAAGTAATAGTTGGCTGCTAATCAATTAATCAGATAAAATCCTGAAGCCCCTTATAAGGTTTAGCTTTGAGGTTTATTCATATATCGTATAAAAAAAACTCCAATGCTCCAACACTAGATAAAGTATTTTTATCTGTAGTCAAACATAATGTTCCTGTTACAGCATCAATATATATCATCAATATCCACATCATCAATACAATAAGAAAATAGTTATTATATTTAACTGTTTGTGTGATTATTTAATTGGCTCCTTTATAATCTCCTTTTTAAACATCTTACAGAAAATATTCTTCATGTTCTAGAATCATCCTCAGTGATTTATAGGATTTTATGGAATAATAATCTTTCAACTCTGATGTTATTAATCACTGAACTTTGCATTGCAGATAATGATTATTCTTGCAGTTTTAAGTAATTAAATACACAATGTTAGATTTTCATCATTCATTCTCAACATCATTCTGACTCTTCTGTAGTCTCTTCACATGTTGTAGATTTATGTATTTATTATTCCAGGTTTAAGTCCAAAACCTTTGTGATTGTAGAGATCTTACAGAATAAATGTAAATGTAATGATCCTCTAGGATTTTATGGACAAATCATTGTTTTTTGAACTTGTATTAATCATTGAACTTTGCATTGCAGGATATGTAGTTTATTTAATTTTTTGTTATAATAAAGTGTTTTATACAGCAACATAAATTGATTCTGACTCTTCTGTAGTCGCCTCACACGTTTTAGATTTATTTTGACACCAGGTTTAAGTCCGTTAACCTGGTGGTTGTAGAGATAATCCACATTTACCACCATTTATAGCAGGACGACTGATAAACAGCGTAGCCCCGTTGGGGGGGCTCTGATCCGGACTCACCAGGGGCAGCCTGCGTCCGGGGATGCTGGGGAAGTCGTGGTGCTCGTTGTGGTAGCCCACGTTGAAGGTGAGCAGGTTCAGCGAGCCGTAGTACGAGTAGGTCTCGTGGCCCTTGAGGAACATGTAGTGCTCGGCGATGAAGTGTCCCGAGATGGGGTGCAGGCCCATGCCCAGCATGGAGCCGGCCAGCATGTAGACCACGGGCTTGGCCCCCCACAGCCAGTACAGCAGCACGTCGAAACTCAGCTGCACGACCACGTTGGCCGCCTCCAGCCGCGTGACGGGCTTGGGGTTGATGCAGAGCGGCCGCACGGCGTAGAACAGCGGCTGCAGTGCGATCCACACCAGCTTGCGGAGGCGCGTGCAGAAGAACCAGCCCTCGAACTCGGTGGGGATGTCCACGTCCACGCCGTCGCCGCCCAGGTAGCGGTGGTGGTCCAGGTGGTAGCGCTTGAAGGAGGCCGAGTACGGCAGGCCGATTGGCAGGTTGGCGAACATGGCGAAGTAGCGGTTCCACATGGCCCGGTTGTTGCCGAACGCCGTGTTGTGGGAGATCTCGTGGATGGCGAGCGTCATGGAGTGGTTGATGCAGCTGCCGAAGGCGTAGGTCCAGAACAGGACCCACTTCCAGTCCAGGTCCTTGACCAGGTAGAAGGCTAAAAACTGTATGGCCACCATCATGCAAACAATCCATTTGAGCCTGGGGTCGGGACCCATCAGGGATTTGATTTCTGGGTATTTTGCTGCGGGAGAAAAAAAAACACCTGAATTAAGTTAAATTCAGGGAGTGACAATAAAACTCGGACACAATGGAGAATATTTTTAAGAAATTTAAATTTCTGTCCATAAATTATAGCAGCATGTTATTTGTTCTGAAATAAATAACTAAAGAGTGGAAAAATGGAAGGTAAATAAGTGGTTAGAAACAGTTGAAAATATTTATATCTGCACTGTAACTAATGGCTATTTTGATAATCAATAAATCTGTCTTTTATTGAATTTATTACATTGATTAGTTGTTTGTTTCATAAAATGCTGTAAAATGTCAATCTGTGTTTGCCAAAGCTGAAGATTCAACCTAAAATTGTCTTTTTCTTGTCCAGACCAACACTCCACAACCCAAAGATCATCAGTTTACTATTATAGAAGAATGAAGAAACCAGGAAATAATCAGAGAAGCTGAAACCAGAAAATTTGAAAAGCTCCTTATACCTTGTCAATACATGTGTGTTATTCGGGTTAAGAGAAGAAGCAGCGGTTTGGGCACAAATGTGACAACAGCGAGTCGACTAGCGAAGGAACTTGTGGAATGTTTTCAACACTTCCGGCGTTCCCTGATAAGCAGCGGGAGACGTGGGGTCAGGAACAGTATGAGCTGAGCGAAAACACACAAGAAGCACGTTTAATGTCAGGTCAACGTGAGGTTATACTGCACTGCTGCAGAATATCACAGCTTAGAGCAAGCTATGTGACTTAAATATGTGGAAAAAGGAGTTTGTTCCTCATAAATAAAGCAGGATTCCAACTAGAAAATAAAAAGGTTCTAAATTGGTTTAGATGCGACAGCGTCTCAAGTGTAACGACAGCGTTTACGTCGTTACACTTGATTCTCACACTGAAGGAAGTGAAGCAGTAAATCAATCAATGATTAGTCAGGTCAATAGTATTAATAGATGCTTTGTAGGCAGATTTTTTTGCATGATTTTTGCTTTTTAATATTATGTTACACGAGTTACGTAGGAATATTTCAGTGTAATACAGCGTCATTTAGTCAATTAATAAATTAGTTGCCAACGTTCACATTAGTCAATATTTTGATTATCGATCTGATTTTTTAATTTCTTTAGTCTTGTAGTCTTTAGTCTGGTAAACTGATGATCTTCGAGTTGTGGACTGTTGAATTGGACAAAGAAAAAAGGATTTCAGATCATTTTATTTATTTATGAACCAAAAAACTAATCTATTAATGGTTTCAATAATTGATAGATTATTCCATAATTGCAGCTGTTGGTCAAAACTAACACACTGATTATAGCAGACGGGTTTTAAGTAGTAAAATATAACATGACTCTCTTTAAAACCCACAGATCCCTTATCCATAACTTCCTTATAGAAATAAAGTATTTAAACCTGTTATACCTGTATACCATATTGTATATTCACCAGTTAAATGTAAAATAGGAACATAAACCATTTGAAAGCAGCTTCCCTAATCTTTAAAGTAAACATTTATCATTTAAACATCGATCCCATCACTCGTGTGTAGGTTGTGTAACAGAAGTCGACATCAGGATCCGTCTCGTTTGTCTGTTTCCTGCTTCCAGACAGTGAATCACTCTGAGACAGATCAGAGTCACTGAGAAACACAACATTTCATGCTGTTTTATATCTTATTCCACTGACAAAGTAACTGTAGGCTTTTACTGTAAAGATGATACAGGGAATTAAATGTTTAAAAACTAAACAACAGAGCTTTGTTAGTGGTGGCATTAGGAGAACTGTGGAGAGGAAACAGCCACAGTGGGATGGGTGGGAGATAAGGAACAGTAGACAACAGGCCCTACTGCATTTTCTATTATCAGCCTATCTACAACATGAAAAGTTAAAAAAAAACTTCTCTCTACGGCATGTTCGCAGCCAGGTGTTTAGAATTTAAACATTTGTTCGTTGGTTTCTGTCTCATGTTTTTACACAAAGAAACCGTGCTGGTTAAGTTAAGAAAAGAACGTTTTTTAAAAGAAGCTGATAAGAAAACTGACTGGACCATAGTTAGTTGCCACATATCGTAAAATTTGTCAGATTCTTGTGTCTATCCACAGGCTCCTGAACTTCACTGATCACATTGACGTTAAATATAATCATGGTCATGGTAATATGTGTCTCTTGCCTCCAGGTATGATACAGCATTGTTAAGTATGAACAAGTTGTCAAGTCTGTAGCCACGACCTTTCCCTAAGTCAGTGCTTCTCAGGGGGGCATGCTTTTTTATTTCTTTATTTAGATTTTTTTGTTTTACTGTCCTAGAATAAAGTGCAATAGCACCTCCACTACATTAGGGGGCAGCAGAGTGTTCACAGGGAGCATACAGCACAGAGTATGAGTATGGAGTGTAGACACCAAGTGACACCATGAAAACATATTTAACAGGGATGAGAAGACAGGCGGAGAGAGACGGAGATAAAGAGACAAACGAAAGTCTCCCAAAGCTAAGACGAGGAAATATGACGAAGCGTCTGTAGCGCTTGGTTCACTGTGAAAGACCGGTGTGTTACTGAGTCTGAAAACCTCTCGTATTTGCAGTCCAACGCAGCAATAAATAAACCCAGCGACCCCTCCAACGCCACACGGCTCAGCACAGAAGATCCACCTGATCAGAACAAGGCTCGGCTGTACATTTACATCTAAAAGGGTAAAGGTCACTCGTTTAAAGACGCCATTGTGCTGGTTTAGGACACGAAAGAGACAGATGGGTTGAGAGAAGGGTGGAAAAAAGTCCTATTTGTTTACTCAGAGAAACATTCACTAAACAAAGGCGGTGACTTAGCTTGTCAACAACACACAAAGCTGAATTAGAAGCTCTGGCCAGGAAAATAAAACGTGCTCACAGCTGGAGGCAGGAGACACCTAGACACACTTTATTCACACCTTATCACATGTTAATTTGGTTTTATACTCTGATATTTAAATTCTTGAGCTCCCTAGGACTGAATCCGAGAAGTGATGAGAGGTGAAACAAACTTTTCTCTACAACTCTACTACTCTTTTTTTTTAAACTGTGAATGAAGCCTTTACAGAGGAAATAAATATAGTGCTCATTAAGTGGATATTCGACCATATTTGGATGAATGGATGATGGTTCTGACATAGACTCAGCTTCACTCACACTTGTGTCTGTGCTTCCTGTAGTTTGCAGAGCAAACAGTCAGGTGTTGATAAGGCAACTGACGTGTTCCACAACTCGCTGAATCAAGGTTTGTTTTTTGACCTTTACACTGGACTTAAATTAATTGTTTGTATTGAGCGAGAAGGACAGACGAGAAGGAAGAGAGGCACAAGGAAGCTGGAAAATAAACCGCTGCATAAGTTGAAGATACCATCTATGTTTTATAGTAACAATAACTGTATATGGAAATAAAGCAGCTCTGTTTTAGTTGTGTTTCAAGCTAGAAGTGATATTCATATTTCCAGAATTATTATTAGTCATTATTAGAGCTGCAATAATTTGTATGAATGTTAGAATAGTTATTGTATTATCATAATAATAGTTTATAACATTATATTGTCTTGAAAAATACATTTTTGTTGATTTTAACCAGCACCTTGTAACCAGGTGTCGTTTCTCGTCACCTACTCAGCAGTTTGGGCTTCTTTAGGTTTGCGTTCATCCAGGAACAGATGAAGCTGCATAAAAACAAGACAAGTCTCAGCAAACACCAGGACCAGGACCAGGTCTGGCCTGGGTCACGTGACTGTTCATGAGGAGCTTCAACAAGCTGCAACAAGACCTCAGAACGCCTCCGAGGAGTTTACAACACCAGGAAGACGCATACTAATCAGCTCATCAATGACAAACTAAAATACATCAGCTGCTGTTCCTGTTCAGTTTATTTTGCTGCTAAGTTTTATATTTTAACAAACTAAGATGACCCTATGTTTAATGTTTTTAACACAATCTGCTGTGCAAAGATTCACATATTCCCACAGAAATCAAAATTCTTGATTGTGATATGTATTTATCGATTAGTATCAGAATAACCACCAACAATTTTATAAGTAATTAATGGATTTGAATCATTTTTAAAAAGAAAATGTCCAAATTCTCTGGTTCCAACTTCTCAAATCAGATTATTCTCTGTTTTCTTCATTCTTCTATAATAGTAAACTGATGATCTTTGGGTTGTGGACTGTTGGTCGGGACAAAAAAAGACATTTTAGGTTGAATCTTCAGCTTTGGAAAACACTGTTAGATGTTTTACACCATTTTATGAACCAAACAACGAATTGATTAATCCTTTCAATAATCAGTAGATGAATAAACTGTTAAAACACACACACACACACACACACACACACACACGCACAGACACACACTTCTGTTTTTACAACAAACATTAACCCTTTATGTTGGTCAGCAAACAACACTTAAGCCTTTATTTTCTAACAGGCTTAAAACTGAATATGGCTCCAAATAAAAAGTTCATGTCTCACACAGACACAAACACAGACACACACACACACACACACACACACACACACACAGACAGAGAGTTTTTTCCCTGTTAAATTAACTTCCCACATTGTCAGAGTTTAAGTCATTTGATGCTAAAATTAGAATCTGAATTAAATCCTTCATATTCCCACCACTAAACAACCAAAACCCTTAGGACAACATATTGTACCTGAACAAGTTAAAGAGAAACAAGTTTGTTGCTAATTTACAGCGTGTTATGGAATTTTAAAAAATCTCTAAATAATTAACCCTTCCTATGTCTGGCCACTTTAACTAATGATGTTATAGGACAAGGAAACACCTCCGTTTTGGTGTCTATTTCACCTCGTTCCAGAGTAACAAACACTGAACTCAATCTTCAGACAAAAAAAAATACAGCTGTAAATGAAATATAACATTCACATCTAAGGGAAAAAATAGTCAGATTTGCATTTAAAGCAGGAAAAATGAAACCAACAGCATCCATGTCCACAGTAAATCATCTATTGAGTGTTTGATTGTTGCAGCAACTTTAACAAAGCCGTGTTTTAAATCTCCTGAACCTGCTGCTGTTTCCTCTCTTCGTGCTTCATGAATAATTCAAGGCTGGAGACAGAGCTGCTGCCGGTGAGTAACTTTATCTGCAGCTCTTATCAACATAATGGCAGCACTTTGTATGGATCAATCGCCTCCTGTTTGTCTGTGGTGTTCAACAGTGAAAACACACAAAAGCTGATATTCATCACAATGCACTCATCCACATCAAGTTATTTTTTATTCTATTCTTGAAGATAAGGTAGTAAAAACCCTAATTTTGTTTTCGTTCACGTCGCTGTCAATCGTCTCTATTTCCAACGTTCGATAATCAGACTTCATTACTATTCTTGTGATGAATAAATACACCATGTGATCAAAGTCTAATCAATAAAAGTCAGGAACTCTTCAACCCTGTGTGGCAGGTTACATTTTACACAACGCTGTGTACGTTTTAGAGCTGAACAATCATTTCCATTCTCCTATTTTTATTTGATTAAATATTTAGTCTACAAAACAGACAAAAAAAACACTTGTTAAAAACCCTCATCACAATTTTCACCTTAATATAGACTAGTCAAACAATCCAAACTCTCTAAAATATATTGTAAAAAAAAATCAGGACAGAATCAATCACTATATACCTGCCAATCGCTAAATTGATTAATTTGTATTTGTGTAAAATACTTTCGATTACATCCCAACTATCATGTTTTATAGTCACTTCAATCATTTTTGCAGCTTCCAATCACTAAATGGATTAATTTGTCATTATATAAAATATTTTGAATACCCTAATGTTAGTTTTTTGTGTACACCGTTTACAATAGCTCAAAATGTCAAGATGGGAGGACACACCTCAAAAAGGCCCCAACTACTGGAGCTAGATTTTTTTTTTACTTTTTCTACCCAGTTTGGCCTCTGAACCACACCAACGTGAACACTAATCCGGAGATTTGTCAAACCGGATAAACAAGTGGAGAGAGTAGAAAATATCAGAATGAATAAACCCGTGTAGTGACCCCCCCGTTCTGGAATTTTCTCAGATTCAGGACGCTCACAGACGGCCGATGTGTCTCGGGTCATGTCTGTGCTGCTGATACTTCTGGAGGCATTTACATCTGAATTCAAGATTACTGAACGAGGCGTGAATCTCCTCTGGTAGAGAAAAGCTTCTTCTGCACCCTGGATTTGATGGTCCACAAGGTCTGCTGTTTAAAGTCCATGTAGATTGGAGATTAGATTAGATTTACTTTACTCATCCTCATACTCATGTAAAAAAGCAGAGAAGGTTAAAAAAATTCAACCCAAAACCAACTTGCTGTGACTTTTACTTATGGATCTCTACTGGTCTGGCATAGTATCACAGGATTTTAGTCAGATTACACTCGCGTCTGTCCATCAGATCCGAGTGGGGATGGAAACATCTAGTTTAATTAAATCTAGATGAGTGCAGCCAGGTCCCAAATCTGATCCTGAATGGTGTAAAATTTAGATAAGTGTTTCCTAAAGATGAAGATTCAACCTAAAATGTCTTTTTTTTGTCCAGGTCAACAGTCCATAACCTAAAGAGCATGAGTTTAAAATTATAGGAGATTATAGGAGACTAAAAATAATAAAAATTTTAAAGTGAGAATCAGAGAATTTGTACACTTTCTTCCTCAAAATGATTAAAAAATGACTTGTTGCAGCTAGTACTCTACTTAAAATACAATTTTAGAAGTACTCCCATTTGAGTATATCCATCTGGTGCTACATTACGCATTTCAGAAATAAATACTAATAATAAATATTATTTTCTTCTCAACTACATTAATATTCTATTACCTATATCCTTTTAAATTGCCACTTTTTGATTTGTTATGAACTTTGTGTGAAAGTTTATGATGAACTCAAACATTAAACGTAGTAGTGATTAAAAAACGTAGTATGATACACTATCATTACAGAGTAAGTACATGTTGCTAAAATACTTTTATACTACTTACTTACGTATCATATTCAATTAAGTACTTTTACTAGTTATTGAGTATTTTCAACGACAGTATTTCTACTTTTATCCCTCCTATTCTCGTCCCACTTAACGCGTTCTGTGACTAATACAACAACGTATCTAACGTAAGTTAAACATTAGCGTAACTTTTCGTGCGTAACGTAAACTCAACGGTGAGTTAACGTTACGCCATTTCAGGGAGTGGCGTAATGAGTACCGTTGATCTAACGTTACAAAATTGCTATCATCGATACGTTGCATTAAGCCACGTGGCTTTTACAGTAAATATGTTTATATTTAGAACAGCCATGGCCATTGAGGACTATTCACTAACTAAACTACGCCGGTAAGCGAACAGTTACGCCGGTTGGACATGGAACCGTTAGCTCACGTTAGCAACCGGAGTCAGCTGCTGCGGTGGGCGAATTTTTTTTTCCTAGGACGAATTAGGGATGACCCGCCCAACTCCGCTTCTGATTGGCTCCTCACCCCGATTTTAACCAATTACGCCCCTTATACCCAAATCTAACCACGGAGGGCAACGAGTAGTAGCCAATCAGACACATCATAGACCGGGTTAACCCAGAATCATCCTAGGGGGGAAAGATCGCTTACATTCGCCTGTTAGTATAGATTATTATACGTTACACATTCACAAAATAACATAGCTGCATTTAAGTTAAACAAATATAATAATTATTTAGACATTTCTAGCGGTTAATCTAAAAACTCACCCAGGATCTCTTTCCTCCTGTCGGCGTGCGGCTGGTCCGTATAAACCCACTCGTAGTCCTCTCTAGCGACCCAGTTCCCCATCTTCTTCTTCTTTGTTTTTTTTTTCTTTGGTTTTTATACTTTTTAAACAAGTTTCTGGGTTAAACGGGTATCGCTAAATCCGCGGGGCGTCTTCCCTTTCCTCTCCCGGAGCTCCGCTCGCCTCTGCGGTGTGTGTGTGTGTGTGTGTGTGTGACCTGCCCGGACACCAGGCGGCTCCTCCTCCTCCGCAGCCCCGACCTCCGTCAGCCGCCGCCATTAAACTCCGCCCGTTCCCCCTGGTGCACGTATCATCTAATTTATCAGCTTCTGTCAGCACGAGCTCTAAGTTCTGTTCTACACCTTCCTAAAAAAAACACCCTGCAAATTTCCTCTTTTATTTTTTTAGAATAAAATAGAATAAAAAAACTTTATTGTCATTATACATCTGTACAACGAGATTAAAAAAATAATAATATTTAAAGTGACCAATTACTTCGGAAATAATCTGAGAACATACATAAAAGCATAAAAGTACAGAATAAAAGCACGTTTTAAAGCAGTAGTCCTTATAAAGTGCCTGTGTGCCAAAATATATCATAATAATAATTATAATAATAATATAATAATAATGTTAATAATAATGATAATGATAATAAACGTATTTATTTATTGAGTTAGGACAGTGTAGTATTAATCAGTATGTCAGCAATTAGCATCATTGTAAATTAACTGTAAGAATTACTGCTCAACTACATCTATAGTTCCAAGGCAAGTAACTATACAACTATAACTATATACATCTGTGTACATATTATACTAGTGATAATTTTACCATTAGCATTGTTATTTATTTCATTTTTATTTATTTTTCTGTACCTCACACAAAGTATGCCAATTCTATTCCTTCACTTTTTAATATTGTAAGTTTTTGTTATTACACATATTCTAATATTCCTGTCTGTCATAACAGATATATCTACATTAATTTGCAAATTTCAGTATAATTACACACTCAGCAGTTAAGCTCTATGCGCTTTATTCACCTTCTTAAGCAACAAATATTTATTGCAGCAATGGTGACGTGTATGATCCCCTGACCCTTCGGTTATATGTTTAATTATCATTAAAGCTGTTTTTATTAGTAGTAGTAGTATTAGTATTTTACTTGGTCTTATTGTGTTTTATTATTAATGTAAAACCTATCGTAATGTCAAGTGCAACTGCTAAATTACACCTGTAGTACTAAGGCAGGTACTATTAAGAATCATTATATGCATAATTGCCTAGTATGAATTGTCCCTTTAGTGCCTGATTGTTGAGAAACACTCTTTAAAGTAGTGATAATATTGTTTTCCACCTTTTGCTTCGCACGGTCCATGCAGGCCACGTTTTTTTGAGGATCTTTTAGCAGCCAGATTTAGAGGCAGGAAAACGTCTTTCGCCGCCTGCAGCAGTGTCAGTCACCAGCGCCTGTAGCTCTGTATCCAGGCGGATCCACGGCGGCCTGAGAATATTCCTCAGCAACAATAGCGGAGCTGTGTTCAACAAAGGATCAGTGTCCCCGTCTGGTAATAAGGGCCGGAGGGATCTCATCAAGCTCCTCTGGCACAACTGGAGAGTGTGAGCATGTGGACAGAGAACACCATTACCCTCACGGCCTCGGTCCAGGTTTTCAGCATCAAAAACTGATCCTAGGAATGTGGTTCTGTGACGTGAAAAACAAAATCATAATGATCAAACACCTGCACTTTGATTTATTCTATAAAACATTATTATATTATTTATATGTTTATTTCTACTGGTCTTACCAGCTTGAGATCAAATTCCGCTGAACGCCGCTCATGTTAGAAGTTAATCGAGTTTGACTTTGCTGTTTTAGAAAAAACCTGGACCTGTAAATGAAAATAATCCAGCTTGTTCCTCTTCAATTTAATCTAACTGCAGCAGGAGTTTAAAACAATGGAACGTTTCCTGTTTTATTCCATGAGGAGTTGAACCAAGCGTCTAAAACACACATTATGTAACGTGCTGCTGTGTAACCTGAACTCAGAGATAAGCAGAACTGTGGGTTTAGGTGTCAGGAAGTTGTTGTGTAATGAAAGAACATCCTATAGAAGGTTAACAGAGCAGATATATGATGTGAGTTCCTTTAAACTCACGAGAGTCGCCGTGAACTCCTGCATCTTCATCTGTGACCTGCACATTGTTCATTATTCAGAGTAAATTGGACAAATTTTAATATGATAAGCATTAGAAGTGAGTTTAATTCATCTACAGAACAGTTTCACTATAAATGGAGACGAATCAAGTTTCCACATCTGAAATCAGGGTTACAATTATGTGTAGAAGTCGTCTTTATAAGATGAACCAGAGAAAGCTTCATTTGGCTGTTTTTCTGCAAAAAAAACTTACTTACATACTCCAGAATCACTTCTGTTAGCCGGAATTTTTACTTTATGCCGTAGCAGCTAAAAATAAAAAAAAGACATTATCAATCAAGGTGATTTTTTGTTGTTCACTGTGTGTGTTGCTGGTTTTTGGCTGAGGTGTTAATCCAGCAGGGCGGGTCTAATCCACGTCGCGTACAGACTGATTGATGGCAGAGATGGGAACGTTTGCTATGTTAATGACTCAAGTGATAATACAGAAAAAATAATACTTCCACAACGACACATTTGCTGCTATAATTACAACATGGAAGTTGATGTGAAATGTGTTTACAAGATGGAAATTGATGCATAAAAGGTAAATCTGACATGGACATGACTTAACAAAAGATCCCAATGCATCGCTATAAGGAAGTAGTTCTCAACCTTCCTGTCCCCTGCCTCATTAAAATAAAGCAAATTCTACTGAGAGTGGTCACGCTGCATTGTCCCAGTTACTAATTATTCTCTGGATTAATAGGTTAATCATTTTGTTCATAAAGTATGAGAACATATTTCAAGGTTACATCTTTAAATGTCCAAAGATATTGCACAAAGCAATAAAAACAGCTGATTTCCCACATTTTTGATTAAAAAAAATATGAAATGTTAATTGAATTATCATAATAGCAACATGAGTCTAGAGAGCAATAATTAGAAGAAAGTTTCCTTTCATCTCATGATTCATCCAGTGACCTCTTTCTGGGGTCTCGACCTCTAGGTTGGTAAAAGTGGGAATTATGGGAAATGTAGGATGGGTATTTTCGAGGTTGAACCCAAAAAAAAAAAACAAAAAAAAAAAAGACATCAAATCTGAAATTCCTGAAATATTACTATTAGATATATTCTCACACATATAGGAATGAGCTGTGAACTGAATAACTGCTGTTATAGTGTATTTGTGTGTTTATATGCTCTTACTGTTCCAGCCTTAGGGAATTAACATTACAGTTGTTGTTAAAAGCTCAGAGCTGCCAACACGGCTGCTGTGTTAAAACGTACAAAAAAAAAAAAAGCAAATGTTAAGTAAGGCTTGACATATTCTACTCGATAAGTAATGATTCACAAAAAATATTCTGATTAACTGGGATGCAGCTACACATTTAAACACTGAGGTGATAATAGGTGTAAACATGCAGAAGCCTGTGGATAAGTTAAGTTGAGTTTTAATAGGTTTGATTTGTACATTTGTAACAGTAATGTGTGCAATAAAATCGTACAGTTAGCCCCAAGTTGGCCAACACAAAAGATAGTTTTCTTGGTATACATACATGAAATAATTCACAATCTACACTTTAAAGTACATGAAGATTACAGTACAATTCTCTACACTGAGACGCGGTCTCAAATTAAGCCACCAGATTACATCTTGTCGTGATTTTGCTTCCCAGTGTCTTTATAATACACGCCGGCATTCACAGAGACGTGAACTGCCTTTTTCTTTTACCGAAAAAGTTCATGCCATGAGTAGTTCAGGTCATCCCAAAAGAAAATAAAAAAACAAAAGAGAACAAACAGAAAAGCTTCAAAAAACAAAAAAAAAAGTGCAGCCACAATATGGGCTCACAGCTAACTGAGCTTCAGGAGGCCGGAGACGCGTTTGTACAGGAGATGGAGGAGCTACGGAAGCCTGAGAGGCGAGAGAGGAGGATAATCTGGTTATTTGAAGGAAAAAAAAAGTTTGGGAAGGTGAGATTTGTTTTTTCCCCCCAGGATGATTTCTCTTGTTTTTTGTTGCAATACTCGTTTCAGCCACAAGGGGCAGAAGTGCACAACTACCCTATAGACTTAAAGCATGATTTTCTTTAAATTAAAATTAATTTTAAAAAGTCAGCAATGTTATGTTAGTAACTTGCTAACACAATATTTATGTTTATGCTGTTGCATGGGACAATATTTTTACAGATGGAAAAAAAGAAAAATTATCCTGGACAAATTATAGTTCCACAGATTACATCTTTCTGTTTTCACCTGTTCTTAAGTCACAGTAAATGACCAGAATTATTTCTCTCACTTGTTTCTCAGGACGTCCAGATTCTGCACAGAGGAGCTGAGACTAATCTTTTTTTCTTTTTCTTACATAAACAGCACCTGGGGAAACTAGTTCATTTTTTACAATGAGCACAAACATAAAACAACTTTTCCAGCTAGTTTCCTTACGCCGGCTGCAACAGGCTGTTTTTAAACTCGTATTCTGATTCTGAACATTAATTCATATAAAAAAAAAAAAGACTATTTAAAGGGTCAGAAATATAATTTTTCACTCCCTCAGGTCTTACACCTCAGAGACGTCTCCTTAAACCTGGAAACGCAGAAGTATTTGCATGGAGAGAAACTGTCCTCAATGTCATCACATGTAAAGTATAATTTATTTTCTATTTCACATAATTTCTTTGACTTTTAACGGACCATACAAGTGTTTTTTTCCCATCCCTTTCGGTTTCTAATAATTATCCTACGAAACAATGCATTTAATGATCCGTCTCAGTTTCTCAAAAATCTCAAGAATTCGAAAAAAAACCTTAGGGGAATGAAATCTGTCAGACGAAGGTTTTAGGTTCAAAGTCCTGTTTTTTTCTCCTCGTGAATGTGACAAAATTCTCCAATAAACTAAAGTCACTTGAATCACATCTCTGAGCTCAGTTGCTCAGAAAAAAAAAAAAAAAAAAACGGAGCAAATGAACTTTAAGTATATTCACTGGATCAGACTCAAAGAACAGAAAATGTTCAGCCGAAGCTCAGTTTGCAGATTATAGACAAAGAGAAACTTTTATCATGTTATGCAAAGTCATGATGTGCACGATCCTGCAGGGAAATAAACGGATGTGAACGGCCGTCAGAACAACACACACAAAGCATGTAGCTCTGCACTTTAGAGAGTGAAATGTGTTTAAAAAAAATGTTTAAAAAAAAAAAACAGGTAGGATCCTTAGGTGACAGATTCCAAACAATTTTTATAGTAGTTGGAGAGCAGTGATCGTTCATCAGGTGCTTTTTCATGCAACCAGAGCTAAAAAGAAAAGAAAAAACTGAAAGAAATGATTATTTTCTCGCACCACAGTGCTATGGTTTCCATTATCACACAATGATCCGTCAGCTGTGACTGAGGAACAATGGAAAACATGATCCCTTCACAAACTTCCACCTCTGTGTCAGGAGCCGACACCAACGCCGCGGATTTCCTTTCCTTTCTTTCTTTTTATTTTATTGTTTTTTTTTTTTAAAAGATCCACTCCTTTTTTTTTTTTAAGGGCGATTCAAGATCAGATTGACCTGAACTGAGCTGCAGTTTAAGATAGGAGCTACTGCTGAGGAAAATATAAATTACTTATTACTTTTTGAGTTTAATATTTTAAATTATTGCACTTAGCCAAAGTTAGGAAGAAAACAAGTGTGAGTGACGTTAATGTTCTCGTATTTTCAGGAGATCACAGATTATCACCGACATGCAGCTTCAATAAAAGGTTTTACTGTGATGTCTGTGCACGTTTGGACTCGGACTCGTGAAATAAACGGTTCAATGAAACCACTTCAGCAGCACAGTAGAGACCCGACTTCTTTAATGTTAATAAAGCCAATGTTAAACATTATTAATGTGGTCTTCCTTAACGTTAATAACACTAGCATTATACATTATAAATGTAGTCCTTAATACCGTTTATAATGCTAACATTATACATTATTAATGTAGTCCACATTAATGTTAATGTAATATATAATTAACATTAATATAGTCTTCATTAATATGATATATCAATGTTAATAGTCTTCATCATTCTATTAATGCCAATGTTAAACATTAATGTAGTCTTCATTAATGTCAAGAACCCTAGCATTATATATTATAAATGTAGTTATACATCATTAACATTAATAGAGTATTTATTAATGATAACGTTTTACATATTAACGTTAATATAGTTTTCATTAGACCTTATTCATGATAATTACACTAAGCGTATACTTTGTGAACGTTAACGGTATACACCATTAACATTAAACTTAATTAACATTAAGTCTGAACTGTGCTTTCCTGACTTCAATAAGTCGATCTATTCATTATCAACAGGCTTTGAACCAAACGTCTCGATTTCTGTTTTGCGAATCCGAATGTCTGCAAACATGAAAAAGCGTCTACATTCAAAAGCTGTGCAGTCGTTTTAATATACAACCTTCATTAAATAATTATCTTAGCTACAACTGGCTGATGCTCGGATTCAGTTAAGTGGCTGAAGATATAAGGACGAGGCTGATTTTTTCTAGATTTTTCTTGCTGTCAATGAATCTCAAATGTGCAGAGACAAACCAACAGTGAATCAGTCTAATGATAAATATCAAATTTATCTTCTGTTCCACAGATTAAATTGCCGATTGTTTTTCTACAGTTTGACTCACATTTAGCGTCCAGCTGTTAATGAAATTAGCTTTTTGTTTTTATTAAAATAAGGCAAAAAAGACGCCATGTTTTCTGGCCAACAAAACCATAACAGCCGGTTTGAACCTGCACATGTGGACAAAAAGAAAACCTCTGACTTTCTGGACTTTGTATTTAAACGTGGATCTGAGGCTTTTCTGATTCTGTCTGGTTACTGCTCTGCTTCTGCTCAAACTGCACTCAGATAAACCGCTGCTCGGGTGGAGGAAAAATAAACGAAAACGAGACGGGAGACGTCGTCACCGATGTGGAGAATTTTAGACAACCCAGGCGAGAAGAGGAGGAAGAAGACGAAGAAGAAGGGGAGGAGGAAAATCTGAGCGAAGAACACAGCTGGAGCAGGAGCAGAAAAATATTCAGTAAGATATTTGAGTAACAGGGGGAGAAGAAGATGAAACAAAAAAAGCCTCCTATGTGGTCAGCAACACCACTGTGTGTGTGTGTGTGTGTGTGTGTGTGTGTGTGTGTGTGTGTGTGTGTGTTGGGTTGGAATACTACAGGATTAATCTCACAGACAGTTCAGGTCAGGAGTGTTCTGGGGGATAAAACGTGTGATCAGTCAGACCTTGAAACCAAAAAAAAACAAAAAAAAAGAAGAAGAAACTAACCTAAGAACAACCTGAGTCTTATTTCTTGCTGCGGAGTCGTTTCGACTGTCGCGGCAGGTCTGAGCTCTTTCTGGTGCGTTTCAGCGATGGCGGCGAAGCCCCCTCGCCGTCCGCCTCTCTGGGTAGAGACGCCGCCACCGCGGCACCGACGCTGCCCGCTGCCGCCGCCAAGGGAGAGGAAGAGGAGGCGGCGGCGGTGCTGGACGTGGAGGGGGCGGAGCTGGCGGCGGCGGTGGTGGGGGGCCTGGGCCCGCCCATGGCGGCGGCGGCAGCGGCGCTGCTGCTGTCCATCAGCTCGCGGAGCTTGTGCTCCAGCTCGGCGAGGCGGGCGTTCTGCTCGCCGATCACCTGCGTCTGCTCCAGCAGCTTCTGCTCCTGGTCCTGCAGCTGCTTCTGCTGCTCCAGCTGCTTCACGCGCACCTCCTGCATCTCGCGCCGCATCACCGTCATGGACGCCCCGTTCACCTTCACCTGCTGCTGCACCTTCGTCATCTCGGAGCGCGACGGCGTGTTCTTGGCCAGCAGAGACATGGTGGTGAGGGAGGTTGACGGGCCCGCCACTGAGGGGGCGGGACAAGGCCGGAATTAACCACTTATGCATATCAGGTGGAATAAAATTAAATAATACACATACATTCTTTTATCCTCTGTATATAGTAATATAGTCTTCATTAATGTTAACGTTTTACATCATTTACATTAAAAGTCTTCAATGGTAATGATGCTAATGTTGGAAAATAATGTTAATGTAGTCTTCATGAATGGTAAAGTGATACATCATAAACATTAATAGTCTTCAATAATGTTAACACTATCGTTACACATCATTTTTATATTGCCTATAGTCTATATTAATCTTCATAATGTTACCATTAGATATCCTTACTGTTAATATGTTACTGTATAACATTGAGATTTTGAGACAGACAACTTCAGGCTATAAACAATCATTTAAATAAACTCTTATTGATTTTTATGTAAAAATAAAATGTACTTGATGTGCACACAAGCAAAAATTTATTCTAAATTGTTGTTATGGTAGAAAGGTAAAATGTGAGATCACATCTGTCTTTTAGTTTTGCACGTTGCATTACTTTACTTCTACTTTTTCCTGTTACCTGGCGCGGAGCCGATGAGGCGGCCGGACAGGTCAGCGCCGGGCAGCTTCTTCTTCAGGATGGGGACGATCTTCTCGTCGAAGTACTCCATGGCCATGGAGGAAATGTCCCGCAGCTCCTGGAGGACCTCGTGGGCTCGCTGGGGGGCTCGGGTGGAGTTCACGTAGCGCAGGACGCGGTAGATTTCATCGATGACCTGACAGCAGAGAAACATGAGTGAAGCTGATGCTGGCGCCACTGAGACGCCTGCTGGACACAACTGGAACTGCAGCAAAGACGCTTTACCGTCACTGTGGTTGAGTCAGTGTTAAGCCGGAAGACCATTAAATAACAGTAAATATCAATATAAAAGCAATAGAAAGACGTATGGGACAGTTTGTATAACTATTGACATGAGAAATGCTCTATACACACATCAGTATTCATTAAAAATCTACTGTACCATTTTTTCATAAATCACAAGGAATGCGTGAAATGATGGAACTAAAAAATTAATTTAAATATATATTTCACCTAGAATATAAAATTTGTTGATAGCATGTTTATTATTTTTAAGGGAGAAAATTTGTATGGTTACACCACATGGTTATTTTGACATTATCTCATATACAGTTTGTTCCTCTTTTCTTGTTGCTTTTGCTGTTTGCTATTTCACACTTTGCTATTAAAGAACATGTTATTTATACATTTTGTATTTTTCAATATGACATTGTAAAAAAGAAACAGAATTTTATAAGCGTTGCTTCTTTCTCCTTAAATGTTTCACTGTGAGGTTAAATACCTTTTTGATTTCATGTAAATGGAAATCTTTGTATTTTTGTTTCTTATATTTATTCTGTACAAAATAAAGATCAAATCAATCCTCATCCAGAGTAAAAAAAATGAAAGTGGTTATTTGTATTGTATAGAATAGTGTTTTTTTGTATTGTGGTGTACTTTTTCCATATTTATACGAGGTTGCGTGTTTTATTTCATTCAGTGTAATAACCTGATAAGGGACTAAAATAGCTCTCTCGCTAAATCCAGCACATTTGTATTGATGTGCATCGTCCTTGATACATAAATAAATTATAAAAGAAAAACAACACTGATATTGATCCTGTTGATTTTTAAACAAACCTGATCATCTCTTATTTTACGAGTGAAAAACACTGTATTATTTTTACATCTATATATTCAAATTGTTCTGAACGGAAAACTGACTTGTTCCTGATTCAGATTATAGCAGAAAAAATGTGTTAAAACATTGAATCCGACCTTCCTCGCTCGAACAACTTCTAGAAACTTGAATCTTCTTTAGACATTAATCTTCTTCTACATGATGCATCTCATTGCAGCCTGAGCCACGTCGGAGGAGCCTTAATGAGGCGATTCCACAGCAGGCTCACCTTCCCAGGGATGAAGCAGCAGAGGTTGGAGTCGACGTATTTCATGAAGGTCATGTTGAGCAGAGAGAGGCGCGTCTCCACGGCGGCCAGGATGTCGGCGTGGCGGGCCAGCGAGTGGTTTCTCCTCTCTGACTCTCGCCTTTAAAAACAATCGGGACCAAACAATAGAGGAGGTGAAGGGACAAAAATGTCTGCTTTGGTGTGAAAGAACCTTAGGGTTATAGGATGAATTCATACAAGAGATGAACACATTAAATACAGTGAAGGCCTTAACTTTTCATGTATAGATAAACATACATATGATAGGCTGTTGATGTATTAGTAATCAAACCTGTCATTGTGTCCTAATACAACTCTAAATATAGTTAGGAATTTTCCATCTCATCATTCAATACCTTTGAATCCAAAATACTTTTCATATTGCACATTCAGTTATTTCCTGCTTCAAAAATGCTGCTGTGTTGAATAAAAAACAATTTGCTTGTAAAATCTTGGTATGAATGAATTGCATTTTTATATATGTTTAGTTGTTTTTTTTTCCCACTGATTTTATCATAGTTGTAACAGAAGAATGAATATATATATATATATATATATATATATATATATCCCTATAATCCTAAGGGACTTTCAAACCAAAGCAGACATTAGTGTCACAATTTGCAGTGAAATGTCCCTTAACTCGTGTACTAAAACACACACACACACACACCGCTTATCTCTAGGAATATTTTTTTTTAAAGCAGTGCAGTTAAAAAATACATGTTGATGTTCTACTAGTCTTAAAAAAGGGTAATTTTAGATTTAATAATGATTTCTCATGATTCTATCTGATGATTCAACAGAGAACACATGAGTCAGATTTCAGAGTGTCCCAAAAAAGGGCTCAGTTGTCTATTCGGTGGTTTAGTTTTTCACAAATCATAATGTTTGTTTATAATGAATTTGATCTAAAACAGACGTGTATGGTGTGTTGTCCCAGCCTGAATATAAGAACACATCTATGTTGTAAAATGAGCTGTAACAACTCTGATAAATCTTATAACATGTTATTACAGTCAATTCATAAAGATTAAGCTCTTTAAGCTTTAATGATTATTGAAACAATCAATTGGTTGTTTGGTTCATAAAATGTAAAATGTCGATTGTTTTCAAAAGCTTAAGTAATAATGGTTAAAAACTAATCAATCGTTGCAGCTCTTTCTCCTACAGTTTTCTGGAGATAAGTACAGTAATTTGGACGGTTGACATCACTATTCTAATATGCCAAAATGAAAATGCTCATCCAATTTTTTCGTTGCAGTAAAGAATCAAGTTGATGAACGATATTGTCTTTCAGAGGCTTCTGCTCTTCAGCAAGTGGAAAGAAAAGGAAAAAAAATTACACTACTCAAGCATCATGAACGAATGTGTGTGTGTGTGTTTACTATAATCACGTGTGTGATATTGTGTGATTGTGTGTGTGTGTGTGTGTGTGTGTGTGTGTGTGTGTGTGAACACTGACCTGGGCAGCTGGGCTTTGACCTGCCGCTGACACAGGCTGTGGTAACGCTCCACCTTCAGGAAGCCCTGGTTCAGGACGCGCTGGCAGATCATGTCCATGCGCTTACACACCTGGAGACGAGGGAAAATAGAATTATCATTATTATTATTACAGTTGATGTTATTCATAATTCAATCTGGAAACTGCAACTCTCGAAATCAATCAACTGTTTTCAGGCCATTTAGTGCATCCACTGACCTTCCACGCACTGGATAAAAGTCAAATTTGATGCACAATAGAAGAAATGTTTTCAGAGGCAAAACACAGTATTAGGGCTTAAAAGGTAAAATTTGCTTGGATAATTAAAGTGAACCACTATTCAATAGAATTATTCTGCAAGTACTGGAAAAATACAAGTGCAATCAGATTAAAAAAAACAAGTACATTCAATTTAAAAATACATCTAGAGTTAAAATAATTTCATGCAACCACTTCACATAACAAAATATATCCTTACAAGAAATGTTTTCAGTGGCAGGAGAATTAAAAGCTAAGATTCTCTCCAAAATACATTATTAGGGCTTAAAAGCTAAAATTTGCTTGGAAAAAATAAAGTGAACCACTACTCAATAGAATTACCCTGCAAGTAATAAAAAATAGTGCAAACAGTTAAAAAAACAGAACAAGTACATTCAATTTTAAATAATTTCATGCAACCACTTCACATAACAAAATCCTGTAATTTCAACAAAACCTTTGTTTTCAGTGTATGGGTCATTTTGTAGGAAAGTAATGTATAAAGTGCATTCATAGTTCTAAATATTTATATATGCATTATATATCTCAATGCTCCTGAAGTGCTACAAAGAGAAAACAGACAATTCCCTTTTTTAAAGAATCAACGAGAATTAGCTTAAATTAGCTGGTAAAAATACAAGTTTGCACAACAAAACTGGAGTTAGCATCTCTCTTACAATACGAAAAAACAGAATTAAATCATATATTAATGTGAAGTGACTGTAGGTATGAAGACGGGTTAGAAGCAGCTTAAGTTTGTGCAACGTTACAACACAACAAACAAGCGATTAGTGACCTCACAAATCACAGCATCCACAGTGTTTTTTATAGGGAGAGTTTGCATTGTGTTGGTGGGTGCTTCAGCCTCTGCTCGGATTAGCATTAGGCTAATAAGCGCAAGCTAGTTAGCAAAAGGCTGCACAGACACGTATTTTATCTTGTTTTTAAACACACTAAAAATCTTCCTCCAGCTTGAACATCCCCGGGCGAGCGGTGCACGGAGCTAGCATGGAGCTAGCTGCCCGTTCGTTCTGCTCACCGAGCGCAGGAGGCTGATCTCGTCGTACGACAGGAAGTTGAGGATCGTCTCGATGGCCACGATCGGGAGACCCAGCAGCGGGTTGTTCTGGTGCGGCTGGTCCGGCGCCGGGCTCGACTGCCGCGATGACACCGCGTCCGAGTCCAAGGACCCGACGCATCCATCGACTCGCTCCACGACGGCCGCCATCTTGGTTTTTTTTGCCGAAGGAGGAGGCGGAAGTGACGTCGTGCTTGGAGGGGAGGGAGGGGGAGAGGCAGCCGCTCGTGTCTCGGTGTGATAATGCGTTCACGTGCCGCTCGGATTCTGCAATAGAAAGCTTATAAATGCCTTTTTAAATTTATTATTTATTTCTATCAAGTTTACTTTATTTAAATGAAACAAACAGTATAATAAAAAACAACATTTATTTTGGAGGTTTACCTGATTAATTTTGTCACCGATTCCAGTTTATTTATAGAAACCTGATGTACTTCCTGTTACTCCTTATAGGAAAATTAATGCATTTGCAAGTAAACAAAAAAGTTGCACTTTATCAAAAAACTGATATAAGTATAAGTTATTGGAAATATGTAATTAAGTCTACTGCTGCGTTCCATTGCACTCAAAACTCAGAAAGAACATTTGAATAAATAAAAAAAATGCGGCTGTTAACATTATTCCCTGTCCCTTAAGTGATCACAAACATCAACATTTCTATTAAACTGTCAAAATTATGGAAATTAAACAACTCTCTTCTTAAAAAAAGACAAAATAGTTTCATACTATCTTTAATTTTTCCTATAAAAAAGATATCAAGTAGATAATTCATTCAGTTCAGACTGGAAACTTTCTAAACATTAATAAGCAAAATACACTAAGGTTAAAAAATTAGAAGTGCAAAATCCTGTCAAACATCAACATCACAAAACAACTTAGCAGAAGAGGACGAAATTAAAAAATAAAATTTACAAGAAAAACTGATTTGATTTATAATAGAAGGGCAGAATGAGCTTTTAAATAAAATAAAATAAATGATGAATGAAAATGAATGATATTATAACTGATGACCACTATCTAATTTCTGTTTTACATTTTATAAGAGATTATATATATATATCTGAGTAATATACAAAGTGATACTGAGTTCAATGATTCAGAGATGGATGTGATTTCACTTCAGGTGTTGATCCAATCAACAGATTTATTGTATCAGACTTTTACAGCCTTTCACCAGCAGATGGCGCTTTTTCTCCTTTAAATGTTCAATGAAGGTTCATCTGGTATTTTACCTGCAAAAAAGGACTCAAGGTTTGATCACATTGATCCCTAAATCACAGAAACACCCTCTTTACAGTGATATATGGTGCCTAATCCTAGCTAAAAGACTTTAAAAGTCCTATGTTCTATAATTGATGAAGCTAAATCAGTTTTTTTTTAAACCAAACAGACATTTTACTGACAATATATAATTAGTCTTAGACTTAATTGACTTTACTTGATTTTAGATAACAGCTCTTTATAAGAAAATGTTAAGCTTTCAATACTGTTCACTTTCTTTCTATTCATTTCTACTTGCTGCCCAACTTTTATGTGAAGATATATAGATAGATAAATAGATATATACAAGCAAAACACCTTATTTATTATATTTAATGTTTGTGTCAAATATCTCTTATATATTGGTGTTATATAATATCATATAATATAATAGTATATTACAGTGATCCAAATAGGAATGAAATGATTGTTTCAATCCCAGCATATATACACTATATAAGTTCATGTTCTAATCATAAATACTTTATAATTGGTTGATTGATCAATTAGATTCGAATTATGACATTAATCACCAACTATTTTGATAATCAATTAATGGATTTGAGTCCTTTTTAAGAAGAAAATGTCCAAATTCTCTGGTTCCAGCCTCTGTTCTCTGATTATTTCCTGGTTTCTTTATTCTTCTATAACAGTAAACTGATGATCTTTAGGTTGTGGACTGTTGGTCTGGCCAAAAAAAAGGAATTTTAGGTTGAATGTTGACATTTTTCACCCTGTTATGAACCAAACAACCAATAGAGTGATCATTTCAATATCTGATGGATTAATCTATCACCTAGAAAATCTTCCAAACTTATCTCCTGCCACTTTTCCTACAGCCTCCACCATCTGATATCCGCTTCCTGCTCAGGTGCAGCAGCTGTGATGTTTCCACATGACCTCTCACTCCCGTCAGAAAACAGCGACCTGGTCACGCACCATCGGATCATGAATCGAGGGTTTTGCATGAGTGGCGGCTCGTTTCTCGTGTTCGCCGCCTTCCCTGTTTTCGCAGCCTCACGCACGTCGCCAGTAAAAACACGCAGAGGATTAATTCAAAATCCCGGAGCTTTGTGATTGACATGAATCTGCCGAGGGTGACGCACGGCAGCCGGGAAACAGTGGAAAGGTTAAATTTCATATTTACATTCTGAGGTCTTTTTAAAAAATATTATTTGTGTCTGTTTATGTCACATTTTAACATTGCCTTTTTATTAAAACTTGTGTCCTTTTATCCCACGTTTGTGTCTTTTTATTAAAATTTCAGTTGTTTTATCTCATGTTTGTTTCTTTTTTATTGAAAATTTGTATCTTTTCATTAAAATTTCTGTCTCTTTATGTCACGTTTGTGTCTTTTTAATCTTATATTTGTCTTTTTTTAATCAAACATTGAGTCTTTTTTTATGTAAAATTTGTGTTTTTTGTCATATTTTTTTACTTTTATCAATTTTTTGTGATTTCTCCAATTTTGGATAAACTCTGGATAAACATCATTATGGTTGCTACTAACTACTTTTCTGATTCTTTCAATCAATCTAGCGATTAATCAATTACTTCATTGGATTAAGAAATCATGTAAAATGTTGATCAATGTTTCCCAAGCAGAAGATTCATCAATTTCAATCAATTAATCGTTTAGTTAGTATCTGTGATTGTGTCATTTCCGTCTACATGAATAAATTGACATGAGTTTTAACATTCGACTGAATTCTTCCCACATTCTACACTTCTCCTGTGTTTTATGTTCAATTTTAATTCCATTTGTGGAACCAGAGAATTTGGATTTGGAATTATCTTATTCAATATGACTCAAATCAATTATGAAAATAGTTGGCAATTAATCTGAGGTGGCAACTAATTGATTAATTGATTAATTGTTGCAGCTCCGGTTTAAACATAAGAGCAGTGGAAGCGTTTATATATGATCTGGTTTCTCAGATTAATTAGCTATAAACATCTTCTTTTATTTTTTTATTAGCAAATCTTAAAGCCTTGAAGTTGGAGGACCTGCGTTTTCCCACCTGTAGAACCTCATCCCCCCGTTTCCCCCCCGGCAGCGATGGAAGCGCCTGAGCCGGCCTCCCCATTAGGTCAGTAGTCGCCCCGAGAGGCCAAATCTCTTTAGCTCCCCTTTCACTCCTCACACACCAAATAGCGCCGCGGCGGACCGAGGGAACGCCGCGGCGCCGAGCCGCAATTAGACGCCCCATTATATAAAGGCATATTCAGATAACAGGGGCACCAATGAGGTCAGTACGTGCCTTTTGTTGGGGGATTAATGAGATTTTTAATAAAACAAAAAAATGCCTCCTTCCTTATTGTAATGACCTAATGAGTGCGCCGGTGGCGCCGGGCCATGTTGGTGGGAAAGTCCCGCGGATGTGCCCGTCTCTAGCCGCCCCCCCTCGACCCCCCCCTTCGTCCTTTCCATGCACCTGCAGCCCCCCCTTACCCCCCCTCCCCTCCAGTGTTTGTATTCAAAGCTACGAACCAAACGAGTGTTTAATTACCATAAAATGCTATCGGCATTTTCGCCCTGCGACACAATGAATGGCAACATAGAGCTCATTGAGGTTATCAACAAGGGGACCACTGGTCAATTGGGTCATTGATTTGAATTGTTTGACAGACCCGGGGGCCGATGGGCCACAGGAGCAGGCAAAGTTCAAAAATCCCCTCTCAGTCGGATTCGAGAAGTTTGTCGCAGAATCTGTTGGAAGGGGCTGTCAGGAGCGATTAGGGGGCATGAAAAAGGACCCAGGATCAAACGGGTCCTGTCCCAATGCTGCGCATTTAATTAGAATTTGCATGCCTTTGTTCCGGAGCCTTCAGCAGGCATGATCTGATTACAAGGGTGAACAGTTACCGCCGGGGGAAAAAAGCGGAAACTCGCTGTGTACTTTTTTTTTTTTTTTTATTCTAACATATCTTTTTTTAAAAAAAATAATTTCAGGTACGACGTTGCCATGGGAAAGAAAGTCGCTAAAGTCGAAACCAGCGGCAGCAGAGAAGATCCTCGACGGTTTCCCCGTCTCCCGCTGGATTGTGGGAGTTCGTGAGGGCGAGGGGGGGGGGGGGGTAGCTGGGGCTCCCTGGCTCATTAATTGGGAGGCACTGTGCCCTTTGACCCCAATGATGCAGGGTGACAGGGCAAACGAGACGAGGCGATTGGCTGGCAGCTTCAGCGGTTGAACGTGCCACCAGTGGTGTTCCAGAGTGGAAAAGGGCAGCGAGGAACAAAACGCTTCTTCTGTTTTTTTCCTCATCTCTCTCCCGTCTTTGTTCCTGTTTTTTTTTTTCATGGTTTATTCTCCTTTTCTCGCTCTTTGTTTTGCTCAGATACGAGCGTCAGAAAAGCAGCTTTTACACTGAGGTTTGATTTCAGACTTTTACTTTCTAATAGCGGGCACGTGCCGATATTTGTGTCTGATTTATCAGATTTTAGATAAATTGCAGATCAGTTCATGTTTGGTTTAAGAGCTGCAAATAACAACAATTCTGATAGTTGAATAATCTAATGACGACACTAACAATTAATCGGTTCATTGTTTGGTTCTTAAAATGGTGCAAAACGTTGTTGTCCACAGCTGAAGTTTCAACCTAAAATGTTGTTTTTTGTCCAGATGTCCACAACCTAAAGATCATCAGTTTACTATGAGTGAAAGAACTGGAAAAAGAAGAAAAATTTGGATGTTTTCTTCTTAAAATGAACTGAAATCGCTTAATATATTATTAAATCGGTTAGTGATTAATGTGATAGTTGGTAACTGATCGATTAATCTTTGCAGCTCTGTTCATCATACAGACTGTGTTATATTATTATAGTTTTTATAATAATTGTTTTTAATCATTAAACACATGTGAGAGTCTTTAAATGTTTTAAAAATATTGTTTTTTTCCCATTTCAATACATATAATAATCATCTATTTATTTCCATCTTAACGAATGACAACTATAAATGCTTCTTGCATAGATGTGACTTTTTTGGGGTTATTCTATATATAAATGTATAAATAAAATAATATATAAATGTTAGGGTTAAAATTCTCTGTTTGTGAGGGTTTGTCTTCATGTTCTGAGGGGGAAGGGGCAGCGATATATTATTATAATATAAACTATTATATAGTTATGTACTAATAACATGTAATATGATAATAATAATAAATGATATATCATAATATGTATTGTATTGCTATGGCAACAACACTTTATTTGTTCATGCCAATACAGGTAATTGGATCAAATTGACTTGTACTGTACATATGTAAATGTTCAATATGTATTTTAAAGTCTGGGGTGTAAATGCTGCTTTGCAGCGTACGTTGGTGTCAGACAGACGTGATGGACGGCGGAGGAGGAGGAGGAGGAGGAGGAGGAGGAGGAGGAGGAAGGAGACGTGGGAGCAGGACGGGGTGCGTGCCGCCGTCCAGACACTCTGGAGACACTTCAACAAAGACAGGAGAGCCGAGGACATGCGAACGCAACACACTAATGATCCGCCGCACAGGACGCACGCTGCACAACAACGGGAGATTCTCCCTGACGCACGAATCCTTCAGGTCACATCAAGTCACGTCTCAGTTGTCCACAACTGGACAAAGCTGCTGTTTTACACAATCCTTTTTATTTTTTTTTTTCACAATTTACAACATCAGGCTTCAGGCTTTCACTTTTTAATAAAACAAGACTGTGAGTTTTACCTTAATGAATAATAAAAAAATGAATTTATATTGAAAATCCTTCACAATAAAAGCATGAACCAACATAGTTGAGATGATTCAATTTGTTGTGAAATACTATAATATCAGTACTACATAAGAAATTATATATTTTTTTACTATTACACGTTATTAATTATAAATGATAGAGTTCTCCATTTCAACCATTGATTTATAATAAAAAGAGACAAATGTGAAATGAAAATTCAAAAATCCTTCACAATAAAAGCATGAACCATGCTTTTTTGTTGTGAAATACATATATATTAGTACTACATAAGAAATGTTATATATTTATTTTTTTTACTTTTACACGTTATTAATTATAAATTATAGAGATCTCCATATTCAACTATTAATTATTAATAAAAAGAGACAATTGTGAAATAAAAAGTCAAAAATGTGAATGAAAAGACATAAATATGAGATAAAAACATTGAATATTAATAAAAAGAGAAATGTAAAATGAAGAGTCAAAAATCCTTCACAATAAAAGCATGAGCCAAGATAGTTGAGAAGATACTGTGTATGCGGATCATCAACAAATTCTGCGACTTTGTACATTGTGTTGTGTGTTTTTTATTTTTTTTATAGTTTTTTTATCTTCTTCAACTTTATTTTTCTTTTTCTTTATCTGTAACGCTGCAGTAACACACAAATTTCCCCGTTGTGGGATCAATAAAGTTTATCTATTCTATTCTATTCTATTCTAAAGTTTTATCTTATCTTATCTTAAGATTCAAAAGAATTCAATCAAGGAATGTTTGTGTGTGTTTTTTTTACTATTACCCTCTATTAATTACAAATGATTGAGTATGAATGAGTTTTCCATATTCAGCTATGCCCTGATGAAGTGGTGAATCACTGGGTTTTCTATCTGTTAACTACTGGGTGCCAACATGGAGATAATGGGTGGAGTTTTCACAGTCTTTGGTTTGACTTTTGAAAAAAAAAGAGGAAAAAAATATTTGCATCTTTCCTGTCTGTCACAAACACAAAGTTCACATATTCCGGTCTATTAACCCAAAGTTGAAAATCTACCAGAGCAGCATAAGAGGATCCTAATCAAAGGATGCTGGTGCAATTCCACCACTGGAACATGACACCAGTGGCTAGTAAGTCTTAACAAATGTACTCAAATGTATTTCTGAATGAAGTACAGCAACACTATAATAGTCCAGGAATGAGTTTTTATGTTTGAAGATACACCTGAAGAGTATTGATAATGTGCATGTACCTATACACTAAATAATGAGTGTGTATGTGAGCATATGTGTATATGTTTCATTTCATCTTTTAAAGCAGAGGCATGTTCAGAATATCGCTCATTTGCAGAGGCAGAAAAAATATGTCAAAACCACCACTTTCTCCTCGTAATAGGCCTACTCAACCTAATGGCCTAGTAATGAGAATAATAATAAATAAATTGCAGCTTTGCTGTTTCTTCTCAATCTGATCATGGATTGTGACGTTCACAACACATTGTTAAAGTGGGTTAAAGAAAGTTCCAGCAACATGTGGACTGTAAAAACCTGTAAAAACATCGTCCTTTTTACTTAACTAAGAAAAAACACGACTCTTATTCAAACAAACTCATTGGAAAGCAGCAAAGTTCTGATAATTGTTCTGTCTCTCTTTGTTCTAAAAAAGGATGAACAGATCCACTGGAAGTTACAGTGGAGGGAAATGATTTTGCATATAGGTTTTTTTTTTTCCATTTCCATCCATCTGCCATTAACAGGGAAAGAATTTATACCGAAATAGCTCATGTTTTTTCGTAAACACCATTTGCACAATTTTCAACTTACTAATATTCACAGTTACACAGGCATTAAACTCTCAAATCAGCCAATCAGAGGCTTGTTAGTATTAATGAGACCAACGCTAACTGAGCTGCAGAGAATAGATGTATAGTAAGTATATTTAGATGATTTTTGGTTGAACCTAAAATGGGAAGAATTCAGTCTAACTCTTAAAACTCATGTCGAGTTATTTATGAAACTCAAAATTACACATTCACAGACAAGTAGAGCTGCAATGATGATTCATTGAATGAAACTGATGAATCACATGAAACACTGAAGTAATGGATTAATTGACTGATCAGAATAGTCAATAGTTGCAGCTCTTGAATCAACACGTCTTGACTTTATCCAAAAACTGATGAATCAGACACAAATATTAAAATAAAGACACAAATTTGAGCTATAAAGTCCAAAATATGAATGAAAATGACTCAATTTGAGATGAAGAGACTGAATATTAATAATAAAAAGAGACAAATGTGAAGTCAAAAGTCAAAAATGTGAATGAAAAGACACAAATATGAGATTATGTCTTTTAATATCAGAATAGTCTGATAAAATCGACTATCAGACTATTCTGATATTGATGGATGCTGGTAAATACTGAGGCTGACTTCCTATCAGTGATGAGAATCGCCGCCTCTCGCCTCTCGCCTCTCGCCACCGTTCATTTTGCCCTTTTCCCGTCGGTTTCGGCTCCTGGGAATCGCCAGAACGCCGGCTTCATTTTCCAAATGTCAACGGCTGACGTCGCGGCGGCGAAATCTGAAATGATATGATTTCGCTCGCCGAGGCCCCGGCGCGGCCAGGCGTAAAAAAAAAAAAACGGGCTCCCTGTGCTTCGAGGCCGCGGTTTTTCTGTACTCCCTGAACCCTGAAATAATGACCCTTCCTTGTTCATTAGTGTCTACTCGGTCAATCATAACACATCAGAGATGAGTTTCGCATTCAGGCGCAGGACAATTGACCTTGTGTGTGCCCTTCCTCACCAGCGAGCTGTCACGGGGCTTCATCCAAATTGAGGCAATTAGCCGGGATGTGTCTCCCTGCCGCATTAGGCCGAGTGTCTCCGCTCGGTCCTAATGACGCCGGCGGGACATAGCCTAATCAGGGGGCAGCCCGGGGCCAGCGGAACCAACCAGAACCAGGGCCGCTCCCAGGACCGTCACGTGTCCACGACGACGGGACCTCGAGTCTCGTACACCACCATTTAAATGTTTATTTAAAACTATTGTCTAAGTAGCACAAACTACGGATCAAACTTTATAATTAGATCACAAAAAGTTTAAACTCTGTAAATTGGGCAACTTAATTACTCATGTTGAGAGTTGTTCAATAGATAAAACATAATGTTTCCAATAGAATGGAAAACATTAAATAATGTGAGCTTAAATACTTTTGTTCAAGTTAACTGTTGCTAAGTTAACCCAACATCATATTAATAGCTGTAAATCCATAATAAAACTCATGTTTAAGTAACATGAACTTACTCATTGTCATCATAAATTCAAATGATTAAGTTAAGCTGCTTAATATATTAAATATATTGTTTCCAATAGACTGAACCTAAATACTTTTGTTTATGTTATATACACAGATATATTATATTAATGGCTGTAAATCCATAATAAAACTCATGTTTAAGTAACATGAACATTGTTATCAGGATTTAAATGTTCAAGTTAAGTCGCTTGATGGTTAAAACATAATTGTACAAATAGACTGAAACATTAAATAATATGAACTTAAATACTTTTGTTCATGTTAACTGTTGCTAAGTTAATCCAACATCATATTAATAGCTGTTAATCCATAATCAAACTCATGTTTACGTAGAATAACTTACTAATTGTGTTAATGTTAAAATACAAATTTTGTTAATGTTATAAAAATTATATATTAAAATAATAGTTGCAGGTCCACAATAAAACTCATGTCTATGCAGCAGGAACTCACTGGTTGTCAACATGAATTAAAGGCTCAAGTTGAGTTTCAATTTCAAATTAAGATATTTGTTACTGAGCTGCTGATTAGTCACAATAGCAAATAAAATTTATTATTAAACTTATGTGTCATCAGAGCTCAACAATCACAAATAAAAAAGTTGAACAGTATATAACATACAACAGAGTGTGTTTTGTGTGTGGATAATACATTTAGACTTTTATTTTGAAGGGTACAGGTTAGCATTTCTGGTGTTATGTGCACCACCATTCAAAAGTTTGGGATCACCCAGACAGTTTAGTGCTTTCCATGAAAGCTCAAACTTTTATTTATCCAATGATATGCAAGACATTGCCAAGGTTAGAAATAATTATTGTTAATTATGTGAAATTGTTAATTAAAATAATAATTTTCTCCTTCAAACTTGGCTCCATTTAACCAGCTATATTTTTTCCCGGTGCTAACATCATTAAGGGTTTTCTAATCATCCATTAGCTTCTAATGCAATTAACAAACACAATGTACTATTAGAACACTGGAGAAATGGGCCTCTATACACCTATGTGGATATTACATTAAAAACCAGATATTTGCAGCTAGAATAGTGATTTACCACATTAACAATGTATTTTTGATTATTAAAAAACATATATATTTTGAAAAAAAGTGTTTTTCTTATAAAATCTGAAAAATGACACAGTTATGCTCAAGTGAATGAGGACCACACTATCCAAAGGGTTAATTTATCAGTAAAACCTGGTGGATTTGCCCTTTAATCGCTTCACGGACGAGCAGAAACACATTCTTGGTTCCACCGGGGGGATTTGCACTAGCAACACTGAGCCGTAACCTCCAGCACGGCCTGGCCTCCCTGAATGGCTCCGGCCTGATGAGATTCCCGTCCAGTTGACCTCCCCTTGTCCCCGCTCGGCCCAAACATCCCATAATACACCTCAGCCCCGGCCTGACCTCGTCCGGGGTTATGTAAGACCGAGTTTACACGTACGGACTTTGTTATAAATCCCACAAACATCCCTGCGGCGTTTATCACAGGTTTATACTCGTTAACCACAATGTTCTGAAAATTCCACATTTTAACATTAAAATCACCTTTTTTGTGGGGGGTCTGACTCTTATAAAGTTCTTGAGGTTTGATAATTTTCTGTGAATGTTGTGCATTCTGCATTCTGTTATTTTTGTTCTGCAAAACATTCCCAAAATGTTCAAATAACATTGTGAATGATGTTTTTTTTTTATATCAGAGGTTTATGTAATTATATATGATCTATATTGTTAAAAATATAAATGTGCATAGTGCTTTGCTAAATCCAAATATATGGTGCATCTATTTTTTATTGTATCCTATATTATATTGTATATATATATATTTTTTTTAATTCTGTATGCAATCTTTCTTTTCTTGCATTTCTCTGCTGTTATTAATGCAATTTCCCCACTGGTGGATAAATAAAGGATTAGTGGCATTCGTGAAATGCTCTGTATTCTGCAAAAATAATGCTTCTGAAACGTTACCATAATGTTAGTTTAATGTTTTTTCCAAAACTGACAAAGCTTCTGTGGATGTACGAGCGAAAAAAAAAAAAAGATGAATGAAAACAGAACAAAGTGAGTTACAGTGCGTGTGTGTGTGTGTGTGTGTGTGTGTGTGTGTGTGTGTGTGTGTGTGTGTGTGTGTGAAATAAAAGCCCGTCTTGTTTAGCAGGCCACTAACGGTGGAAAAGGCTAATAGGCCTGACCCGCCGCTCACCCCGAGGCAGCAGAAAACAGAATGAGAAAGAAAAACAGAGCGAAGAGGAGCCCGCTGCTATTCTTCTTGTGCACGAAACGAGAAAGAACGAGGGAACGAACCAGCGCCGGGTGGCAGATTAGTGCAGGTTGTGCCCCTCTGAAGAATGGAGGGAGAGAGAGAGAAACAGAGAGAGAGAGAGAGAGAGACCTGAATGAGCAACTTACTACCGCCTGTACCCAGGAGAGGCCACCCCATACGTTTATAGAGGAAGGAAGGAAGCCCCATTGTAAGCAGCATTAACTCATAACATATAGCATAATATCAGGTAGATTGAGCCAAT
This sequence comes from Eupleurogrammus muticus, assembly GCA_036785175.1. Lineage (NCBI taxonomy): Eukaryota > Metazoa > Chordata > Actinopteri > Scombriformes > Trichiuridae > Eupleurogrammus > Eupleurogrammus muticus. The sequence continues at coordinate 460,962 of JAYKQN010000030.1, read as the reverse complement.
TTTTGGTAAATGGCTTGGAACATTTACCAAATATGCCTTTTTCTTGTATATGCATGACTATTTCTGATCATGCTTGTTGGAATTATGCTAAATAATGACAATCCACTAATCCTCCTCCAATCATTTTTAATGTTAAAACACAATTGCTTAGAACCAAACAATGTAAAAAATGCAATAAATAAACAACATTGCTGCTGTTATGTAACAAGCTAAGTTACACAAACACAGCAAGAATAGTGCATGAGTCTGAGTTGAAAATCAATGTACTGCACATTATTTGACCCAATATATCATACATATGTGCTTATAATGATACAGAGAGTGGCCTATTTTAGCTTAGAGGTCACTTTTAAGATCACTTTTATAAAATTCTACATTAAAAGACAGATAACATAACACCAAACTAACTGTATTATTTCTAATATCATGCATAGTTTTTGTATGAGCATGTTTGCATTTTTGCATGCATGTTTTTTTTAATAGATTTATCATCCTTATAATGGTTTAGTTAAGTTTGGTCTAGATTTGAAGTATTGTCCCACCCAAACTATAAAACATATAAATTCTTTTGGCTCTAATTTCCAGATTTGCCCCCAAACCTTAAATGCCTAATTTTTTATCTGATGAACTCCTTTAGAGAAACAAGCCCCAGATATGTGGATGACACATGGATAACAACATCAAAACCCAGATCAGGACTCCAAACCTCTGGTTACCCAAATAGTGAATCTTTGTCAAATCATTGAAAAGACGCCACAAAGAGACACCTAAAGGCAGAAAAAGGAAAACAGAAAGAACAATGTCAGCCTGTAGGTGTCAGGTTCATCTGAGTTATTCAGGAGAATCTTCCACAAGAACCATATCCAGGTTAGTGTAAAACCAGAAGACCACCCTGAAGACAAAACACCCACGCAGTAATTCAAAGTTATGTAAAACTGTTTTTAATAGTTGGTGGTGTCTTGTAGTGATAACCCTGAAGAAAATCATCAGACTCTGCAATTCATCTGTCCCTTTACTTTAATGTTTTATTTTGAAAGGACCAGTGCACATTAATGGGCATGCAAAAAAAACACCATTTATTAAAAATAACCTATATATATATCTATATATATATATATATATAGATATATATATAATATTACAGAGCTGTATGGAGTGTTTGAGACGGTTGCAGTGGCAGCAACTGTTTGCAGAGAAAAAGCAAACACAAAGTTAGCTGCAGAACATAGTGAACATAGTGAAGCATTTAGCAGCTACAGCAGATATTTCCCTGAGGAGAAACTGAATATTGGAGCAACAGAAACTCCTCGTGACCCCAGAATCAGTCCCTGGACAGACAGGGATCTTAGTTTCTGCCTCTGCGACTTCTACGCAGCGGGGAGGTTTAGCAGCAGAAGGTTTTACTCTGAGCTGACTTCCTGCTTCCTTCTCTAACAGCCTGAGTCGTGGTCGCCGCGGGGACGACGAACCAGGAAGTGACACGGTGTAACGATCTCCGATTTGTTGTTGTGGCAACAGGCCGCGGCACTTAACGACGGCTCCTCGCCTCGCTGTCGACCAACAGCGTCGAGAGAAGGGCTGACAGAGCAGGAACACGTGTATGTGTGTATGTGTGTGTGTGTGTGTGTGTGTGGGTGTGTGTAAAAAAAACACTCTTTAGGAAAGTGGAAAACATAAACTGACATTTAAAAGTTTGGGGTCACTTCAATGAAGACATTAAATTAATCGGAAATACAAATTCTAGCAGCAAATGTCTGATTTTTAATGTAATATCTACATATGTGTATAAAGTCCCATTTCTCCAGTGTTCTGATGGTACATTGTGTTTGATAATCACATTAGAAGCTAATGGAGGATTAGAAACCCTTGTTTAGCTGGTTAGATGGAGCAAAGTTTGAAGGAGAAAATTATTATTTGAAATAAAAATCATTATTTCTAACCTTGTTAGATTAATTTTGCAACTCATTTGATTAATAAAAATTTGACCCTTAATGGGAAACACAAAATGTGTCTGGTTGACCCTAAACTTTTGAATGATGTTGTACATAATACCAGAAATGCTAACCTGCACCTTTCAAAATAAAAGTCTACATGCATTATCCACACACAATACACACTCTAAAAAGTAATCTTGAGTTATTAAAGATGAGAAAGTTATGAAAAACTCTTTAACATACTTTTTACTTGCAATTGATAACCTATAAAGTATTTATTTGTTGTGACTAATCTGACCTTAGAATCAGCAGCTCATCAACAAATATCTTAACTTAAAATTCTGTGAATTTGCAAATGGGCTTCTTGTGTTGCCATGGCAAGACCAACTTAAAATAGTTTACTGTTTGTAAACCATATGTAAATCATGTTTTATCAACTTAAACATTTGAACTTATGCCATTTTTCCAGTTAAAAATTAAAATTGTAAGGTCTAATTATAAAAAAGTGCATGTTTTTATGTTTTATGGTCCACAAGCATGTTGCAGCAATGCAGCCGCCTTCTCTCACTCTCACTCTGTAAATCCCTGAATCGTGAGGCTACAGAGAGAAGACATAAAAAAAAAAAAAAAAAATGGAGGATTTTAAGGACTTAAGAGGCCAGAGATGGTTTGGTAGAAGGATGCTGAGTTTTGAGGAAAACCAAAGAGGAGGTTTATGAACGTAGTGAAAGAGGACATGAAGGTAGTTGGTGTAAGCGAAGAGGACAGAAGACGCAGTTAGACGATTCACTGAAGGGAAAAGCTGGAATAAGAAGGAGAATTTCAGCCTAGATGTAATATTTCTGACAAAACTAAAAAACTTCTTCTTCTTCTTCTTCTTCTTCTTCTTCTTCTTCTTCTTCTTCTTCTTCTTCTTCTTCTTCTTCTTCTTCTTCTTCTTCCTGTGCCACGTCACTGCTCTCTAAATCCTCCTCCATCTTTGTCTTCTGTCACTCAGTGTTTTGTCAGCTTCTCACATCCAGATATGGCCCCGCCCACTACTCTATAAAACATGATTGGCTAAGACAGCTGTCAATCTCAATTAATGCCCGACTTTAATTACACGGAGCATTGGTACAGCCAGTGAAGTCCTGCAGGGGGAGTCACTGGTTTAATCCACCTCTGTTTGTTCCATTTACCCTTTTATCATATTAACTAGAAGACGTTTTGAATAAATGACAATGAGAAATTGTTATGTATTTTTCACTTGTACTTCAAAATAAAAAAATGAATCAAAGAAGAATAATCATAAGGTAATTGGCCCAATTTAAACAGAAAACAATTAAGTATTTTTAGAGTAAATTGCCCCTACAAAATTAAAAACACACCCACACCTAAAAAAAAAGTAATCAGAGATGCAAATTTGTACCCTTCAAAATAAAAGTCTACATGCATAATCAAATTTAAATGCAATCAAGCTTAATTTAAGTTATAAAACACTTTTTGCTTTTTTTACTTCTCGAGCTCTGATGACACATAAATTATATCGATTGATTTAATTTATTATTGTGACTAATTCAGAATTTTTTTTAGGTTGAGCTAACTTTGTGTTTTTTTTAAGAGTGCACAGTACCACGCACGCACACAACCAGTGGTTACTGGTCACTGGGCTGAGTTACTGGTGCGGAACAGAGGACCAGTAAGAGGTCTGAGATGCTAACTGACAGGTCCAGTGTTGGGGGGGGGGGGGGTGCTGGAGGAGGAGGGTTGTTCTTATTAGGCGGCGCCGCGTGGGTTTTGACCTCTCACACACTTCATGAGTTCACTTAATGAAGCTCTGCTGCCTCCACACACACTCAGCGACTCTGCTGCGAGGAAACCTGCGACTTTTATTTTGAAGGCCGGCGGTTTCTCGTGTCTAAACAGGTTTTCAAGGTCAAACTCATCAATGAATCAAGTTTCTGTGATTGACTTGTTGAATGAAACACATAAAACACACAGAGATGTTTGCAAAACTGTGACTGAACCAAACTAGTATTGAATGTTTTAAAAGTGATGTATAAGGCTAAAAGGATTAAAGTGCTGGTTTCATCTTGAACCACATGTTGAATTTTAGTTGGAAACTTTGATTTAATCGACTAATTGTTGCAGCTCTACGTCAAAAGTTCTTATACAAGCAGTGTTATATTTTTATAGTGATTTTTAATCATAAATGCATTAGAGAGAATACTAATTCTATAATTTTATTTTATTTAACGTGTTGCTGAGCAGAAGTGGACAAGTACTCTGATATTTTACTGAAGTACAAGTAGAAATACTGTCATTTAAAAGTACTCAATAACAAGTAAAAGTCCTGATATAAGTAACAGCATAAACAATTCTGAGAAATATACACTTAAAATATCACAATTATAAATTACTCAGGCTGTGGTGTATTATTGTAGTATATTATACTACTTGTTTAATCATAAATACATGTTAGAGTATTTTAATGTTTTAGTTTATCAATTTGAAGCCAGTTTGAGAGAATTTGTGCAGATTTATAGTGGAAGCATTTCACTTTTCACACAAAGCGAAAAAGGTGAAGAAAAGAAAAGAGAGACATTTTAATAGAAATAAAGTAAAATAATAGAAATATAGCTGCAGTTAAAGGTATAAATTAGTGCTATCACATGGAAATACACAATTAAAGTACCTTGTATAGTACAAGAGTGAATATACTTGATTCCTGAACCAACTTTTGATTAATTTCAAGGCTGTTATTTTACTTTTTTTACATTATTGTGTCTAATTATTTATATCTTCGCCTCAGACTCGTTTTTTGTTAATAATTAAAACGATTATGATTCCGTGGTGAAACTCGACCTGCAGCATTTTCCTCCTCCGAGTCGCGGCCCCCGTCTGTTGGTGTCAGACCAGCTTTAGGTGAACTATGTCTGGTATTAAAAAGGACTTAGCATAGCTGCTGCTGCCGTCTATAGCCATGGACACCACCGCTGCCTCCGCCACATCAACACATAAACTGGTGGAAAACATTCCAATATGTGCAGATAACAGCTTAAAAAATGAGAAATTATTCGAAGGCTTTTAAAAACATACCTTAATTTCTCCACCAGTGGCTCTAATGAATTAGAAGAAATACAACATTAACACTAAATTATATTTACAGGGATAAAGGTAACACACACTGAGGTAACACATCGTATTAATAAAACACAGCATAAAAACTACATGAAGTCCAATATATAAATATACTTAAACTTAAATAAACTTAAGATAAATTCATAATTTTAAATAAAAGGGATTTCACACACAAAATAAAAGAATATTGTATATGTATTTATTATTATTATTGGTTCATAAATGGTGTAAAACATCAATCAGTGTTTTTTCCAAAGCTGAAGATTCAACCAAAAATTTCTTTTTTTTCCATTTTTCCATTTTGATCATCAGTTTACTATTAAGGAAGACTAGGAAGGAAATTATCAGATTTGAGAAGCAGAACCAGCAAATTTTCTCCTTAAAAAATGACTCAAATTCATTAATTGATTATCAGAACAGTTGGTGATTGATGTATTAGATGGTAACTATTTGATTAATCATTGCAGACCTACTAGTGATTGGTTATTGATTAACATGGAAGGAGCATGAAGACATCAGGTGTGTTATAATGAAAAATAACATAAAACTACATAAAACACTATTAAAACAACCATTGTGCAAATTTCCCAAGTAAAATTTGCACCAAAATGTAAAGACTAATTTAACTCACTCACAAATAAGCAAACACACACAAAGCAAAACGTCAGTTCCTGCAGACATCAGGAGTTTGGTGATAAAATCCTCTCATTAAGGATAAAACGTGTTTGTGTTGATCTGGTTGGATGAAGAGTTCAGTAGTCAGTGTCATGACATGACTGGAATGTTTCACCAAAGCCAAATTCATTTAGCTGCAGGGAGGAGGAGGGGGGTGATGTGTACCTGCTGTGATTACTGATAATAAAAAATATCTGTCAGATGTGTGTGTGTGTGTGTGTGTGTGTGTGTGTGTGTGTGTGTGTGTGTGTGAGGGGGGGGGTATGAATGTGTGTGGGTGCATGTGCAAATTCTCTGGTTCCAGCTTCTTCTCAAATCTGATTATGTTCCTGTTTCTTTAGTTATTATAGTGTTTGCATGTGTGTGTGTGTGTGTGTGTGTGTGTGTGTGTTTGATATTGATCTGTGATTAATAAACAACCCATTGAAATGTCACATTTCGAGTCATGATTGTTTCTCACTTCATATTTTCTCCTTTTTATTCTTTTTTTCTTTTTTCACCAAAGCCTGAAAGACACATTTGTTTTTTGCTCTTATTTTGGTAATTTCAGTTCTTTTTGTGCTGTTTCCTGTTGGTTTTGCTGCATCTGTCAGATTGAGACACATTTACCGGTTAACTCTGAAATGATGTGTTTAAATATTTCATATTAGAACACCTCAGGCGCCAATTTAACCAGTGAAACGTGTTTTTCTTGCTGTGTCGTCAAACTTCTTCTATGATGACGACAGTGAACTTGATGATTGAAGGATAAAAACATGAGAAAATTAACTACAAGGAATGAATCTGATACAATTTTATGTTACAATTACACAGCCACAGCGTCACAGCCACAACCACAGCCAAAGTTTCACAGCCACAGCTTCACAGCCACAGCCACAACCACAGCTTCAAAGCTTCACAGCCACAGTGTCACAGCCACAACCACAGCTTCACAGCCACAGCCACAGCTTCACAGCCACAGCTTCACAGCCACAACCACAGCTTCACAGTCGCAACCACGGCTTCACAGCCACAGCCACAGCTTCACAGCCACAGCCACAACTTCACAGTCGCAACCACAGCTTCACAACCACAACCACAGCTTCACAACCACAACCACAGCTTCACAGCCACAGCTTCACAGCTTCACAGTCGCAGCTTCACAGCTTCACAGTCGCAAGCACAGCTTCACAGTCACAGCTTCACAGCTTCACAGTCGCAGCTTCACAGCTTCACAGCCACAACCACAGCTTCACAGCCACAACCACAGCTTCACAGCCACAACCACAGCTTCACAGCCACAGCTTCACAGCCACAGCTTCACAGTCGCAACCACAGCTTCACAGCCACAACCACAGCTTCACAACCACAGCTTCACAGTCGCAACCACAGCTTCACAGCCACAGCCACAGCTTCACAACCACAGCTTCACAGCCACAGCTTCACAGTCGCAACCACGGCTTCACAGCCACAGCTTCACAGTCGCAACCACAGCTTCACAACCACAACCACAGCTTCACAGCCACAACCACAGCTTCACAACCACAACCTCAGCTTCACAGCCACAGCTTCACAGCCACAGCTTCACAGCCACAACCACAGCTTCACAGCCACAGCTTCACAGCCACAGCTTCAATTCACAACCACAGCTTCACAACCACAACCACAGCTTCACAGTCACAAGCACAGCTTCACAGTCACAGCTTCACAGCTTCACAGCTTCACAGCCACAACCACAGCTTCACAGCCACAACCACAGCTTCACAGCCACAACCACAGCTTCACAGCCACAGCTTCACAGCCACAGCTTCACAGTCGCAACCACAGCTTCACAGTCACAGCTTCACAGCTTCACAGCTTCACAGCCACAACCACAGCTTCACAGCCACAACCACAGCATCACAGCCACAGCTTCACAGCCACAGCTTCACAGTCGCAACCACAGCTTCACAGCCACAACCACAGCTTCACAGTCGCAAGCACAGCTTCACAGCTTCACAGTCGCAACCACAGCTTCACAGTCGCAACCACAGATTCACAGCCACAACCACAGCTTCACAGTCGCAAGCACAGCTTCACAGCTTCACAGTCGCAACCACAGCTTCACAACCACAGCTTCACAGCCACAACCACAGCTTCACAGCAACATTTTGATGTTGGTGACTTTGTTCAGTTCTTCACAACACAGTGAAACTACAAACCTGTAATCACCTCTATTTGTCCGTGTTGATGTTATTTCTACGGCGGTGGACATGTGATGAACTTTGCTCTGGTTGGCCGCTGCTCAGTGAACTCAGGAGGAATCCTGGGCTTGAACTTTCCACGCACTCTGTCAGTTATGATTGTTAAATTATAGGCTTCATGTTTATGTGGAAACTGGCACAGACGGGCAGATCCTGTGTGTGTGTGCATGTGTGTGTGTGTGTGTGTGTGTGTGTATGTGTGTGTGTGTGTGTACTGTCGTCAGCTGCTGTTATTTGCCTCCTGGCTACAGGTGTGAACTCCTGTGCCCTCACTGTTGTGTAATTCAACTATATTGAAATTAGGAAGTGTGTGTGTGTGTGTGTGTGTGTGTGTGTGTGTGCGCGTGTTATTGGTTATTGATCTGTGATAAAGAAGCTAATTTTACTAAATTAAATGTTGAGTCATGATTGTTCCTCACTTTTTATTGTCAAAGTCCCTTTTTGTTTCTATTTTTATCTGTTTTGTCATATATATATATATATAAACTTAAAAAAGCTTTAATATATATGTAAATCTAGTTTTTGCACAAATCCTGTATTGAACAAATAAAGCACATTTGAGTATCTTAAAACCTTTTTCTGTGATTCTATCATTCTAATGTGCAATAACAGTCTTTATAATTCATATCCTGAGTGATTTCAGATACTTCAAGCTTTTGAGTAAACACAAAAAACAATATCATATTTATTAATTATTTCAATAAAAATACATACATGCTACATATTTATTGAATTTAATTAAATGCATATATTAAATTAATATGCACATCACTTTATATCACATAACCATTCAAGTATAACATATAATATCAAATTTAGACTACAGGTAGACTACTATAAAACATTACAGCCTTTATGATAATAAATCTTATTTCTCACCAGTAATAATTGACTGAATGTTTAGATTTTCTCTTCTGTACCATAGATTCTTGTTTCTTGAAGCAGCCGCCTTCATAAAAGCTTTTAATCCTAAAGAATAAAACAAAAAAATGTCCTTCTTTCAGCTCTACTGTCAAGATGTGACAAAAAATCATGAAAAAATGATTAAGGTGATTTTTTTAATAGGGTGAGGAAATGATCTCATATAACCAGTGTTTGGAAATTGTTTCAGAAATAAAAGGTTTAAATTAAACATTGCTTGCAACATTAAAAAAAATCATCTCTAAAAAAATTTCAAACAGAAAATGCAAATAAAAATAAATGGTGGAAAAAAAATGTGGAAAAAAAAACCCATTGCAGGAAGCATCAGTAACATGTGAGCTGCTCCGTGTTTGTGTTTGAATCAGTGTTAAACCTGCGTGTTTGTGTTTGTGCTTACCTGTGTGTGTGTGTGTGTGTGTGTGCGTGAGTGTGTGTGAGCTCGGATCTGTCAGCAGCGGGGTTTCCGTCCCTGGAGTCCAGGGGGGATTTAGCCCCCAGATTTGTTGACTGACCAGCGGGTCTCAGGCTTAAATCCCGCCTTGACCTCTGACCCCGACACTAATTACATCGAGCCCGAGTGGTGATGGCTATAATACACCCTGGGCGGAATAAAAAGCCTCCCAAGGTTGTCCACAAAAGACGCGGAAGCCGGCGAGCCGAAGACGCCTTGAACCTTTAAGCCCGGCCTGCGACGGCGTGAGCAGACGTGATCAGCACCAGCGTGACCTTTGATCCGCTGGGTCTGACGAATAATACAACATACGAAAAAATAAAGTCAAACTCGGATGATTTTGAATAAATAAAATGTTCTGCTCTGTGAGGAAATATTCATTCTGAGCAGACAGTTGCTGCTTCATATTTTACTGAATTTACCTGCAGCTTTAATTAATTTAAGATTATTTTTTTTATCATTTTCATACAATGCACTTAAAAAAAACAAGTTTTATCAGGAGGAAGTATCTTGTCTTTAGTAAAATGAGTCCAATATCAAGTAGAATTATCTTGATTTATCTTATTCCATTAGTAGATAATTGTTATTTCAAGTTTTTTAAAGAACGTGAGATGCAAAAATTAAGAATTGTGAGATTAAAAAGTCCAGGATATGGGATGAAAAAAGATGAAAATTAACTTACATAAGAAACAAGACTAAATTGATCAAAATGTGATGGAATAAGATATTTTAATTAATTCTAATCAATATTTGACTAATTGTACCAAAACCAAGATATTTTCACTTCAAATTAGCTGCAATTACAGTCAATTAATTGATTAGCTGCCAAATATTACATCAGTCATTACGTTATCTTGATAATTGATTAATGGATGTGAGTTATTTTTTAGGAAAAAAAAGGTTAAAATTCTCTGGTTCCAGCTTCACAAAGCTGATTAATTTCTGGTTTCTTTAAAAAAAAAAATGTTTAAATTCATTGGAGGAAAAAATATCGAAATTCTGACGTTAGTCTAAGACTTATAAGAAGTCTAAAACTGTTTTTTCTAGAATAAAAAAATAAGAAATAAAGCCATTCATTTTATGTGATTTTTTATTCTAATATTCATGACTGCGTGTGTGCTGTGCTGCACCACTAAGTTATTAAACCACTGATCTGTGGATGCTGTCAGGTTACCAGCCACCACAGGTATAACCGCTCATCAGGAAACAGCATGACGGTGTGTGACAGATGGAAGCAGCAGAATGTTGAGGTCAAATATGAAGCTCAGCGTAAATAAAGCGGCGTTTCCAGCTCCTCCTCGTCTCCTCGGCTCTGATGACAGACGCCGTGTTTCAGCCGCGGAGAAGACGTGAAGGGGCGAGACGACCTGAAACAGGGGTCGCGACCCCCCCTGCAACCCAAAACACGCTTTTTTTTTTCTTTTTTTCTGTGTGTGTGTCTCTGAACCTGCCGAATCTGTGAGTGATTTGGAAAGTGTTTGTTGACTCGAGTTTATTCACGAGCTCGTTTTCACGAAATTACGATTGAGGCTGCGTGTGGGCGAGCGGCCGCCCACGCCCGCCCCGCCTGCCGCCGCCAAGCTGATGAAATCCACGCCACGGGCAACGCTTTTCTCTCTTGTTTCCAGACGAACAAAAGGTTTGACTCTTCTGATCGCGCTGTCATGAAGAACAGGTTTGTTTTTGACTGATTACACTTGGAACAGAATGAGTTCTTCTTAACACTGTTTGTCTCTGCTGATGTCAGTCAGTAATAAACTCTTGTCACAATAAAATCATGTTTATTTATTCTAATCTGTTACATGAGTCACAGATTAGGGCACAAAATTATCCTGATTAATTAAAAAACACAAAAGATTAAAAGTCCCAAATGGTAGGAAGTTAAATTCATTATCTTTTAAATTATATATATATTTTATAAAAAAAAACTGTCCCATGTTTCAAAACTCTCAATTAACAGAGAAATGCACTAAAACCGTAAAACCCACCATTAGCACTTCTGTGAAGTTATAATACAATAATATTATCAGTAGTACTTTTTTTTATTGATAAAGCAATTTATAAATTGCAAAAAATCTACCAATCAATGGAAGGAAATATTGAAACGACAGCAACAAAAAATATAGAAATATAGCATTCAGCATGAAAAAATACAATTTAAACATTAAAAGCTATGTGTCTATATATATATATATATATATATATATACACTGCAAAAATTGTAATATTATCAGGTAAAAACATCTCTTTCTTCTATATCATCTTGGATTATCTTTTTTCCTTTTCCTGGTCACTTTGCTTATTTAAATTTTTTTATTCTGATTTTTGTTAATTTAATCTTGTCTTCTTGTACACATTACAAAAAATATGAGCAAACGAGTCAAAAAAATTTGTTAAAAATTCAGGAATATGAGATAAAAAGTTTAAAAATGTGATCTTAAATTTGTAATTGACAAAAATCAAGAAACAAACTGACATAAGTGACTTGATCTACCAACAGAATAAGAAATTCAGGATAATTCTACTCAATGTTGGACTAATTGTACCAACATTATTTTTTTACAACGTGCTGTTTGACTCCTAGAGATACACGAGTTAATTCAGTCTTTGCATCTGCACCTTTAACTATAATTTTCAGTAAAATTCACTATAAGCAACAGAACTACATGAATATGAATATTTTTGCATTTGCTTAAATAAAACATCTAAAAAGCTGAAATCTGGGACTCTGGAATGGAATGGAATGGTGTGTTTGTAATTTACTATGGATGAAATTAAAATGAATGACTAGTAGTGTCACAAATCAATCAAGAAACTGATTGATCAGATTTCCACCAAGAAAAATTTAAATTTGGGACACAAGTTGGCTGTGATATGTTATGAATACAAAGACGAATACGAATACGAAGAAGAAGAAGAAGAAGCGTCCACCACAGCGAGTACATGTATGAACATGTGAGAGGTGACACGTACTGTATTTGTGTAGCGTAATTGTATGAAAGTATGTTGAAAGTATGTCAGAGCCGTGTGTGTGTGTGTGTGTGTGTGTCACATGTACGGCAGCCATGTCCGTCCCGCAACGTCGCTGTTTGCGAAACACGCCTCGCGGAGCAGGTATGTGTCTGCTGCCACGGAAAACAGGTAGGAACAAATCTGCAGCGTTCAGGAGATGCGTTGCCTCGCGCAGGAATCCTCCACATTCTTTCTTTTGTTGCGGCCGAGACACTGAAATATGCTTTGGATCAGCGCCGCGTCGCGAACCGCTGGAAGCCGCTTCCTCCTTTATTTGGCCACAAATATCACAAGAAGATCTTTAAATATTTGGTTAACAGCTTAATGGTTTTTAATAATTCTCAATCTGTTGCGTGCTGAGTGAGACGCCACAGAAACCAGAACGTCACTAAATACGTTTATACCACAACTTTTCCATCTTTTTATTTAAGGTAGTAAAGGTTTGAAGCTTTTAACATCACAAGCGAACATATCAAATCTTCTATAGCTCCAGTTCATGGAAAGTTTTGTTGGAAAAGTTAATAAATTCATAAAATGTTCATAAAAAGTGAAAATAAAAAATGAACAAAATGTATAAAATGTGGGCGACACGGTGGAGCAGTGGGTAGTGCTGTTGCCTCACAGCAAGAAGGTCGCAGGTTCAAGACCTCCTTGGGCCTGGGTCTGGGACCTTTCTGTGTGGAGTTTGCATGTTCTCCCCGTGTCTGCGTGGGTTTTCACCGGGTACTCCGGCTTCCTCCCACAGTCCAAAAACATGCTCAGGTTAATTGGCAACTCTAAATTGCCCGTAGGTGTGAGTGTGTGAGTGAATGGTGTGTGAATGGTGTGTGTGCCCCACGATTGGCTGGCGACCATCTGGGGTGTATCCCTGCCTCTCGCCGTAACGCGCTGGGATAGGCTCCAGCAGACCCCTGCGACCCTAATGAGGAATAAGCAGGTATAGAAAATGGATGGATGGATGGATGTATAAAATGTTTATTAAAAAAACAAATCACCAAAAAAGGTGAATAAAAATTCACAAATGGTTCATAGAAAATTACCAATTTTTTTAAAGGTTCATAAAAAGTCGTCACAAAAATTAAAGTAAAAATTACCAAAAATTCATAATTTCTAAAAATTAGATCTTTATAAAAACATATACATTTATTAAAAGATGTTAACAAAAAGGTTTATAAAAAGTTCATAAAAAGTTCTCAAAGGGTTGTAAAAAGTAAAAAAAAAATGTTTTTTTTTTTCATTAAGTTTTCAGTAAGTTAGTAAAAAGATCGCTAAGAGTTCACCTAACCCTCACCCACTTTAATATAAATCACACAACCTCAATTAAACACAGAAAACTCTAGTTCCAGGAACCAAAAAGTGATAATTTTAATTTTAATTAGAAACGCCTCTTGCTTGCTTTGATTGGACGCGTCGTCCTCGGTTAATTAGCCGCGCTGCAGCCTCTGTACTGTATGTTCAGCTTCCTGCTGGGGAGTAATTGCGACGATTTCCAGACGGACTGCAGACGTACGCATGCAGCCGCTAATCAGCGCCGTTCTCCCGCTGCCCGGCTGCTAATTGAAGGGTTTGTTGTGTAAACGCTGATGTAGCTCCCACCCCCAACCTCTACTTTCCACCGCTACGTCACATACGAAGTGAAACCGTCCTGTTTTTGGTAAAATTATACGGAATCAGAATCATCTCGTTTCATTGGCTGATCATTTTTGCTTATTTCAAGTTCTTATATTGATTTAGGGTGGAGAAGATAATGCCTCTCAATATATAAGAAGAATTCTGGGTATTTTCTGTTGTGTTGAAATTACAGTGTGCATCTTTATCAGATGGTGATGTTGTAGTTCTTCCAAACTGCAAATACAGAAAAACTTGCAAAGGAGCTTTTAAATACACTGCCTGGCTTAAAAAGCCAAGTAAATGGAGTTTCCAATAAGTCACTTAACCCCAACTGATGCAATGAGTAGGTTCTTATTTCTTAAACAACTATGTAGACAGACAAATCCTGTGTTTGTGGAAAAGATGTGATGGATGAAATCATTGGAACCAAGCAGAGAAAACGTCTAAGGAAAATTTCTGTGAAACTGTGCAATGACAGGCCAGGTTGTTCCATCCATGGATCGTATAGGAGCTTATTCCAACATGATGATACCAGTGAGCATCATTTTCATGGATCCCAATGAGAACTTTTAGGATGTGATTAAGAAGACTTTGTGCACGTGACTCCATTATCATCAATACGAGATCTTGGTGAAATAATAATGCAACGCTGGGTAGAAATAAATCATGTGACAATGTATTGAAACAATGCATGTGACCAGTTCACATGGACCTATATTATTGGTGTTAGGATATTTAATGTAAAAAAAAATTAAACTGAGTAAAATCCGGTGACTTCAGGTGCAACCAAAGCGAATTATCTCCTGACTGTTAGAGACGAGCACGGCAGCAGATAACGAGACTCGTGTTATCTGTGGTTGAGGATGGAGGTAAAACACAGACAGCAGGTGATCATCAGTGTTATCAGCTCACTAACTGCTGCCCTGCTGATAACACACTGATAACACACACTCTCACACACACACACACACACACACACACACACACACACACACACACACACACACACACACACACACACACACACACTGCATGCACATGAACAAGACTTACCGGATAATAAAAGTATCGGAAATGCAGCAAATTCTTGTAGGAACTGGATTCATGCACATGATGGGAATCTCTGTCTTAAGAGGCTGTTAATGCACGTTGTCTTTTATAGTATTTACGGTACTGCATCGCATTCACATCCTGCACATCTATTAAGGATAATTTTCTGTAGAATAGATAGTAATCATTGTTGTTGGGAAAAGTAAAACATACCTCTGCTTCACTTTTGGACCATGCAGTACGATCTGGACCATAATGATTAATCTGAAGCTTTAAAAGAAAGCAAATACAACTTCTCAGGTACTTGTAGTTTACTTGAGTATTTTGTTTTTGTACATTTTAAATGAATGAAATAGGTGTTAAACATTTTAATAATGTTTGTTAACAAAATAAAATATAGAAAATACCACACTTGGAATAATAATTTGTGTCCAGCGGTGGAAACTATCTAAGTGCAGTTTTCAAAGTACAAGTTGAAGTACTGCATCAACTCATAATATGTACTTTTACAGCAATACTTTAACTGCAACAACTCATAATACTTAGGTACTTTACGGCAAGATAAAAAGACACAAATATGGATTAAAAATATGATTTAAAAGACAAAAAACATGAGATATATTATTAAATAACTGCAGTTACTGTACAAGTACAATTCTGCATACTACACAACCTCTTAATATTTATGTACTTTACTGAAATACTTTAATTCTTATGTACTTTGCTGCAATAATTCCCTACATTAACTCATAATACTGATGTACTTTTACTGCTATTCCACATTAATATTATGACACGTATGTACTAACTTAGGATTTTTCATGCAGGACGTTCTGTCGAACTTTTACATTTCCTGCAATAACAGATCTAAATACTATACTTCCACAACTGTTGGAGGAACAGATTTGACATTTTTTACTTTACTGCAGTCAGAGAAATATAAATCACATGAATGCATGTAAACTT
>JAYKQN010000030.1:440000-442500 GCA_036785175.1 Eupleurogrammus muticus | reverse complement strand
ATGGGATTACAATTATATACTATGACATAAAAAGACAAATATGAGATAAAAAAAGACAAATATGAGATAAAAAAAGACAAATATGAGATAAAAAAAAGGCTATTTGCAGATGTCTAAGATAATAAGTCTTCAAATCTTATTGTAATGCAATAATTATACTAATACAGCTGCAGCTACTGACTGTTTTTATAGTTGATTAATCTATCAATTATTGAAACTAATTGATTAGTTATTTGGTAAATATAGTGTAAAATCTGTTTTCCAAAGATGAAGATTCAACATCCAGCATTTGCACAAAGGGCAAATTTAAGCTTTTTTTTTGTCCAGTTCCAACAGTCCTTAACTCAAAGATCAATTTGCCTTCACAGAAGACTAACAAAACCAGAAAATATTCAGATTTGAGAAGCTGGAACCAAAGAATTTGGATATTTTCTTCTTAAAAATGACTCAAATCCATTAATCGATTATCAATTCATGTAATAGTCGGCAACTAATCCATTAACGAATCAATTTATTGCTGCAATATATTTTTAATGTATAGACTAAAACCATAATGGCGATAATATATAAATAAAAATGTATTTACAATAAGATTATTATTGGTTGACGTCAGTTTGATGGACGGAAATGGTCCAAACTTGCAGGCAGAATTCCTTCAAATGCTCATGTTTGTTAAAAACGTACAGAAGACACCCATTGAAAAGCAGAATGTCTTTAAAAGTCACTTAAAAGTTGCACAAACAGTAAAAAGAAAGGCGTGTGTGTGTTTTCTGGGAGACAGACGGAGGGTGGGCGGAGCTTAAAGACACAAACGCCGCTAATCACCGCTTGTCACAACTCCGGGTTCGGTTTCAAAAGCGTGCGTGTTGCTGCATCAATCTCCGTGATCCCCGGCTTCAAAGCTCCACCCGGCCCTGTCTGACTGTCTGTCTGGAGGCTGCGTCACCCGACGACTACAAATGTTTTCTAAGAACAAGATGAAAAAAAAAGGGGAAGAAAGGAGCGAAGGATTGTGGGCGTTTGTGTTTGCAGGAGCTGATCCTGATGAGCTACACTCAAACATCTGCGTGTTTCTTGTCTATTTCTGTTTCTCCAGAGAGGATCCACAGTCATTTTCACCTGTTAATAAGAAGTTTTTCTTATTGGCTGGACTGGTTAAATAAAGGTTGAATTAAAATAATAAATAAATAAAGATTATTAATAATAAGTCGCTATAAATTGTGACTGATCCTGCAGAGCTACTCATGATGATGGTGAAGCAGGACGAGCAGGTAAAAAAGAAGAAGATGAAGAAAAGAAAAGGAAATTTTTAAAACTATTAATGATAAATACTCTGCTTCTTCAGTTTTTGCACATGCATGCAAACACACACACACACACACACACACACACACACACACACACACACACACACACACACACACACACACACACACACAGGTGTTAGATTGAATGGGACCGGTGTCATTTTCAGATAATTACTGGGACACAACAATACGACAGGAAGAGACGCTGCAGCTTTGAGTGAGTGTGTGTGTGTGTGTGTGATAGTGTGTGTGTGATAGTGTGTGTGTGTGTGTGTATGTGTGTGTGTGTGTGTGAGAAAGAGATTAAGGCACCAGTCGGGGATGGCACCCTGGTGCTCATTGTTAGAATGATTGACAGTTTTAGAAACCCAACTGGCAATGAAGTGCCAGCCGTGGGGCACGAACACACACACACACACACACACACACAATGTACCCCCCCAACGCCTGTCTGGATCTTTCTAGATTGACAGTGTCAATCAAAAATCTTTTAAAGGTGTCACAGGCGTCAACTCATACACATATAGTATCTGACATTCTTTAAAGAAACAAAAGACACACACACACACACACACACACACACACACACACACACACTACTCAGGCCCTCTCTAAGTAGCTCAATGCTAAACAAATTAGCAGATAGTAGTCATATTTCTCATTCAGGACGCACCGGTCGTCCCTGAGCGGCTCATTAATCATCCTGAGCGACAGCGCGGGCCGTGATGAAAGCTGCCTGTCAAAAAAAAACAGGCATTTACTTCAACTTCTGCCCCTTCGTCTTTCTTCTTCCTCTCCTCTCTTTCTTTCTGTCTTCTCCTCTTTCTCTGGTGGGTTTTTTGTTTTCTCAAGCTGCAGCAGCAGCAGCAGCAGCAGCAGCGGCTACAACTGCCCCCCCATCCTCCTCCTCCTCCTCCTCCTCCTCCTCCCATAAGAAGAAAAGAAATGAAAGAAAGACAGAAGCTCGGGGGGAAGGAAGGAATGCATTGAGTGAGTGTATGATTGACCCCGTCAGTGTATCTTTGTTTCTTTCAGGAGCTGCATGTGTCAGCAGAGTCGACGTGAAAAAAAAAAAAAAAAAAAACGCCGCCCAGCAACAGGGAAGTCGCAAAAAAAAAAAAAAGAAAAACTGCAGCTCTGCTTGTTTTTCTTTCTCTCACCTGAACCGAGAGTCGACCCGGTCGTCTGCCTGA
>JAYKQN010000030.1:382500-430000 GCA_036785175.1 Eupleurogrammus muticus | reverse complement strand
GGCATAAAGTGGCATATTCCCATATAATCACATAAAGTAGCTTAAAGTGGCTTTAGGTGGCATAAAGTGGCATAAAGTGGCATAAAGTGGCATATTCCCATATAATCACATAAAGTAGCTTAAAGTGGCTTTAGGTGGCATAAAGTGGCATATTCCCATATAATCACATAAAGTGGCTTTAAGTGCCTCGACTTGACATAAAGTGGCTTTAGGTGGCATAAAGTGGCATAAAGTGGCATAAAGTGGCATATTCCCATATAATCACATAAAGTGGCTTTAAGTGCCTCGACTTGACATAAAGTGGCTTTAGGTGGCATAAAGTGCCATAAAGTGCCATAAAGTGGCATATTCGCATATATTCGCATAAAGTGGATAAAGTGGCTCTAGGTGGCATAAAGTGCCATAAAGTGGCATATTCCCATATAGTCATATAAAATGGCTTAAGGTGGCATAAAGTGGCATAATGTGGAATAAAGTGGGATAAAGTCACATAAAATGGAATAAAATTGCATAAAGTCGCTTAAGGTGGCATAAAGTGCCAAAATGGGACATAAAGTTGCATATTCGCATATAGTCGCATATAGTCGCATAAAGTGGCATAAAGTGGCATAAATGGGCGTAAAGTTGTCCTCACTCCCTTATTTCAGACACCAGCTTTGTCAGATTAATTTCCCACATACGAGTGTTGTTGATGTTCAGGTTTTCCTGCAGAAAGCCTCGCTGTGCGTCGCGCTGCTCGGCAGCAAACAGGCGTCTCTTTAACAGCAGAACAGTGGCCCTTGTCCCGGCAGAGGTCGCGACCCCTCGCCTCGGCCCGAACACGATACCCCGGCTGCCGGCGCGGCGGGGCGCCCCGCCTGAAAGATAAGGAAGTGGACCACCGGTAGTCTTGGTGTTCCCCCCCCTCACCCCGCCCCCCCTGCTGCCCCGGGGGTCAAACCCAGCGCGCCACCTTCTCCTCTTCCTCCATTTATTCCTTTTCAAAGTTTTGAGCGTTTTTTTTTTTTAGCTCACAGCTCTCAAACACATTGGGAGAATAAATAAAGTCTGAGGTTGAAGTTTAATATTCTATTGGTCATTCAACTAATTTAATAATTGATGGTTGATATCAAAGTGGAGTTTTCCACATGCAATAATGCAGCTTTAAATCTGGAGATTACACATATTTCTTCAGGATCTATATTATATTAAAGCCTTACACTCAAGTTGATTGAGTGATAATGAATTAATGGAGTTAAGTCATTGTCCAAATTCTCTGGTTCCAGCTTCTGTTCTCTGATTATTTCCTGGTTTCTTTATTCTTCTATAATAGTAAACTAATGATTTTTGGTTGTGGACTGTTGGTCTAGACAAAAAAGACATTTTATGAACCAAAAAACGGATTGTTTCAGTAATAAATAGATTATTGAAACGATCAATCTGCAAGTTTTTTTATCTCAGTTCAGTATCATGATGTGTTTATTGGCTAGAGTTGACATTCAGAAATTAAAACTACTCATGCAAGATGTTGTCGAGCTTGTGAGAAATAAATCAGGATCAAAAGCAGATTCCAGAGTTTTAATCCAAAACCTGATGCATCTGATTCTGTTGCTGCTGACTTTATTAATGTGGAAAAGTATTAAAACCACATCACAGTCAAAGCTGGATATATATACAGAAAATCTAAAACATTCACACTCCCACACTCTCTCTCACACACACACACACACACACACACACACACACACACACACACACACACACACACTCTTCCTGGAGGCAGCAGCTGCTGACAGGTAGCGACTCAGACAAGGAGAAAGGAGAAAAGAATCAAAGGGAGACGAGGAGGTTAAGAGGGGGAGAACACTGTGTGTGTGTGTGTGTGTGTGTGTGTGTGTGTGTGTGTGTTCGTGTGTGTGTGTGTGTGTGTGTGTGTGTGTGTGTGTGTGTCATCTTCCAAAAAAAATACAAAAAATCATCACCTCCATCTTTCAAATTTTGTCTTTGTTTTTCTGATTATTCTCACTTTTGAAAAAAATATCTGAATGATCACATCTTTTACTGCCTGTTATGCTCAAATTGCTCTTTAATCATATGATATGATATAAGCGATAGTCCTATTACGATATCAATCTTTTTGATGACACGTCCTCTGAAAACTGTGAACCTAAACGTCAACTTTTGGAGAATCTTTGCACAGCTATCCGTGCATTTGGGAATCTATTAATGAAATGAGACAAAACTATTGTTTTTCGTGCCTCTTGCCTGCTCCTCCAAACTTAATCTGCCCGACGACAGATGGATAAAACACATAATTCCCGTTTTTTGGCTCCTGATCATCCCTGTCCTGCATTTCTCTCTTTTTTTCTCCTCCCTCATTCATTTTGTCTGGTCTCCTGCTGCTCGGAGCTTCAGGTTTCCAGGAAAGACAGAGTAAAATATCCCAGCGCCGCTTCCGCTGTAAACTGACAGCAGGAAGGCAGGAAAAAGGAGAAAAGAAGCTGAAACGTGGAATTCTTCATTTCTACTAAGTGATGCTTCTACTCAGGATTCAGAAATTAAACTGTCTGGTAATAAACATGATAGAGACTGTTTTATAACAAATAAAAACTGTCTCAGTAAATGAATATGATGATGATCTCAGCTGTGATTGGTTAAAAAACTGATTAAAAAAGCACCTTAATCCCCATATTAGAGAAATGACCAGTTAACTGTATTAACTGTGTATAACTCTGTTAAATCATCCATCCATCCATTTTCTATCCCGCTTATTCCCTTTCGGGGTCGCAGGGGTCTGCTGGAGCCTATCCCAGCGCATTTTATGGCGAGAGGCAGGGGGATACACCCCAGATGGTCGCCAGCCAATCGTGGGGCACACACACCATTCACACACCATTCACACACACACTCACACCTATGGGCAATTTAGATTTGCCAATTAACCTGAGCATGTTTTGTATTGTGGGAGGAAGCCGGAGTACCCGGTGAAAACCCACGCAGACACGGGGAGAACATGCAAACTCCACACAGAAAGGTCCCAGACCCAGGCCCCAAGGCGGTCTTGAACCTGCGACCTTCTTGCTGTGAGGCAACAGTGCTACCCACTGCTCCACCGTGTCGCCCTTCTGTTAAATCAAAGTAAGAGAAAAAGAGAAGAGAGAAATATAGAATAGATTACTATGTAAGTTCCACATAGATATATACATATATAATATCATAAATAAATATTATTAAATTTAAAAGCCTTCTTAATAATAGTTTGGCTGAAATTAAACATTGACCTTCAAGATGTCGTCTCAGAACTTGTCTGACAAACAGAAATAGTTTCAGCCGTTCTGCAGATATAAACTTTCTACATTTGAAGCGCCCCCTAGTGGCCAAAGATCCAGAAAATTTGGTTATAAACTCACAGTTTCATGGCAACTAAGGTTTCGCAATTTGGTGTTAAAAGTATTTACATTAAACTGAGAAAATGCAGCAATTTTCATTTTTTTTCGGCTAGCTGCAACATTTTTTTTGCTTTTTTTTCGAGTGAAACAAATTTTATTGCTAAATTTAAATCAGGTCAAGGTGAAGAGTGGAGCTGGCGTGTTTTACGTAGACTGGACA
This sequence comes from Eupleurogrammus muticus, assembly GCA_036785175.1. NCBI lineage: Eukaryota > Metazoa > Chordata > Actinopteri > Scombriformes > Trichiuridae > Eupleurogrammus > Eupleurogrammus muticus. Next base: position 426,412 of record JAYKQN010000030.1, on the reverse strand, counting down.
AAGTCCCAGTTTAAAACAGTAGGTTTTCGCGTTTTTCCTAAGCGTAAGTGGGCGTGGCCTACAGATTGAGTTATAGGCTGAAACAGGTTTTTTCTTGGTTATAGCGCCTCCTGCAGGTTTTAAGTGTTCAGGCTGCAGCACCAGTTTTAGTGGAAAAGAAACAACAAAACAACAATATAAAACTACAGGAGAATAAATCTGTAGAAGTGAGAAGATCCCAAGTTAAAACCTGCATGAACGGGACATATGAAGCTCAGTGCATCATGGGAAATCCCCCCGGCGGCCTCCCCTGAGCCTCCCACTACTCCTGAACCCAGAGCTGTGTGACGACTCTTTAATATAAGACGCAGCCCGATCATTAAGGGCTTTGCAGGCGAGGAGGATCTGAGCCGCGTCTTCTCTGGTAATATCACAGTAACACGATCCGTTCCAGTTCCTGTCGGCACACGTGCGGCGGCGGCGGCGCTGATCCTGATCTGGATCGGCTGCAGAACCCTCACAGACTTGTCGGGGCAGCTGATGATCACAAACTGCGATAATCAAGCCTGGAAGTTACAAAACTGGAGTGTTGTTTGTTCTATATTTAAACCATTTATAGAACAAAGATGATTTTAGCCGCTCTGTGCATTTGACTATAAAGACTTTAAGAACCGTATGTGGTGCTTTACCGCTTTACATAAAATGACTGAAATCAGTAAAAACAAACAAAAAAACGGTTTCTGTGTGTGTGTGTGTGTGTGTGTGTGTGTACACATACATAACTGTGTGATAAAAAACAATTTTCCACTTTCTTTGTTACTGATTTAACTAAATCAACCTGTGTTTGTAGTTCAGTCTACAAACCAGCATGTACCTGCAGCTAAAGTCCTGTGTGTGTGTGTGTGTGTGTGTGTGTGTGTGTGTGTGTGTGTGTGTGTTTGTGTGTGTTTGTGTTCGTCTCAGGCAGCAGCAGAAGGTGAAGCTAAAGGCAGATTTTAGCAGCCACATCAGAGTCAGTCGGCATCAAACCAGGAGCAGCCCCTGACCCTGAGAGGCACGCAGCTACACACACACACACACACACACACACACACACTAACACACACGTATCAAGCAGGACTCGGATCAAAGTGAAGTCTTCAGACTGTCAGTACAGCGCTGCCTCGGGCCCTGACAGCAGCCACAGTTCATTCAGTGTTTACTCTGCAGTGTTTCTTCTCTACACACACACACACACACACACACACACACGCACACAAGCACACACACACACAATAAAACATCCTGCTGTGAGGAAAGCGTGAATGGGGATTTTCCCTGACACCACACAACGTTTTATTAAGTTTTTCTCTCCGTGAACTCTGAGCAGCAGCCGATGAACGGCTGGAAGGTCAAAGGTCAAAGGTCACTGGGGTGCAGACAGTAGATGAAACAGGATAAACTCGGGGAAATCTTTTCTTTTAAAAAAGCACAAGTTCGGACATTTGCAGTTGCGTCAACAAGCTGCTTTCAGATTGTCGTGAATAATTGTCGGTGCAATCGAGGAATTTCCAGCAGTTCAGATGTTCTTTGGTGAATCTGATGCAGCTCCACAGACGAGTGGGAGCAAACTGTGTTTATTTTTTTAATCTTTTCTAAATGCAAAAGTGGAGTCAGCATATCGGCCCATTGATGATTTACTGTCGATAAGTTGTTTTTTTATTCCTCAAAAGTTCTTCTCTGTAAACTCCAGACTGAATAAGGCTCTGCTGCTGGAAAACTTAAATTTGACAGATTTCTTGATTAAATCAGTTTTTGGAACTTTGTCAAATAGTCAAGTCGAGTCAAGTTGAATGATAGTCGCTGCACATCAGATTAAATTTACCTTCTTCCAAGCACCAATATGAAGTTTAACTCGGCTACAACACATCATCAAACATTAACTACACTCAAACTGATTTTCATCATCAATTTTATATAGAAACTGCATTAAACTTCAATTAGATGCTGAAATCCGCTTCTTTCATAGTCAAACAAATGCATAAATATTATGTGGAGTGTCTCTTCTTTCAACTGTTCTAATAACAAGTCTGGAAACGGTGAGAATAATTTCCCCTTTATGGAGTCAAAACACACACACACACACACACACACACACACACACACACACACACACACACTCTGACAGATGTTCTGGTGTAATTTTTTTTTGTGACCTCTCAGATTTTCACTTCAGGGTTTTTAATCTTCTAAAAGAAACGGATGAAAACAGTGAAGTGAAGATCTGAGCAGGACGGAGGATTTAAAGAAGTCTGGCTTTAAGCTATCGACTCCGATCATCTGCCCTCAGGCCTGCGCACACACACACACACACACACACACACACACACACTCAATCAAACTATTCTAAATTCTCACAAAGACTCTATAAAAACAGTCAGATGAAGATAATAAAGATGTAAAGACTGTTGTTTGCAGAGAAGTTGAAGTTGAAGGTTCAGTTTTTACAGGAATTATAGATGATTTATAGATAAATAACACGTCGTCGTCTTGTGTGAATCAGCAGAATAAAATATCTCTGTTAATGTCGACTGCAGTGTTTGAGATCTGATTTATTTCAGTATTTTTGTGTCTGTAACCAGAGCTGTGACGGGGAGAACGAGGCCTGCAGCAGAAACATCTCTGTTACAGAAGCTTTTAAAGGCTCAGGATTAGGATTAGTGGAACGGCCCTTTAAGTGTCTGGAGGAGAGACAGGAAACAAACCTCAGCAGCTCCGACAATCCACGGAAGACAAAGGTTCGAATAAAGCATCGGCTTTAAATCCAATATCAAACATTCTGATCCGGTTTATAAAGCATCAACAGGTTTAAACCAAGATCATCATTAATGCTGCAGCGAACAACTACTTTTTAAGACAATTAATCTATCGATTATTGAAACTATTAGTGGTTTAGTTCATAAAATGGTTTAATGAAGACAGAAATTCAACCTAAAATGTCTTTTTTTCTGTTCAGACCAACAGTCCACAACCCAAAGATCATCAGTTTACTGTTATAGAAGATTGAAGAAACCAGGAAATAATCAGATGAACCAGATTAACTACCCAATCAGTTTATCAACGAATCGTCTGATCACTTTCTGTCACTAAACCAAACCTCCACTGTTAAATTATCAGACCAGAAAACGTCACATAAACGTGTGACTGAAAAGTTTTGACTTTTGATGAGAATTTTGGGGCTAAAAAGCGATGATTTCACAAATCATTTTTGCTTCTTTAGTGGGTTCATCTTGTTAGGTTGGACTGATTGTGTTCATGAAAATGCTGATTACACATTAATAAAGGCAGAGCTGTGGAAATCTCAGACTAGCAGCGTGAGTTTCCATGAACCACATCACCGCTTCTTCCTGCCGCAGGGACACAAGTCTGAGGGAACTCATCACAAAGGGAAGAAGGGAGGATGGAGGAGGGGAAGCAGCAGGAACAAGACGGATGGAGATATAGAAAAAAAGATAATATGTAGAAATATAAAGAAATCAGCAGCTGCAGTGAAATGAAGTGAATTATATGAAGATTTAAGGGTCAATTTTGTTGTAGTATGTGGATTATTATTATTAATTAATAATAACACAAAAAAACTACAAGTAAGTCAAACTGTGCTTGATCTTAAAATAAACTAAATTTCATTAATTCATAGGTTAAATAGGCAGGTTTAAACTAATATTTTATTGCACTGTGAACAGGTGAGTCTGTATATTCACAATATGTACATATGATTTTTAATAATTTCTCGTAACATTTTGCTATTTGATGTTTTTCACTGGGTTAATTTGTCTTTTTTTGCCAACAAGTCGTTTACCATCAGCTTTATTAAAGGAGATATTTTATTTTCTAAAAAAAAATGCTGTGCTAATTAATTAATTGGCAATTAATTGAAATCCAGTGGAATAGTTTCAGAACAGAAACTTCCTAATGTGTGTATTGGGTAAACATTGTAAAATACTATTAAATAAAAGAGGATGCTGAGAGACAGATACACAAATTGTTAAAAACAATCTGAAAGGGGAGATTTTTTGTAATAATAATAATAATTTAATCATTTTTCTTTCAGCTGGTGAGATCAATAATGTTGTATATGAATGTGGAAGTGTGTGCTGTGTGATTCCCCCTGAACTCAGATGAACTGTCAGCAGCAGATTTACTGCGTCCTTTAATTAAAGTTCACACATAGGAAAGGAAGAAGAAACTCAAATATTTGACCCGTTTTGTGGTTTTGTTCTTTTTTTTTAACTCATGAACTTTTCCTGATTTTTTGTTTTAATCAAACGTGGACACACAAACAGAAAACTGAATTTTCACTCTTTTTACACACTTTTACGCACAGAGTTCGGCTTTTGTTTCCTTCAGAAAAACAGACTGAGGCCAAATGTAATCGGAACATCTTCATCTGTTTGTTTGGTGGCTTCAGGCTGGATTCTCACAGTAATCACTTGATGTTAATTGAAGGTGTAACAAACAGACAGCGTGAGCGTGTTTCCAGCAGCCCGCCCGGTCGGGGATCTTTCACCTCGTCAAGTCAGTTTAGAGAAACGCAGCCGACAAACACGCTCCAATCAACACACGCTCCACAGCAAACAGCGATAACAGCGTTAATCTCAGCTTTAATTAACCTGCAAATTACACTGCAAACATGACCCAAAGTATGTTAACTCACTAGTTTGTTTGCAAATGCTCCTGACAAATACTTACAAATATTTAGAGAAGTACGCACCCATCCACCTTGGACAGGTGATCAGTTTTCCTTACGCGCAATCGTGCGTAAAAACCATTTTACGCACGGATTTATTCTAATGTTTGGGTGAGATAATTCTTCTCGTGTGGATTAGGCCCACTCTGCGTTCAAATATAATCCCGCAATCTTCTCTGGAAGCCGCGGGGAGTGGAAATGAAGATTTAGATATGTTAGATTTTCTCAACATTCCTCTGCGTTTTTTAATTTAATTCGCTTTTTAACTAATTTTACACATTTTTGTTTAATTTATCTACAACTATTCTATGCCAAATCATGGAGCGCGTTTTTAAAATCCATTTCAAAACATATATTTTGGCTCCCTGAAATCGGAGCGCGAAACTGTTGCTTCTCCTGCATTTATTTCTCGCCGAATCCGTCGCTTCCTAAACTTCGCGCAGGCCGCAGCTCTGCAGGATGGAGTGAGGCAGTTGCCGAAAATCCAACCTGAAATACTCAACCCGCTCGGAAACCTGCGCCAAACTCCGCGCTGCTCTCAGCTGATTGGCTGATTCCCCTGTATTCGCTGCCTTCTGATCCTCTCCCTCTCTCCCTCTCTCACGCACACTGAGCGCACAGCCGCGTCTCCGCTCTGATCTTCCAAACTCTTTCCCTTTTTTTTTTTTTTTTTTTTTAAATCCTCTCGGCGGTGAATGAACGAGCCTCTTTAACATATTCAGACCAACGTCACTGGCTGAAGGTGGATCACGCCGCGCCGCCTTTTCTATAAAACCCCCCGCAGCCCGCTCGCTGTGGAGCAACAGAAAGAAGGCGAGAAACAAACAGAAACTTTTTCCTTAGATTCAAACGGATTTACCGGCGCCGGGAGAAGCTGTTGCGGGGTGAGTGAATTCTTCATTATGTAACTTAGGAAAAAAAAAGTGATGAAACGTCATTTATGCAACTTTTTACACTCATATCCAAATCGCTTCCTCACAGTTTATTCCACAGCTTGTTAATGCTCCACTGTAGCAGACTGTATCTTTTCTGTGTTTTAACCTGATTTATTACCATGGCTGAGTTTGGCTGAGTTTGGCTGAGTTTGGCAGAGTAAGCCTGACCCCCCTGAACTGTACTTATAAAGGCGCATAACCTAATAGACAAGCCGGCGCATGTAAACCTGTAAAACTATTTGGAATAGTTGACAGCTTTCTCCTCATCCCGAAGAAGCTGCTGCTGCGGAATGAAGGGGAGTTTCCTCGTGAGGAGCACGTTTTTCATGTAATGCATCCAGAGTCTGTGCGGGCGCATCCATCCGGTCTGATCCCGGTTTAATTCGCGCGCGCCTTGCTACAAAAACTCTTTCACGTGTGTGAATAAAAACAGACGAACATAGATGAATTATGATCTTTGTGCATTACAAACTACAAATATGATGATTTTCCTGTTATATAATAATTCCAGATGTGACTCGGTGCATATTTCTAAGGTGGCTGGTGTCCAGCCTGTATGATGACTGTTATTATTATCGTATAATAACAGCTTATAACGACTCGCAGCCATTGGCTGACTCCACAGAGTTCAGAGAGAGTTTAGTTTTGATCTGTGTGTCTGTGTTGCGGAGCAGCTGATGTTAAACCAGGCTGAGCTAACACACCTTTACTTTAATTCCAGAGTTTACAGGGGAGAAGAAGAAAGGAAAGAACCGAGGAGAACTTTTACGCGCGGAGTTTGGAGCGAGCCAGACGCGCTTTTTACGCACGGACACGGGTGGTCGCTGGGTCGCGCATCGGCTCGGAGATGTTCCCCCTGGCACAGTTCGGGGTTCTGTCGGCCCTGGCCACCGCGCTCACCTCGGTGCTGTCCGCGCTGCTGCTGCTGGCGCTGACCCGGCAGCTGTGGAGCCTCCGCTGGAGCCTGACGCGCGATAAAGAAAGCGTCCTGCCGCTGCCGAAGGGCTCCATGGGCTGGCCGCTGGTCGGAGAGACCTTCCACTGGCTGTTCCAGGTGAGAGAGAGAGAAAGAGAAAGGGAGAGAGGCTGATGAACGTCTGGGCTGTTGGAGTTTTTTTTAATGTTAACAAGTGTTCCAAAACACCGGTCCTATCCTTCTGCGCTCATGTGAGTTGTATGCGCGCTGCTTTCCCCCTCATTCGGTATCGGCCTGACTTTAAGCTCAGAGCAGATAAATGATCGGATCTGGGTGATCAGGTTATTGATGATGTGTCTGTGAGCGCGCTGGAAGCCGCGAAACCCGCAGATTCTTGTGCAGGCTGAGTTCTGTTGTTAATGAGACATGTGCGGACTTGATGCTCGGTGCGTAATTCCTTCCCGCGGAGCAAAAACAGACGTTTTCTGTTCAATTCTTTCTCCTTCCCTGCCTCTCTCTCCGTCTTTTTCTGTCTCTCCAATAGCGAGGAATGCTCTCTGTTCTCCCTCCATCCCTCCGTCTATCCATCCTCTCCGCAGTCAGAGCCGCGGTTAGTTGCAGCATTGTGTGGCTCCTGTGGCAATGCAGCATGTGGCTCGTGTTTTCCAATTGGACTCTCTCCAGTTTTCCATTTCATCCCAGTTTAGTTTTGAGTAAAACGTAAAGAGAAAACCCAAACCATAACTTTGCGCCATATGTTTTTTTTTCTTAAAATCAACATTTATACATATTTCTATATATTTCATAAATTATATCGGAACCAAGCTGCAGGGATTTGCTCACAATTTAAAGTCTGACATTGATTTCCGGTGATAATCTGGTCTCAAAAGTGTTTTTATCAGCTTGAGGTCAAGTTCTTCCAAAACAAAATTTGCAAAAGTAAATGTGACTATAGAGCTGCAGCAGGTAAGTGAATAATTAATGGGCAGAAAATGATTCCTCTACTTTATAATAAATTAACATTTTTGTTTTAAATGAAAATGTATTAGCTTATACCAAAAGGCTAAATTCCCTAACTCTCGCTGGCTTTTTGTTGATTAATAGTGAAACTCAATCATACTGAAATATGTTTATATAAAGAAGAATAAATGAACTGCAACAATAAGTCAATTTATAAATCTTAATGATTTTTGTTATTAAACAAAAACAATAAACTTTGACAAATCTAAGTCTCTTAAACATGATAAATTTAAGCTTTTTCAGCAGAATATGTTGCTCAGCTTAAAGGAGCCATGCTCCAAATTTGGTTTTGGTGTCCAATCAGAGAAAACCAAAAGTCCTCTCCTGAACACTAGGGGGCGATATGCGTTGTCAATACAGGTCCTCTCTGGGTTGATCTAATATGTCTTCAAGTTATAAATGAACCACTGGATTAAATCACATATTTATTTCATTTCATATATAATTGTGCAGATAAGGTGCTGTGATTCCTTTCTTCTTCTGCTAATGATTTTCTTGGGTGTTTTTGTTCCGGGTCATATGCCAGCGCAGGGGGTGTGGAGCATGTGCACATGATTTGTCTCTTTTAACTTATTAAGGCTTATGCATGCTGGAAGAAAAATGAAATCCAATCACATTACCTAGTTTCTTAAATCAGAGTTGGAGAGTAACATGCTTACATGCATTTCAGGTCATCCGGGTCCAGTTATACTCCGATTAAGGCAACTTCTGTGCAATAATGTAAAACTTGTAAATAGGATGTATTTATAAAACCCTTGAATTTGTGTATGGTGCAATTCAAATTAGTGCTTTAGATCATGTGAAAATAGTCAAACTCACATCAAAGATCCTGATTTATCATATGAAGTGGTTAAACATGCAGATTTGTTGTTTACAACGCGAGAAGCTCCGATATGAATCTGTATTTTTCGCCTCACGCTGCAGGGCTCCAACTTCCACATATCCCGCAGAGAGCGCCATGGCAACGTGTTTAAGACCCACCTGCTGGGGAAACCCGTCATCCGGGTCACAGGCGCCGAAAACATTCGCAAGATCCTGCTGGGCGAGCACAGCCTGGTGTGCACCCAGTGGCCCCAGAGCACCCGCATCATCCTGGGACCCAACACCCTGGTGAATTCCATCGGAGACCTGCACAAGAGGAAGAGAAAAGTAAGAAGGGATTAATCAGATCCACTGGGATAAAGGCGGCAGGGCTTCTATTATCTTTATCATACAAACCAAGCACAGCTGTGACTGTTTTTATAGTCGATTCATAGTTTAGAGTCAAAATTCTCTGAACTGAGATTCCTAAATCAAGATAACTAAAATATACAAAATAATATACTACATTGACTGTAAAGCTTTGGATAAGTTCACCAATATATATATATATATATATATATAAAATATTTTAAATTCTAAGGTTTCATGATGGCTCCTGTTATATTTGAACTGTTTAGAATCTAAAAGATCCTCTGCTTACATATCTTACATATTCTATACAATAAATTAAATCTTTTCACAAAGCAATTATATGTCATTCTATCATCAGCAGAGCAGGTCACACTGAGCCTGATTGTTTCCTGCTATGCAACAGACGAGCCACAGACTCAGATCAACACCAATATACTTTAGCTTCATGCTAACCCGCAAACATGAACACAAGTCTCGTCCTCAAACTCAACGAGCCTCCAAACAAACAAACATCACTTTAGACAGTGGTTATCTCTCTAATTATCTGCTCAGTTGCATGTAAACCACCTGCAGGCGTCACTTTGGACTCGTTAGATCCTGATTTGGACGTTGTTTTAGTGACGCTGTCTGCAACAGTCTGTTTACTCTGTCTTCATTCAGACAATGTAACAGCTGCTGTCAATCAAACAGAGACACGCCCCCACCACCTGCTGTCAATCAAACAGAGACCCGCCTACTCCAACTGCTGTCAATCAAACAGCAACATCCCCCCCAGCTGTTGTCAAACAAATAGAGACACGCCTCAGCAGCTGCTGTCAATCAAAAAGAGACACGCCTTGCCAGCTGCTGTCAATCAAACTGCCACGCCCCTCCAGTTGCTGTCAATCAGAGACACGCTCCTCCAGCTGTTGTCAATCAAATATGGACACGCCTCTCCAGTTACTGTCAATCAAACAGAGACACGCCCTATCAGGTGCTGTCAATCAAATAAAGACATGCCCATCCAGCTGCTGTCAATCAAACAGACACGCCCCTCTAGCTGCTGCTAATCAAACAGAGACACGCCCCCTCCAGCTGCTGCTAATCAAACAGACACGCCCCCTCCAGCTGCTGCCAATCAAACAGAGACACGCCCTCTGCAATAAACATGCTGAATCTGTCGGCAAGCAACAATCATTTTTGTGTCGAGAAACATTTAAAGTGGCGTTTGACCAATCATATTTGAGCAGTATGTGGTTGCTATGGTTACATGTGAGCAATGAGTCGATGTAACCAAACTATATCCTGGGATTCACAGTTTCAGTTTGTTCAGCTTTTTATTGGTGTTTTATTAGTCTCTGGATTTATGAGAGTTTGTCACCAGTAAACAATGTTGACTCATGGACGGAAACAGAAATCTCGGACCAGATATTTATTATGTCGTCTCCAGAGGTTGATCTGTCGTCAGCTTTAAAGATCGCTGTCAATTAAACACACAGACCGGTCGCCTCAGGCTTTTTAAGAGTAGAAAACAACTAACAATACATTTAATAAACATGGATGATTTGTTTCTTCCTTACCTTTCTCTCTCTCCAGTCAAGCCCCTCCCACCCCGTCCTCTTTAATTAGTATTTACTGGAAGGTGTTCACATCCATGTACCAGGTAATAACATTCTATGGCTCCGCTGTCTTTGTTTTCCTTAACCCTTTCAAGATCCTGGCCAAAGTGTTTAGCCGGGGGGCTCTGGAGTCCTACCTGCCCCGGCTGCAGGAGGTGGTCAAGTGTGAAATCGCCAAGTGGTGCTCGGAGCCTGGCGCCATCGACGTCTACAGCGCCTCCAAATCCCTGACCTTCCGCATCGCCGTCAGGGTTCTGCTGGGCCTGCGGATGGAGGAGGAGCGCATCGTTTACTTGGCCCAGATCTTCGAGCAGCTGATGGACAACCTGTTCTCGCTGCCCATAGACGCCCCGCTCAGCGGACTCCGCAAAGTGAGTGAGCACGAGGAAGACGCTTCAGTGTTTGACCTCCGGTTAAAATATCTAGTCTTTATTTCTATACCATAAATTAAATCTTTTAGATTAGATAAATCTAATAGATTATATGTCATTCTATCATCAGCAGAGCAGGTCACACTGAGCCTGATTGTTTCCTGCTATGCAAGATGAGCCACAGACCCAGATCAACACCAATATGCTTTAGCTTTTTGCTAACCCACAAACATGAATACAAGTCTCATTCTGAAACTCAACGAGCCTCCAAACAAACAAATTACTTTAGGCAGTGGTTATCTCTCTAATTATCTACCCACTTGCATGTAAACCACCTGCAGGCGTCATTTTGGACTCGTTAGATCCTGGTTTGGAGGTTGTTTTAGTGACACTGTCTGCAACAGTTTGTTTACTCTGTCTTCATTCAGACAATGTAACAGCTGCTGTCAATCAAACAGAGACACGCCCCCTCCACCTGATGTCAATCAAATAGAGACCCATCCCCACCTGCTGTAAATCAAAGACACGCCCCTCCACCTGCTGTCAATCAAATAAAGACACATCCCTACCTACTGTCAAACAGAGACACGCCCCTCCACCTGCTGTCAATCAAACAGAGACCCGCCCCCTTCAACTGCTGTCAATCAAACAGCAACATCCCCCTCATGTTCAAGGTCAAAACAGAGCTGTTAATTGTCAGAAAATACAGAAACCTTTCTCATCTCACACTTTCACATTTTAAATACCCTTTTATTAAATCTGCCTGGCGTCAAGTTAAAGCTAACACTTTAAGACTGCTGAATATATTCCCGAAATTCCACAACAGCTTCATTATTCTCTGAACAACTTGTTCATTTCTGCTCAGGGGATAAAAGCCAGAGAGATACTACACGCCAACATGGAGAAAATTATCGAGGAAAAGATGGCACGGCAGCAGTCGTCGGACGAATACCACGACGCCTTCGACAACATGCTGTCCAGTGCTAAAGAGAACAACCTGGACCTCAGTATCCAGGAGCTCAAGGTAAAAAATTTCTGTCAGAGATTCTGGAAAGCTGGTGCCAGTCTGGAATTGTTAAAGTTCTGATAAGATCAGCCTGACGAAGACGTACGAAATCAAAGATTCTACCTTTACTAAAAGATCTGTTTCTGTACTAACTATGGTTAATGATCAAATAATCATTAAAGAACTTTTAACTGTAAGTGAAGGGCCATGTATGTTCTTAAGAGCAAATCCTGGTCATAAAAACTCAGCCTATAAAGCTACTAACTCTGAGATCACTAATGGTGACTCAGATTAACAAAGGATTAACCTCAGAAGCTTCAAGAAAGCCAATCAAACAAACTATAAACTGAAAAAACTGCAAGAGGTTTTTCAGCTGTGGCCTTGTCTTTAACCTACAAGAAGTCTAAAGCTACTAAAGGAAGACAGAAGTATTTAGAAGTTTAGATCCTGTCAGCTAGTAAACTTAGATCAAGACCAAAGTTAAGACCAGATAGATTGGTTGAAACACTGATTGACTCTTGATGCTTAATGTCTTGGTGCATTGAGTTCATCAGATTGCCCAATCCCTTGCAAACATGGCAGAGAAGTGTTTAGACATTTAGATCTTCTAAACTAGACAACCCATTAGAGATCTTTATTACTGATTGAGACTAGAACTATTGAATGAAACCACTGATTGACTCTTGATGCTTCATTGAGTTCGTCAGGTCGTTCGATCCAATGCAAACATGGCAGAGAAGTATTTAGAGGTCTATGATTTCTCAGGGGTTTGACATCGCCTCCTCCGTCCTCCTGCAGGAAACGGCGGTGGAGTTGATCTTCGCCGCTCACTCCACCACGGCCAGCGCCTCCACCTCGCTGCTGCTGCAGCTGCTTCGCCACCCGGCGGTGGCGGACAGGGCCCGGGCCGAGCTGGAGGCCGAGGGCCTGGGCTACGAGCCCCTCACCGCCAAGCGGGAAGACGAGGAGGATGCCGGAGCCATGGAAACGACCCCCCTGCTGAACGGGGAGTGTCACGTCGGCGACGACTGTTTTCCCCGGTCTCGGTCCCACGTGCCCCAGCTGAGCCTGGACAAGCTGGGCCGGCTCCGCTACGTGGACTGCGTGGTCAGAGAAGTGCTTCGCTTCCTGCCGCCGGTGTCTGGCGGCTACAGGACGGCCCTGCAGACGTTTGAACTAGACGTACGTTCTTTTCTCTGTCCAGTATTTCACATGTACGAAGGTTTTGTCCTGATTTAACTTAATTTGAGCAAAAGCTCCAAACTGACCTTGATTTTGTTGCCACAAAAGATGGCCGTTGTTTTCGGTTACACCATTTGACATTTAGTTTCCAAATAATTGCATATAATTAAAAAATGAACTTTTAAATGATAAGAAACCAACATCAACACAAAATGCATGTTTTAAGAGATCAGATGAACGCTTCTTAAAACTGTATTTTAAAATGTTTTTGACTTTCTTGCATCCCGGTAGATTAGCCCTGTCCAAACAACCTAAACTTCTCTATCCAACAACCTTTAAGAAGACAAACACTACTGGGACCAAGTTGTAAAAGACCCTTTTTGTCTTTGGAAAAAACAATATAACCACACCTGTGTTTTAGCTGTAGAGATGTTAGCAGTGGTGTTTTCCTTTCTTTCCTTGGTGGTTGTCAAAAGCCATTGTTGGAAATGTAGTAAATGCACTAACTGAAGGTCTCTGTGAAGGTGGTAATAATAATAAATAATGATGAATTTTATAGTAAAACAGCATTACTACTATTTCATCTCTATTTTATCATTGCTATTAATCTTTGGAGCCGTTTCTTAACAAATTTGAATAAAACAACGCAGACTTTAGACAGAAACACCCACAATGCTTGTTAGAAGTTCAGTTGGTTTGTCCTCAAACACAGATTTACCACCATAATCCTTTGAATTGTGAACGTTGCACGTCTTGCTGCGTATTAGCAGAGTTGCGTGACCTCTACTGAGAAACCCGTGCCCCCTTTCCCTGCCCCCGACGCAGACGTCTTTATTGCGAAAGTCTTTGTGAAGTTTAAAAAAAACGGCTGCGGAGGAATTCACCGAACACCATTATGGTGCACAAAAAAACGCCATCTCTGCACCTCTTTCCTCAGAATGCGAGTCCCACTATGGCCGAGAAGTAATTGCAGCAGTGAAGGAGTAATTATGCCTGTTCGCTCGAGTGTGTCGTCCTGAAGCCAAAACAAGGAAATACCATGGTTCCTAAAAAGAATCTGGATTAATGGCAGGAGTGAATGCCTGAAATGTGTGAAGCTGAAAGCAATATGAGGGGGGAAAAGTAATAACATATTCAGATTTTAGCTGTATTTTAGGTTCCTCTTGAAACATAAACTCAACTTATTTACCATATATAGCCAAAAGTATTGGCTCACCAATCAAATGTCAGAATCAGGTGTTCCCATCACTTCCGAAATATTCCACAGTCATTTGTAAGAAATTGGAAGTCTTTGGGAATGACAGTAATAATAATGTGAAGAGATTGCCAACTTCAAACTTCATGTGGCCTTTATATTAGCTCAAGAACAGAGCTCAGAGAGATTCATGGAATGGGTTTTTATAGCCACATCAGCTGCTTCCAACCATACATCACCAAGATGTTTAAAACACACCACGACTGGACTGTAGAGCAGTGGAGGCTGGAGTTCTCTGGTGATCTGATGCTTTATTATCTAACCATACTTTCGTGGAGGATAGATCATTGTGTGGGGGTGTTCTTCTAGGCTTGGCCCCTTTAGTTTCAGTGAAAACCAAGTTATACGTCATATTGAACCCCAGACACTAGGAATGGGATGTTACTTGAGTTTATATGCAAGTCAAGGCAGGTGAGCCCATACTTTTGGTTATTATAGTGCATCACGTCACTTTTGATACTGATCAGTGAGCTGATGGTGAAACTTTCACACCTTTAGACGATGTTAAGTCATGTTGCGTGTTCACAGTTCTTCTGACAAACGTTCCACAGAAGTGGACGTTAACGTACAGTAATCAGTAGTGATGAAGGTTCTTCACTGGAAGGAACCAGGACTTATTCTGTTCAGGAACTCCTCATGCTCGAAACACCATCAGATGATTAACGGGAGACAAGAGGAGGACAAACAAATCTCACTGTTTGGCTTTTTTTTCTAATCTTAGATTTATGGTGAAATATTGGATCATTAATTCATCTGACCCCAAATCTGTGTTTGGTGGAGTTAATAACATTAAAGTGAAATATGAGCCAACTTCACTAAGCTGCAAATATTCTGATAGTCAAAATACTTAATTGATTAGTTGTTTGGTTTATAAAATGGTCTAAAATTGGAGCATTTTCTTTGAGGCATTTTTAAGTGGAAATGTCTGAAGATTTTTTTCTTTGGACTGTTGGTCTGAACAAAAAAGACATTTTAGGTTAAATCTTCAGCTTTGGGAAACATCACTCACCATCAACCTTTTACGCCATTTTATGAACCAATTACCATGACTCCACAAAAAAGGAGAAAGAGATGTGAAATCACCACTTTTCATGCTGTCATTCTTTTACAGTTTTCATCAAAGACAAAATCTCTTAAAAAAATGAATAAAAACTTTCAGTTAAGGAAGTTTAGGCAAAGAAAGTGAACAGAACTGCAACGATTAGTTGATTAATAGACAACTATCCCATTTATCACCAACTATTTTGATGATCAATTAATTGATTTGAGTCATTTTTAATTATAAAATGTCTAAATTCTCTGGTTCCAGCTTCTCTTGTCTGATTATTTTCAGTTTTTTTTATTTTCTATAATAGTAAACTGATGATCTTTGGGTTGTGGACTGAAAAAAAAAACATTTACCACCATTTTTTGAACGAAACTTATCGATTGATCACTTCAATAATTGATAGATTGATCCACCATCAATCAGAATAGTCTTTCTATAAAACATGAAGTGATTCTGACTGGTTTCTGTCCTCGTCTTCCAGGGGTACCAGATCCCCAAAGGCTGGAGCGTAATGTACAGCATCAGGGACACCCACGAGACGGCGGCGGTCTTCCAGAGCCCGGAGCTGTTCGACCCGGACCGGTTCGGGCCGGACCGGGACGAGGGCCGCTCGGCCCGCTTCAGCTACGTGCCGTTCGGCGGCGGCGTGCGCAGCTGCGTGGGCAAGGAGCTGGCCCAGATGGTCCTCAAGACGCTGGCGGTGGAGGCGGTGGCCACGTGCCGCTGGAGCCTGGCCACCGAGAACTTCCCCAAGATGCAGACGGTGCCCATCGTGCACCCGGTGAACGGGCTGCACGTGCACTTCAGCTACAGCCACCCGCTCTAGCCTCTGTGGGGAAGGGGGGGGGGGTTCTGGGTCCAGCTCAGTCCTGCAGACACTAGGAGAGTCGGAGCACTACTGAAATATCACACCTGCCGTTACCGTGGCGACGCCAACATCAACGAGATAATCGATGATGACGATTACAGCGTCATCGAGAGCTGCTGAGTTCCACTTACATTCACAGAACTTCTCAGAGTTTTATTAAATAAATAAATAAAATAAAAGCAGCTGCAGGTACGAACACATGATTCATGATTTCTACTGATTTATAGAATCATCATTGTCTTTCGTTGGCATCTTATGACTTTCTGAAGTGCTGCTGAGCAACAGTTGTAAAAAGTTTTTAACTCAACCCACGATTATGTGTCTCTTCTTTTTTTTTGTTGTTGTTGTTGTTTAAGAGCCGCGTCGGACAAGAGGAGGAATGGGACAAACACTTTTACTGATGGAACTTGCACTTGATTTTTTTTTTGTAATTTTTGACAAATTCTTCCCACAACAAACCTGCAGCTGCAAACTCAAGGTCCAAACCCTTTCACAGTGTTCTTTAAAAAAAAAAAAAAAAAACACATAAAAAAACAATGGAAAACATGATGAATGTGACATATATCCTTCACCGTGCTATAATACGTGTATTAAATGAAGTAGCGTTATGAATAAGCTGTATTTAAAATGCAGATGTATCAGTTACTGTTGTACTTTTACTCGATATTTGCTGTAACTCTGACTAGATAGAAACTAACCTGTAATCTGTCCATAAAAAAACTGTTCCACTAGAACATAGGAATCTTTCGTTGTTTAGAGCAGCGTATTGTTTTTTTTAATTTGTAAAGTTATATTATTATTAATGTTATAATTAATTCTTGAAGCCTAATAGACGCGCTGTGAAATTCTTACGTAACGGATGGATTCATGGAAGGAGATAGCACTTTCTCTGCTTTAAGGAGTGTGTATGTGTGTGTTTGTGTAGCTGCTGTACAGTCGATGTAAAGAGTAAATTAGATGATGATAAAAGAAGCTGTTTTTTTGTTGTTCTTTTTAACACCTTTGTGGCATTTACAGGTCTTCAGGGTTTTGATCTGAAATTTTAATCCCCAAAATTAGAATTGTGGTTTTAAATAATCATTGTTAATCTTTACTTTAGTATTCTCATTTATGATAAAACATTAGGTTTTTTTTCCCGGTTTCTCTAGAACGTAAATTTTAAGACAAACATGATACTCCTACGATTTAAAAACTGTGATTTTAAAGGATATAATACAAATTTGATTGGAAATCCAGATATGTTAAAGCACAGCTACTGAATATTTCTCTGAGGATTGACCGTTTTGAAAAATATCAGAGCTTCTTATAATCACAATGATTTAAATTTGACCTTTATTTTTATGACACTATATTGTTTTACAATATCCATCCATCCATCCATCCATTGTCTATCCCGCTTATTCCCTTTCGGGGTCGCAGGGGTCTGCTGGAGCCTATCCCAGCGCGTTAAGGCGAGAGGCAGGGATACACCCCAGATGGTCGCCAGCCAATCGTGGGGCACACACACCATTCACACACCATTCACTCTCACACTCACACCTATGGGCAATTTAGAGTTTACCAATTAACCTGAGCATGTTTTTTGTATTGTGGGAGGAAACCGGAGTACCCGGGGAAAACCCACGCAGACACGGGGAGAACATGCAAACTCCACACAGAAAGGCCCCAGACCCAGGCCCAAGGCGGTCTTGAACCTGCGACCTTCTTGCTGTGAGGCAACAGTGCTACCCACCGCACCACCGTGTCGCCCTTGTTTTACAATATATTAAATTAAAAAACAATTCTAGGTTACAAAGCGAACGAGTAGTCGCCTTCAAATCTTCAATAACCTACATTTAGCAAAACTTAACTAAAATCTCGTCACAGATGGGAACTTTACTTTAAATATCAGTTTGTAGGAAATGTCACTGTTTGAAATTCACATAGAGGCAGAACTGTTTAAGTTTAATTTAATGCAGAGTTCAAATGTGACTTATTAATCAGGTTTAAAGTGAAACAGATGGATTCTTTATTATAATGCTGCTGGTTGTTATTACAGTGATAACTTCCTGTTTTTGAGGTTTTATATGGACGTGATGTGGCCATTAAACATTAATCTCTTTCGTGACCTCGTACTGAAAAATGAATGACACACAATCAGCTCCAATTATGTCGCCACCGCTCTGCCAAGGTTCGGACACGTTTTTCCACCAGAGTTTCAACCAGAGTTCACCACCGTGCCACTGGTCAGGTGACCTGACCTGTAGCAGGTCACCTGACCAGTGGCAGGTCACCGAGTGGCCAGCTGATGAGAAGCATGGGAACCAGCGAGGAAAAACCCCATACAATACACGAAACTCCATTACTACAATACTACATTAAGCAACACAATACTACATACAACACCAGTGAGGGAACACAATAATACACAATACTCAACAGTACACACTACTCTACCCAACGTCAGGTCAGTGTTGTACTTTACTGGAGCATTAATGGACTCAGTGGCTCCAGCTACAGGCTGGAATCAGACCTGCAGCAGCTCTGCTGTTTTAGATCAGTCTGGGTTTTGCATTGAAAAAATGTAAAAATAACATGTTAAAAAAAAATAAAGACATCAAGAAGTAGGAATCTGATTTTTTTTAATTGTTAAATAATTAATTTTGTTCCTTGATGCAACAAACTGAGGAACTTTGAGCAGCTGCGGATTCAAATTTAGACAAATCACCAGAGGTGAAAGAAGTACTCCAATATTCAATTTAGTAATACTCCATTACAAGTAAAACATTTCTTATAAATTCTACTTCTTAAAAATTCTGAAAAATTTGGGCAGGAAAATGCACACACTTAAAATTCAGTTTAAGAAACATTCATCAGGTCTTACAGTGTACATTTTGTTTATGTTTGTCATTTAAAATGACATACATTTTCTTTTTTTTCCATAATAATGAATCTGTGCAATTTTTGACTTAAAATGTCAAATGGTGTAGCCAAAAAAATAATTAAAAATGTTTATATAATTTTTAAAAATGGAATTCTCCATTTAAATTCACATGATACATGTGTTTGGGCAATGTCCCCCATATATATTATTTAAATAAATTTAAAAACAAAAAATCGAACATGTTGATGCAAAAACCAAAGTAAAAACACAAATAAACACAAACGATAATTTAAAGCGTAGAACAACAGAGCCTCCGTCCATTAGCTTAGCAGCTAATTGGGTTTTATTTTGGCTGAAGAGTGAGAGGCCACCGAGAGGGCGGCCTGGGGGGTCAACATGAGGCCACGGGTCCAGAGGGGGTCCGGGGGATTACAGTGAGGCGGCCTTTCATGTTCTGGGGTTTCAGAGAGAGACTTCTCCCTCTCTCCCTCTCTCTCTGTGTGGCACATTTCATTCATGCGATGAGTTCAGATCCGAGGCCGCGCCAACAAAGCTGCAATTTACTGCACAAAAGACCAGAAATCAACGTTCAGAAACTCTCATTGTCCGTTTCTTGGCGCCCGGCGGATTTGAACGTTTCGAAACGGGCTGTAATTCACGATCTGTATACGATACATCTCTTTATCCGTCCCATAAAATTTTTTTTTTTTTATTTTTTCCACCACTGTGAGCTATAAAAAAATCTCTCCCTGTTCTGCAGAAGGTCAAACTCCCTCCTCCTCCTCCTCCTCCTATTTGTGTTTTCTGGTTCAAAGGCAGCTCTCTGGCATGATAAGGGACAGTGATTTGTGAAATGAGGGGGAAAACGGGGTCAGATGGTGACTCGGATAAACGCTCGGTGGCCAACAGCAGTGTGTGTGTGTGTGTGTGTGTGTAGATATTTTACCTCTAGCTCGTGTTTTCTTTAAGTTTATTTTCATCGCTGCTGCTGTCACAGGAGAAACCGCAACGCTGCAATCTTGGTATTTTTTTTTTTTTCCCCCACATTTCGTACTTGTAATTGAAACTTTACGTCGCCCTTTATGTGCTGAGTCAGTTTCTAGGAGTTTCTCCGGCTCCGTTGTGTCACTTCAGGAATAAAAATGGACAAGATCCTGGATCCTGGCAGCGTCGCCGGCAGTTCACGACGTGTTCGCCGTCTTTGTTTTATTGGCTATAAACGCTGCGTCGCATGTAACCAACACTTAGCTGGTCTCTGTACATCGGAATATGTTTTTTTTCCTGTCTGTTCGGGAGCAAATTTAGCACAAGACCAACGTCCATCGTACCATTCAACAAAAAAAAAAGACAGCTTTACAGAACCATAAGTTGCATAATGTATTTATAAAAAAAGATTCTCTCTCTCAGAATAAACGTGTAAGAGAAGCGATTCTGTAGAGATCTGTGTGAATTTAGCTACATTATACTTAATATAGGTTTGTATAGTGCAATGACAATAAAGATTCATTCATTTATTCTACAGTCTCCGGTATTCAATATAAAATAGATGGTGCCAAAAAGTACACACTGTACCTTTAACCTGTTAAAATCCACAGATCAGGTGCAGATTTGACTCCAGTGACACAACAAACTAGATCCATTTGGTCAACATGTGTAAAATGGTTCACAGATGTTTCAGCGTGAAGCTTGAACACTCCTCAAATACACTAAGGTTACCAACAGTAATCGCTCACTTACCTTGACTCGCATTGAATGCAGTTGACATCCCAGTTCACTTGTCCACACGGTTTAGGAGTGTGTTCATGTGGGTTTTCGAACATTCTTCCAGAAATTCATCCACACCAGGCACTGTCATTCATGTATTCATGGATCTTGCTTTGTGCACAGTCATGTTGGAAAAAGAAGGGGTCGGGTCCAAACTGGTACCAATATACTGGGACCATGGAATTGTGCAAAATGACTTGACTTGCTGCAGCATTCACAGTTTGTTCGATTGGAACCAAGGGGCCAAACCCAATCACACAATCCCCCTCAGAACTTCACACTTTGCACAACGCAATTAACATTGTCCTGGCATCCGCCAAATCCAGACCCGTCCATGAGATTTCCAGACGGAGAAACACAAATTTGTTAGAGTCCAGTGGTTGGATGCAGCAGCTAGATCATAGAAACCCATTCCATGAAGCTCTTTGAGCTCTGTTCTGAAGGCCACGTGAAGCTTGGGGGGGTTCGTAGCAACCCCAGCGTCCACTGACCTCTCCTCAGTTCGTTTAACGTGCTCCCAAACACTCCACTTTTTATGAATCCATCTGACAGCGGAACAAGTGCCACATTGGAATCCACTGAGCTGCAGAGAGCTGACTGATTCTTTGACAAATGCTGAGGTGCTTTATTTGAAACAGCTGGGAAGTGATTGGACGAGCTGACACCTGATCACTTCCTGGTTATTCAGGTGAGTGAGTGAGACACTTATGGAAATAAAGAGCATCACTGAACTAATAAAGTAGGTGCTGAAGTACAAAATGAGGAAAACCACCTTCACCACTAAAATATTCAGGTCTATCTAGATATACAGGGAAGAAGAAAGAGAAGAAGTTTTTTCTAGATTCTGTAGTTCTAGATAAAATACTGCATTTTTGTCTAATACTGTACTTTCAAGCTGATTACTAACATCATTTTTTTCATTTTGTGTTTGCTCATATTGACAAAACAACTTTAATTCAAACGTTTTTTCGTAGAAATGTAAATAAACTCACAGCTGGACGTTATCGTCTCTGCAATGAAGCCTGAAATTACACGAAATATGAGATTAGGTTGGATAAACCGCAGCTTTTTAAAATTCTTGTATAAAAAGTTGCCTCCCGCTTACATTTCGCAGTCAGAACAACTCCGACATCGCCGGGACTCGACCTCCTCACCTCTCGTGTGGCTCGTGTTCTGGTTGAGAAGCAAAGATACGGATCAATAATGATTCCTCTAAACGGCCGTTCCAGCTCGTTGGGAGGGCACTTAATTATTATAATGAGGTAAAAGAGCAGTCTTTAGAGAACAATGAACCAAGTTAGTGTGTGTGTGTGTGTGTGTGTGTGTGGGGGGGGGGGGGTTATCAGCTATCAAATCACCTCGACAAGCTGTTCGGGTTTTTTTTATAACAAGCCTTTAAGAAAAACTTCTCACAGAGCGGCAATGATTGAAAATCTAAAGTGAGACGGCCGTCCTGAAATAAAAAAAAAAATCTTTATTCCTTTAAATTCACATCTTGTCTCGTATTCTTCACTATTTCAACTACGTTTGCACCAATAACATAAAAAAACATAACAATTTCTCTGATCTTACACGATAGATAAGATAAACATTAGTTCCTGATGAATCCATTTTTCGAATTAATCTCACTTGACATGTTTCCATTAATCAATCAATCATGTAAGATCAATCACATTGATTGACAGGTGGATGTTATGATTTTATTGATTGATTTATCTATCATGTAGGATAAAGCTTTGTTGCCCAGTGATATATCAACCAATAGAAACATAACATCCACCTGTCAATCAAAGTGATTGATCTTACCTTATTGTTGATTGATTGATCATTGATAGATAAGCTGAGCATTAGTTCCTGATAAATCCACTTTTCTATTTAATCTCACATTTTTTCATCAGTACATTATGATGCACATAAAACAAGAATAGGGTGTAAAAAGTATTCATGGAAAGTGCAAAATTCTATAAAAAAAAAAGGTTTTTACGTTTTACTTTCTCAAATAAGTTTTGACATAGTGAATATTTATCTCACGTTATCCAGACATCCCATAATAAGCTTTTCTTTGTGTGCATCTCAACATGATTCCTGATCAACACCAGCTGACATTTAATGACCTCTTCTCCTGCCTGCAGCGCCTCCTTGTGACCAAACTACGCCGTGCAGCTATTTTTGGAATTTGCTGAAAACCAGATGATGGAAACTTAACTTTCGTTTTTTTTGAGTTTTTACTTAAAATTTACTTTACAGTTTTAACAGAAACATGGCTACCGAGAGCAAGTGTGTAGCTCGGTAACAGATGAGTTCAAGGTGTTCTGCTTTGCTGCAGGAATTCAGCACCGTCATCTATTCTGATCAGTAATCAGATTACTGTTGTTTGTCACTCCGTTTCTAGTTAGTAGTATAGCTGGGATCAGTCGAATAACCAATTAGTTGTTCACATTAAATGCTAATTATTTTGATAATTAATTAGTGGATTTTAGTCACTTTTAAGAAGGAAATTCTGATGAGATCTGATTATTTTCTGGCTATAATAGTAAAATAAAAGAGTCGCTAGGTAAAGCCATTATTAATATTAATAGGTTATGTGAATTTATTGAGTATTACAATATATTCTATTATATTATTCATATATTTACACATACATACATGCATATATACATACATACATGCACCTTGCACACCTTACTGCATGTATGTATGTGTATATGCTTTGCTTATGCATACTTTTTTTCTTACTATTAATTAGTATTTTTTCTTCCATTCTTATGTCCATAATGCATACTGTGTATGCTGATCAACAAATTCTATGAATTTTGTACATAATGTAGTGTATTTTTATTTTTTATAGCTTTTATTTTCCTAGCTTTTATTTTATTTTATTTTATTTTCTTTCTCATTACTCTGTACGCTGCAGTAACAAGCAAATTTCCCCGTTGTGGGATCAATAAAGTCATATCTTATCCTATCTTATCTTATATTATTATTATTGTTGCTGTTGAAATTTTTAAATCCATCCATCCATCCATTGTCTATCCCGCTTATTCCCTTTCGGGGTCGCAGGGGTCTGCTGGAGCCTATCCCAGCGCGTTAAGGCGAGAGGCAGGGATACACCCCAGATGGTCGCCAGCCAATCGTGGGGCACACACACCATTCACACACCATTCACTCTCACACTCACACCTATGGGCAATTTAGAGTTTACCAATTAACCTGAGCATGTTTTTTGTATTGTGGGAGGAAACCGGAGTACCCGGTGAAAACCCACGCAGACACGGGGAGAACATGCAAACTCCACACAGAAAGGCCCCAGACCCAGGCCCAAGGCGGTCTTGAACCTGCGACCTTCTTGCTGTGAGGCAACAGTGCTACCCACCGCACCACCGTGTCGCCCCAATTTTTAAATCTAAATAAGGATTTCCTGGGAAAATAAGGTTAAATATTGTGATGGAGGCAGTAATCTGAAGACAAATAAATCTAAATATGTAAATATTTTTTGGTAGTTTGGGTGAAGTTGTGTGTTCTATGAGCATCACAGCTGCAGAAAAAGCGTGAGAGACAACAGGAAGAATCCTGTTGGTGCTGAGGAGGAGGAGGAGGAGGAAGAGGAAGAGCGGGTTGGACATACAGCTGTACAGCAGATAATTATTGGCTGTGTCAGACAACATCTGTTATGTTCAGCATTCCAGCCGTCAGCCCGGAGGAGGACGAGCTGCAAAAAAACGCCTGCAGACTGGCAGACGGGGACGCGGGGACCAGGAGACGGATCCTCGCCGTCACCGTGGACCTGAGAGTTCACCCCGGCGTTAATATCTGAGTCTGACAGTCACAAGTTCAAATCCATGACCTCTGACCCCTCCTGAAGCAAAATTCAAATTTTCTTTCCTACACAGGATGGAAAAGTATATATAGGTCTGGAATATTGCAATCGTTATAATGCATCGTTATTTTTTTGCTATTATAGTAACGTTAAACTTATCTGAGGATTTATGAGTTAGTGAAATCAGAGAAGTAAAGATTTATCATCTTATCTGAACTTCACTGCTACACATCAGTACTACATCAGTTCATAATAGTTATGTACTCTACTGCAATATTTTAACTTCAACTCATAATATTTCTGAACTGTACCACAGTACTTTATCTATTATGGTTAAGGAAACATTCATCCTTGTTTCTATAGACACTGTACGTAAAAATGGCATGATATCTAAATTATACAACTTTTTCACTCATTTTTATTACTATTTATAAAAGATATACAAAATATATATAAGGTAAATAGTAATATAAAACCCATTTATTCAATAGGAGTTAGCATCTACTCAAAATGGGTTGAAAAAGTCTAGTAATTTAACCGTGGAAAATATTTTAGGTGTTGTCAGGGCTGTGTATAAATGCGGAGAGGCCCCGCCCCCCCCGGGGGGCCCAGGTGTGCGGAGGTGTGAAACGGGGGCAGGTGTTCCGACGCCTCCCTGCAGCTGCACCTCTCACGTCCTTCACGCGAACCGCTCGCTTCCGTCAAAATGTGCGTGATGATGAGAAAACGCCTCCGAGGAGACACCCTCCACATCTGACCTTAGACATGCATTACCCTGACGACGAGGTCCACCAACCTTAACGATGGGAGTCATTTTAACCCCTGGACCGCAGTGTTTCTCTAACCTTAGCAAAGTGCTCATTTCAAGCCGGAGCTCGATCTTTCCCTCAAACCCAACCACACGCGTCATAACTGTGTCAGCACGTCATTTCTTAGCCTGAACGGAATCGAACCGTGACCGCGGCGTTTCACATCATCAAACACGTTTCTCAACACTTGACAGTATAACGTGTGGGTTTTTTTGGGGAAAAAAAACTCCGGAGGCTGATCAAGTCAGAAAAGCCTCTGTCAGTATTTTTTTTTCTTGGATCAGTCGAGCCAGAGATATGAATAGAATATGTAAATGTTACATGAAGCGAGGAAGGAGGAAACTGCAGAGAAAACAGAGAGAGAAGCAGAAGCGAACCAGCAGCAACTATTATATTACATATATTATATATAGAAATTATAAATTAAAATATCTCATTTATATCATCAATTAGAAATATTAAAAAGTCCAGAAACAGATTAGTAAAAGAGAATCTACTCATAATATATATGTACTTTACTCTAGTACTTTAACTACATCGACTTATCATACATACCGGTATGTACTTTACTGCAGTACTTTAACTACATCGACTTATAATACTTATACTATACTTAACACTGAGGTATTAGGAGTTTATGCAGTTACTACATAAAGTACCACTTTAACTACATCAACTCATGACAACACTCATGTACTTTACTGCAACACTTTAAATATATTGACTCATAGTACTCATGTTCTTTACTGCAGTACTTTTAACTTATTTTAATACTTATTTACTTTACTGCAATAATTTACTACATTGACCTATAATACTCATTTTCTTTGATGCAATAATATAATTATTGTGATACTTTACCTACATCAACTCATAATATTTATATACTTTTACTGCAATAATTTACTTCACTGTAATACTTTAACTACATTGACTCATACTGTTTAAATACTTTTACTACAATATTCAAACCATATAATATGTATATACTTTACTGTAATACTTTAATTACATATAATCACATTACTTACAATACTTTAACTACACAATACATATGTATTTTATTGTAATATTTAAACAGCAAAGTATTATGAGTTTATATAGTTAAAGTACTATAGTAACGTACATATTTTAACTACATTGACTCATACTGTATATAGTGTAATATTCAAACCATATAATATCTATATACTTTACTGTAATACTTTAATTACATATAATCACATTACTTTATACTACTCAATACATATGTATTTTATTGTAACATTTAAACAGCAAAGTATTATGAGTTTATATAGTTAAAGTACTATAGTAACGTACATATTTTAACTACATTGACTCATACACTAGGGTACTTTACGGCAGTGCTTTAAATGTATTGACTCATAATACTTATGGACTTTACTGTAATACTTTTGAAACTACATCAACCCATACTATTCATTTACTTTACTTCAATATTAAAACTATATAATATATATATTCTTTGCTGTAGTACTTTAACTACATAGACTCATACTCTTAGTTACTACAATATTCGAACAATAAAATAACACCTATATAATTTACTGTAAAACTTTAACTACTGAACATGACTAAAAAAACAGCAAAATATTATGAGTTTACATAGTTAAAGTACTACAATAAAGTACATACATTAACTACATCGACTCATAGGATTTATGTATTTTTCTGCAATCTACATAATATTCATTTATTTTAATGCAACATTAACTATATCGAGCTAAGTAGGACATCTCATGCAGGACTTCTACGTACCGATGATGGAGTATTTCTGCTGTTTCTCGCTGCAGTGAAGGATCAGAGTATTTCTTTTGACATATATACATATATATTTTTGTTGTTTTCTATGCCCCTCTGCTTCCAGGCCTGTTAAGACAGAGCAGCCTGTGACTGATGTCTGACTGTCTGCCACATACCAGACGCAGTTCAGGAGTTCACATCCTCCATGAACTCTGCTCCACCGGCACATTAAAGCCTCCGTGTTGCTGTGTGTGTGTCCTCATGCGTTAGTGACTCTACGGCGTGTGTGTGTGTGTGTGTGTGTGTTTGTGTGTGTGTACATTAACTCTTGTTAAAACTCCCACCAAACACACACACACACACACACACACACACACACACACACACACACACACAGGTGTTTTTACTTATTCTGCCTGATTGGACACTATGTGTGTGTGTGTGTGTGTGTGTGTGTGTGTTTGTGTGTGTGTGTGTGTGTGTGTGTGTGTGTGTGTGTATTTTACCTTTATTAATCCTTACTGGAAGCTCCCATTGAGATTGATTGAGAGAATACTCAGATTGTTTACTTGAGTGAAAAGTCACCTAAAAGTACTCCTTCAACTTTAGTAAAAGTACTGAATTCTAAAGAATAACATATAGAAATATTAATATACCTAAAGTATCAAATACAGTACAGACCGTGTTGTATTTTCATAGTATCCGCTGCTTATAGCTGCTAACTGCTACTAACAACTGCTAACTGCTACTAACAACTACTAACAGCTGCTTATAGCTGCTAACTGCTACTAGAAACTGCTAACCGCTGCTTATAGCTGCTAACTGCTACTAACAACTGCTAACTGCTGCTAACAACTACTAAAAGCTGCTAACAGTTGCTAACAACTATGTACAGCTGCTAACTGCTGCTAATATCACCTGCTAATATCTGCTAAAAACTGCGACTATCTGCTAACAACTGATAACATAGCTGCTAATAACTGCTCACAGCTGCTTATATCTGTTAACTGCTGCTAATAGCTACGAAGAGCTGCTAACATAGCTGCTAACAGCTGCTAACAGTTGCTAACATCTGCTAACAACTGCTCACAGCTGCTTATATCTGTTAACCGCTGCTAATAGCTACGAAGAGCTGCTAACATAGCTGCTAACAGCTGCTAACAGTTGCTAACATCTGCTAACAACTGCTCACAGCTGCTTATATCTGTTAACCGCTGCTAATAGCTACGAAGAGCTGCTAACAAAGCTGCTAACAGCTGCTAACAGTTGCTAACATCTGCTAACAACTGATAACAGTTGCTAACATCTGCTAACAACTGCTTATAGCTGCTAACATCAGCTAACAACTGATAACATAGCTGCTAACAGTTGCTAACATCTGATAATGGCTGCTATCTGCTACCAGTTTTTAATTCAGGGCTTTTGTACACTTTTTACAGGATGAAAGCAGAGACGACTTTTCCTTTTGGGGATCCTAACTTTGAGGATATTTTATTCCACTTGATCACAGTTTGCAAAATTAGTGTTGTGTTTAATTAAACCATATCTCTGTACATTTTTGGTTTATAAATCATTTTCTTGATGTCGTGAGGTGGTGGAGGCGGTGATGAGTTCGTTGATGTTACATTCAGGCAACAAAGACGTTTTTAAGATGGAAAAACTCCTACATGTTGGGTCTCGTGCTTCAAATCAAGTCTTGGGTTCTATATTTAACCACAAACTTTCCCAGAATTTGATCAGGGAAACTCTCAAAAAAAAGGGAATCTCTATTTACCTAGGATACAGTTTCACACAAGAAAACTCCCTTCCCCCGGGGAGAATACAGTAGATCCTGTCTTATTATCTGAGGTTCTTTGAGTTGCCTAAACATATCCAGAAAAAAAGCTTCAAGCTCTAGTTGCTATGAGAGGAAACAAACTTGTTGCAGAGATGTTCATTTGTGTTAATTCCGTAATGCAGTTGGATTGATTGACAGGAAAATGGCATCATGTTTCTTACCTAAAATACTTCAATGCTGCAAGTCAGTCGTTGAAGTTCAGGTTCAACTTCATCATCAATGAGAATAACGATAAGATAAATGTTAAACATCCTGTAACAGGTAAACAAAGAAGGTGAAGAGACAAACACAGGAACACTGAACTGAAAACTAGACTCATACAGACTGAACTTGTCAGGAGAACAAGTGACAAAACAAAGGGAGCAGAGCTAACGAGGTAATTGAGGGCTAACGAGGTAACTCAGAACTAATGCAGTAACTCAGGGTTAACGAGGTAACTCAGAACTAATGCGGTAACTCATGGTTACCAAGGTAACTCAGGGTTACCGAGGTAACTCAAGACTAACGAGGTAACTCAGAACTAATGTGGTAACTCATGGTTACCGAGGTAACTCAGGGTTAATGAGGTAACTCAGGACTAACAAGGTAACTCAGAACTAATGCAGTAACTCATGGTTACCGAGGTAACTCAGGGTTACCGAGGTAACTCAAGACTAACGAGGTAACTCAGAACTAATGTGGTAACTCATGGTTACCGAGGTAACTCAGGGTTAACGAGGTAAATCAGGACTAATGCGGTAACTCATGGTTACCGAGGTCACTCAGAACTAATGCGGTAACTCATGGTTACCGAGGTAACTCAGGACTAACGAGACTAATGCGGTAACTCATGGTTAACGAGGTAAATCAGAGTTACAGAGGTAACTCAGGGCTAACGAGGTAACTCAGAGTTACAGAGGTAACTCAGGGTTAACGAGGTAACTCAGAACTAATGCGGTAACTCAGGGTTAACGAGGTAACTCAGGGTTAACGAGGTAACTCAGGGTTACAGAGGTAACTCAGGGTTACAGAGGTAACTCATAGTTAACGAGGTAACTCAGGGATAACGAGTTAACTCAGGGTTAACAAGGTAACTCAGGGTTACAGAGGTAACTCAGGGTTACAGAGGTAACTCAGGGATAACGAGTTAACTCAGGGTTAACAAGGTAACTCAGGGTTACCGAGGTAACTCATAGTTAACAAGGTAACTCAGGGATAACGAGTTAACTCAGGGCTAACGAGGTACCTTAGGGCTACTGAGGTACTGTAGAGCTTGAGCAATTTAGTATAGTTACCTTGATTATGAATACATTACCTACAGTTATTTTCCACCTCTGGCTGTGTCACATGAATGAATGTTTATCACCACACACACACACACACACACACACACCAGGTCATGCCGCGGTTCGTGGCCCGGGTCAAACGGGCCGTGGCTGCATTCCTGCGTGGAGGTTTGTGTTGATTGGTGCGTCGCGGCTCCGCGCGGCTGTCTGGGCGAATCCAAACACCTCGGGGTCAGGACCTCGCCGTATTTGTCTAAACGGCGAGATAGGTGTCACCGCCGCGGGGTTACAGCCGGGCAGCGCCAGGCATAACTGGCTCCGGAATGACAACACGCACAGGCCCAGTGTTGTTCCAGCTAATTTGCCTGTGTTTTTTTTCCCCAAAAGGGCCGCGGCTCAGCTGACAACACAGGACGTTTGACTCGATCAGCGTTCCGCTTTTTATCCGTTTTATTTTTGTGTTGTCGTTGCCTCCGCCGCTCTTTCCCGGTTCAGAACTTAAAACCGGTCCGGCCGGGCCCTCGGTTCTGTTTTAACAGCTCCCTTTCATCGGCTTTAAATTGTTGTGATTGGCCAGGGTAATTCAGCGGCCGCTTCAGATGACAAAAGAAGCCGCGTGAAAACAGAAAAGGACACGAACTGACGAGCAGCGAACCGGCGAATCACTGACTTCTGATGGAAATTTTATTTATACACAAACCTTGTTTTCCTTGTCTTGTATTTTTCATTTACGACTTGATATTTGAAGAATAAATTGACCTGTTGGGATTGATATTATTAGACAGGGACATTTATTTATTTTATTTCTCTATGCTTCTTAAAGCTACAATATGTAATTTCTATGGATTTCCTTTCTTCTTCTGAAAACTGCCAACATTCCTGACTGGAAAAAAATGATTGACAGGTGAACATCCTGACAGAGTTAACTTCACCTTAACATTATTGAGTGAAATTGACCTTTGACCTTATTGACTGACAGCCATGTTTTGGGCATTTTCACTGATTTGAAGTTTTGAGACTAAATAGACAAGTTTTAGTGACATCTATATATATCTCTGGCCATCACTGATCTAAGAGAATAATTATTTAGACCCTCATAAAGTGTCATTCCCCATCTCTCTTATTTCTTATGATCATGTCCAGACTAAAGACTCAGCATTTACTCCTTTCCTGAGGTATATTTGAAGTTGTGATGTCACTAACAAGATATATTTTTAGCTTCTAGAACCAAAAATTATCTCGGTTTGGTTTGAGCTTCTCTCCTGCAGCTCTAGAAAGAAAAAAAAAGGTTATGTGTCTATGTTTGGAACCCGGGTCAGTGTTTATGGGCCGAAAACAGAACTTAAAAAAACACAAGCTGTTATTCATCTTTGGAACATGTCACTCACTGATGTTTTTCAAGGTGAGAAACAAATAAACATGAGATTTGTTGACAAATGAACAAGATTTCAGCAAAAAAAAAAACTCGCAGGTCAGTTTTGGTGAAAATCGGTGCAGAATCAGGACAAATCCATAAAGTTTTGTGGTGGATCCTTTACATTAAATTTGGGTTGTGCTGCACATTTACAGTCAGATAGAAGTTCAGGTTTATGCTAATGGACACAAAACTGATCTAAACTCTAACTTATGTCTTTTTGATTAATGAGCAGATAAATCAATAATGATGTAATGCACAATGCAATGTTCCTGAGGATTTATTTTGCATTTTCCCTTAAAGCCAAAGTGAGGGACCTGACCCGGGACCACGTGACCTGTACTGAACCTGACCTCCTCAGACCCTCGTGTGTGTGTCTGTCGCTGCTGTAAAAGCAGAACAGGCCGTCTGTGAGTCTTTGTGTCAGTGTTGGTGCTGAGTTCAGTGACCTGACCATACACTCACTCTCTGTTTGTTCCCTTTGGGGAAAAAATATCCTCTATTAGCAACAAGTGGTCTGAGAGCTCTGATCCCTCAGAGAGAGAGGGGGGGGGGGATAAAATCAGTTTAACAGTCCATCTAGTTTTATGTTTGAACATTTATATACTTTTACACATTCACATACATATATACACACATATGCATGTACATACATATATATATATAGTATACAAAATAAAAAAAAACAACAGAAGTAACTCGTCGACTGCAGATAAAATGCAAGTTCTAGTCTTTAGTCGTAGAAACATGAAAATATCAAAGCTTTAAACCTGGATTTAAAGATGTCTGAATATAATTTGGACAAAACTTCAGTTTGTTCCAGCTGCATTTCACAAAATAAATAAATACCAACACTGTAGTTCATTGCTATAGGAAATCATTCTAACAAATCCTGAAAAACACACACACCTCTTTCTCTTTCAGCAGCCAGAGGCTAAGGACTGTGTGTGTGTGTATGTGTGTGTGTGTGTGTTAGTGACCCTGCCGTGTGTTTGCTGTCAAACAGCAGGATTTATGA
Organism: Eupleurogrammus muticus; assembly: GCA_036785175.1. NCBI lineage: Eukaryota > Metazoa > Chordata > Actinopteri > Scombriformes > Trichiuridae > Eupleurogrammus > Eupleurogrammus muticus. The sequence goes on along the minus strand of JAYKQN010000030.1, from coordinate 393,784 downwards.
CTTTCACAAGAAAATTCACAGAGAACAGTAAACACAACACGTCTGTGTGTGTGTGTGTGTGTGTGTGCGCACGCTGGTGTAAAGTGTCTAAAGTTCTGTGTGTGTGTGTCATACGCAAACGATTATAATAAATGAAATAAAATGATACAAAATACTTTGAAAAAAGAAATTTTAAGAAAATATGGTGTCTTTTTAACAAAAATGTGTGTTAAAGTATTATTAGGTCAAAAAGACAAAATAAAAATAAAATTAAATATGATCTTCTAATCAAAATCTCTCTCCCTCTCTATGCTGTGTATTTATCTTTTTAATCAAAATTAAAGGTTTGAAAGCACAAAGCGATTTGTTTGAAAACACACAGAAAACACACTTGTATGCAAACACACACACACACACACACACACACACACACACACACACAGAAGTTCATAACTTCATATTTTCTGTGAGCATTAACGTGTAAACAGAACTTGACTGTCAGAATCTGATGCATTTACAAAAGTTGAAATCAAACATTGATATTTAAAAGTAAAAGTGAGTTTTATCCTGAATACCTTCATCTGTCTGTGGATCGCTGGCGTGTTCTGGGAGTTTGAGATTAAGGCTTTTTTTTTTTATTCTGGAGGGAAACTCCACAAACAAAATCCCCCCCAGAATCTAAAAATATCCGAGCCAACGCGGCCGATAACAACCATTAACTCCAGAACACGTGAACCCTGAAAACCCGGCGATAGCATCTAAAAACAAACATGCCCGCCGCACGATAACACACCAGGCACTCTCACACACTCGTTCTCCGGGGTCTCAGGTTCAGCCCAGGGTCAAAGGTTTTATTTCGGCTCCTTCAGCGGATTCTGATCCACATCCTCCTGAAAATATGTTTAACAGACACTTAATGTTCTTATAGATTAGCCACAGATTACTTTCAACATTTCTAATTAACTTAAGTTGCTAAATTATAGGTTGTGGGTCCAGGTTTTTGTTCCAACCAGGCAGGAACACACCTGATTCCACTAATCAACCACTAGCAGCCTCATTAAGGACCTTTATTAGTAGAATCAGGTGTTCCTGCCTGGTTGGAACAAAAACCTGGACCAGAACCGGAGAGGACTTAGAGATATGTGCATATTTTTTATATTGGTGTGTGTGTGTGTGTGTGTGTGTGTATTTTTAAGTCTCATTCACAACATGAGAAGGCTCCATCTTCCCCATGTAACCACATAGAAGTGTAAAAGGTTAAGTTCAAAGAAAGTGATTTATTTGTAAAACACACAGGTGAATGTTTAGATACAGAAAAGTGGATAAAACTGACGGAACAGGCTTCACAAAAAAATTAACCAACTTTACCAAACAAATGATCCTAAAATAATTAAGAGGAGAAGAAAAAAAATCCCTACTTACTTTAAATAAACTGTAAAAGACAGATAAGGAAAGCTTTAAAGAAGAGGAGGCTGCAGAATATCTGCTCTTATAAAGTAGGTGGGGCTTCATGTCAGCCAATCACAGCCCAGGGAGTAGAGCCTTTCCACCAATGGCTGCGCGGCTGTGCCACACTCCTATTTGCATACACATACACAACAAAATATGACTACAATCATAACTATAATATGGACATCTGTGCAGTAAAAAATCTCCAGTCGTACATAAAATGTTAAAAAAAAATTACATCAAGAAATACAAGCACAATGTGAGATTTTACACTTTTTTTTTTTTTTTTTTAGCAGAAATACAACTAGCACTTAAACTGAAGAATAAAAATATACACACTACATTTCATGTACAGCTGGACTCATTTGAGGGTTTATAAATATATATATATATATATATATATATATATATATATATATATATATATATATATATATATATATATATATATATATATATATATATATATATATATATACATATATATACATATATATATTATGCATGGATCTCTATGCCAATTGAGAAGATGTAAAACCATATGGAGATGATTTTTGATTCTTAAAAACGACTAATACACTACTGTTCAACAGTTTTAGGTCACTTATAAATGTCCTTATTTTAGTTTTTTCAATGAAGATAACATTAAACTAATCAGAAACACATTCTATACATTGTAAATGTGGTCAATTCTAGCTGCAACACTACATAGGTGCATAGAGGCCCACTTCTCGGGTGTTCTAATGGTACATTGTGTTTGATAATTACATTAGAAGCTAATGGATGATTAGGAAACCTTTATGTGATAAAATGTTATTACAGATGGAAAACTGCTTAAATGTGTTTAAAGAAGAAAATTATTATTTTAACTAAAATCAATTTTCTAACTATGCCAATCTCTGACTATATGTTCTATTAATTTTGCATCTCATTGATAAATAATAATTTAACCTTTCATGGAAAACACTAAATTGTTTGGGTGACCTTAAAATTCTGAACAGTGGTGTATATCTTATTAACGACATCACAACTTCACATAAAACCCAAGAAAAGTTTTGAATATGGGAGCAAATGAAGTGAATTACATTGATTAAATAAAAAAAAGGTTAAATCGTTTTCAGTAGTTGATGCTCAGATGTTGAATTTCTCTGTGATGAAATTATCGCTGCAGAGTTTACACAGAGGCTGAAGCCACTTTTAATTATCAGGATGAGTTTGCACGTGAGCTGCAAAACCTCAACTTCACACACACACACACACACACACACACACACACACACACACACACACACACACACACACACACACACACACACACATATATAGTCACTAACACATAGAGTCAGACATGCAAAGATGCAGAAAAAAGTTACACATGTCCAGAAACAACGACAAGTACTCACACACACACACACACACACACACACACACACACACACACACACGTCCCGCCCTTTCATGGTGGGAGCAAAACAGCGATTAGAGTTTCAACTCTTCACCTTGGCATGGAACCGCCAGCCGCCGCCAGATCTGCCACCAGGCGTAATTACAGGCGAGGAGGAGACGGGCGGCGGTCCAGCCAGATCAGCCTTCCTGCGTCAGAGATGATTCCTTCACCTCCCGGCACAAGTGCACATCAACACACACACACACACACACATATACACACACACACACACACATATACACACACGTTTGCATGGGGGCACATAAAAATGATTGAATGTGAAAACAAAGTGTACAGTAGCAACCACAAAGATGTAAAAAAAAAAACAAATAAAACAAAACTGTAGCAGAGGGTTTGGGATGGGCAGGTAACACACACACACACACACACACACACAGGTTGAGAAGAACTCACTGACACATGCAAACATGCCTTTCAACCTGCATTATCTAATCTTCTTCATCAATCGCCAATTTTTACAAGCACACACGTTAAACAGATTAAAACGTGTTAACAGCCATCGAAAAAACTAAATCCTGAGTTTGTTCTGTAAATAACTTTCAGTATTCTGGTTGGTTGACCAACAAGTTCCTTTCAGGCTTAAAATATCCACTTCAGGTTGAACGCTGCCTGTTTTAAATATGGCTGCAGATAATTTATTTATTTGTGATTGAACAGATGCAGATAATGATAAACTGGTGGTTTTCATTTAGCAGTAAAAAAAACAGGTGTTTATTTGTATGATATGGAACATAAAAACCTAAACATATTGTCATCCTATTAAAATAATGGACTAAATCTTTTTTCAAGTTTTGGAATATTATATTCTGGAATGTTGTGATGTCACTCATGTAACATTAGAGAATAAAGTGACTTTTGAACATTCTACATTCATGATTTTACCAGATGTGGCAGCATCATCAAGAGATGATTTAGGCAAAAAAACTCACTTTTTATCATCAAACCTTCTTCTTTTTCTCGTTTTTAATGATATGTGTCTATACGACTGTGCTCTAGGTTTAATATCAATATCAGAGGCTCTTTTCATTCATGCTTCCGAAAAGTATATTTTAATTTTTTCCCAACATGATTTATCATTGACCCACATATTTAACTCACCAGTCAGCCACAAGTCAAAAACATAACATGCTGCCCTCTATTGTCCAAGTAGTGTCATTGCTGTTATTAGTAATTATTGACTGTACAACAGCTTCAGTGGGAAAAAGTCATAGAATTTCAATCATCTCAAAATAAAGGAGCAGTTCACAATTGTTGAGTGAAAACACATTTAAATCATGACCTTTAATTCAGTCATCATATGCACATTCACTGGTCAATTCAATGGTGAAAACATTTTTCTTTAATCTAACATCCTACATTTTGAATTATTATTAATATTAATTAAAAACTATAGTGTGTAATGGATAACTATGTTGAACCAGTGCTGGAACAGACTGCTGACGCCTGTAAATTGTTCTGCATTATTGCACATGTAGGTGGGAAATAAAATAACACAATGTACAGGATGTTGTCTGTGAACATTTCTATATCCACAATTTGCAACTTACCAATTTAAAGGCAGCTATATGTGCTGCTGAAGTTCAGTTTGTTTAAGAATGTGATTCTATATGATTCTAGCAGATAATCAGATAATTGATGATTAGAATTAGCTTCACCTCAGACCTCCTTCATTTAATAAAAGCTCTTCTACATGTTCATGGTGGTGATTGTTTGTTTCTGACATGTTTTAAGCTCAAGAACATGTGATGCTCGATGCCTCAGTAAATAAATCGAGGTGACGGAGTCATTTTATGAACAGAATTCAAGTATCACCGTCGCTAAAAGTGTGAATTAAAACTATATTCATCGCCCTTTATTTATAGAATGTATTGCAAAACTTTCTTAAATCATGCATGTTGAAATTCCATATTTTTGTTTTCATTTCCATATGAAGTGATATGTTTATTCTTTATTGTGTTGAGTGTTACACTAAATATTTTCTGACTAAATTTTGCTGAGTGGGACAAATAAAGATTAAGTTCTAATAATAACACACTGTAGGTTTTAGTTCTGAAGTATTATAGATTTAGACATTTTCCAGCCTCTGAGACAAATATGCAAACTCTTTGAAAGTCACCTTTATTTGATTACCAGAGTGATAACAGACACAAAGAGCATACACAGTGGAAAGGATAGAGAATATAAAAACAATCACATATTATACACAACCGCACGTTCATGGAAAATCAGATTTAAAGACTCGTGGTCAGATTAAACAATAGGAACAGAGAAACGCAGCTCTCTGTCAGCTAAACTTTAACAGAGTTTTTCTTCTGCCGTAGAGGAGACTGCACGTTCCACCTCCTCGGCTCAGCCGCTCTGAAACGACACGAGAAGATTCAGCGAGAACTTCATTAAGTTCATGAAAAGTACTTTATATTCACCCCTTTTACTGGGAGTGAAGCAGAAATGTAGAGAATGTAGAAGTGTTATAAAATGTCAATGTCATTCTTTAAAAATTACTCAAATCAATTAATAAGGGGGCGCTGTTGAGCTGGAAATGGAGTAAGGCGTGTTTGTTTGAGCTCCCGTCGAACTTTTTTAAATTTTAAGTTAATAAGCGCGCAGTATATTAAAACATCGACTAATCTGCTCTGAAAACATCTCCGAAACTGAGAGAAAGTCTATACTTGAGTTAATGGCGAAGGACCTGCACAAATTTCAATTTACTAGAGCAGCGAACACGAGGCCCAACACCGCCCGGAGCCAGATTGCTACTAACACCGCGGCTAGAGCGTCTCCACCACAGCTACGGTCAGCTAGCACTAAGCCAGAGATGGACGCTAAATCCCTGAAGTCGGAGATTCTTCTCTCGCTGAAAACTGAAATTTCGGCGGTGATCAAATCAGAGATAAAAAGCGCACTTGCCGACGAATTTGACTTCCTTAAAAATGAGCTACTGGCATTAAAAGCAGAAGTTAAAAATAACACGGCGGCGATTCACTCGGAGATCGACCAAGTGAAAACCGCAATCCGAGATATGGAGACCGGATTATCAGCCTGGTCAGATGAGGTGGTGACTTTGCAGACCACGGTGAACAGCCTGGAGACGGAGGTGGCGAAGCTCCGAGACAAATGCGAGGACATGGAAGGAAGAGCGCGGCGGTGTAACATCAGAATACTGGGGGTGCCTGAGACGCCAGGATCGAGCTCCACGACATCGGTTTCAAAGCTGCTGCGGGACGCGTTGCAGCTGGATAAGGATGTTCTCATTGATCGCTCACACAGAAGCCTGGCTCCAAGAAAACCCGGCGGGAAACCACGAGCGATAGTAGCCAAGCTTCACTATTTCCAAGACTGTGTAGAGATACTGAACCGGGCGCGCACCCGCGCTCCACTTCGGTACAACGGAGAGTCAGTTGCTATCTTCCCGGATTACACTACAAGAGTCGCTAAAGCCAGAGCCGCGTTCACCGAAGTCAGAAAGCTGCTCCATAACCGTCCAAACGTCCGGTTCGGCATACTGTTCCCAGCCCGTCTCCGTATCACACACAACGGGGAAGAGAGGGAGTTCACCGACCCAGAAAAAGCTATGACCTACGTGAGGAACCACATCATTCCCGCAGAGGACCGTGAGTGAGACGGTTTTCATGTTTTCAACTATTGTGACAATACTTTTGATTTGTTAATTTGTTAAAACAGCAGAACTGGCTGGACCCAGTGGACTAATATAGACTGTTACAGCTGTCACCAGCCTATGCTGTCAATATTTAAAGTGGAAACAAACGAAAGATGACTGGATCAAGAGACCCCTTCTCTCTCTCTCCCTTTTCTTTGTCAATGCCGATTATCTTCATTCAAAGGCTTACTGTAATAACTATTTGTTTCTGTATTTTTTTTTTTTTTTTTTTTTTTTTTTTTTTTTACAACTTAAAGTTTGCCTTATAAAGAAAAGGTTATCTGATTGAATATATTTCTGTTGTTTACAAAATTTGATTTGAGATAATGCGGCTAATCTACAGGGTTTAATTCTAACACATTTAACCGATTGATTTTTTGTTGTTTTATTTCTCTCTTTCCTTTATCTTACTTGAACACAAGCAGATGTTACAATACTACAATAAAAATGCGCTAAATTGTTTTTCTTGAGATGTTCGATGGGAGCCAGAACAGTTGGCTCTACAGAGTTCCCCAACACAAGCACATGTGTGGATTTGTTTTTGAGGGGTACCATGTTCGCCTTGGTTCTCTAGGCACTAGGTGGGGTGGGGGAGGGTGGGATTATACCAGACTTGTTCATTTCTTGGATTTATTTCATGTATGTCTTTTCTTTCTTTCTATTTGCTCAGCCAGATGTGATTTTCAAATGCACGACATCTCTTATCCAGTAGGCTATGACTGATCCTAATTCCACTAGAGGGCTGGATGGACTCTCATCAGTGAACTATGTGAGTTGGAACGTGAAGTCACTTAATCATCCAACTAAGAGAAAAAAGGTATTTACACACTTAAAACAACTTAAAACCGATATCGCATTTCTTCAGGAGACGCACTTGCGCACCACGGACCTGTTCCGAATAAAAAGAGGATGGTCAGGACAAATTTATCATTCTAATTTCCACACAAAAACTAGGGGGGCAGCCATTCTCATTGACAAAAATATACCATTTACAATGACTAATGTCGATGCTGATTCTGCAGGGCGCTACGTTATTGTGACAGGGAAACTTTTTTCACTCCCAGTCATCCTGGCCAATATTTATGCACCAAACTGGGACAATCCAGAATTCTTTTCAAATTTTTTTTCTCATCTACCAAACATGGCATCACACCATCTTATTCTTGGTGGTGATATAAACTGTGTACTTTCCCCTTCCTTAGATCGCAGTTCAACCAAAAAGGCGTCCTTATCCAAATCAGCACACACAATCCATCTTTTTCTAAAAACATATGGTGTAGTGGATGTATGGCGATTCCGTAATCTCACTGCTAGAGCATATTCCTTTTTCTCCCCAGTGCACAAGAGCTATTCTCGTATTGATACTTTTCTCCTGGACAAAAGACTTATTCCTTCTGTAACTAAGTGTGATTATGAAGCCATAGTCATTTCAGATCATGGTCCACTAACCATGAAAATCAGCATTCCTAACACACAAAATAGTTACCGCCCATGGAGACTGAATCCTCTTCTCTTGTCTGAAGAGTCTTTTACCAAACTTATTTCATCCGAAATACAATTTTTTCTCGATACTAATCAAACGCCAGGAATGTCATACTCAACTATATGGGAGTCTTTAAAAGCCTATCTACGAGGCCAAATCATTTCCTATTGCGCAAATAAGAAGAAAACGAATACAGCGCGCCTTAAAGAACTAGCAGATCAAATACTGGAATTAGACATGTTATATAGCCATCAACCATCTCCTGACATAGTGAAGAAGCGTCTGTCTTTGCAGACCGAATTTGATATCCTATCAACGCAACAGGCTGAATATCTCCTCTCTAAATCTAGACATGGTTGCTATGAACATGGAGGAAAAATTGGACGTATTCTTGCACATCAGCTACGACAAAGGACTGCCAACCAAACTATACCTGAAATCAATGATGAACAAGGTTCAAAGTGTACAGATAGCCTTAAAATTAACTCCTGTTTTCAAAGTTTCTATCAAGCATTATACACATCAGAATATCCAACTACATCCTCTGTGTTGGAGGATTTTTTAAGGCCCCTACATGTTCCATCCGTGGACCCAAACATAGCTGAGTCATTGGAGAAGGACTTCTCGGCCCTGGAAATAACATCTGCAATCAGATCTATGCAAAGCGGCAAGTCTCCAGGGCCAGACGGGTATCCGACAGAATTCTACAAAAAATTCTCAGACCAACTTGCCCCTTTACTAATATCAGTTTTTGAAGAATCACTTTCACTTAAGACTTTGCCTCCGACCATGCGCCAAGCGGTAATCTCTGTAATTTTCAAAAAAGGGAAAAACCCTCTAGAGTGCAGTTCATTCCGCCCGATCTCTCTCCTTAACACGGATGCAAAAATCCTTGCCAAGGTTCTTGCGCGCCGACTGGAAGTTGTTCTTCCTTCCATTATATCACCTGACCAAACAGGTTTTATTAAGAATCGTTACTCTTTTTTCAACGTCAGACGCCTTCTTAACATCCTTTATAGCCCCTCTCCACCTGGTGTGCCAGAGGTCGTCCTCTCACTTGATGCTGAAAAAGCGTTTGACCGGGTGGAGTGGGGCTATCTTTTCGGTGTGCTGGAGAGGTTTGGATTTGGCACCAATTGCAATGAATCATATGTTTGTCCCATCATTAATAGACGGGGTCTTTGATATGTGGTTCAGAAAAGGTATGGCATCACTGTCTGATCTATATATTGATGGCAGCTTTGCCTCATTTGAACAGTTGGTACAAAAATATAACGTCTCCAAATCACATTTTTATCGATACCTGCAACTTCGAAATTTTGTATTTTCAAAGTTTATATGTTCTCCCTTACGCCCTCCAACTGGCCTGTTGGACTCAATTCTTGATTGTAAACAAGTCAGAAAACGAACTATCAGCACAGTATACGAAATACTATATTCTCATAACTTGACGCCTCTGGACCTCCTTAAAAATAAATGGGAGATAGATTTAGATGAACAAATCACAGATGACACTTGGCACAAAATAATACAGGGAATTTTTTCATCTTCCATCTGTCTTAGACATGCTATCATTCAGTTTAAAATTGTACATCGTCTGCACTGGTCTAAAGTTAGACTCTCTAAGATCAATGCTGATATAGACCCCACTTGTGATAGATGCGGGCGAGATCCAGCCACTCTCTTACACATGTTCTGGACATGCCCAAAGCTCTGCGGTTTCTGGCCGCCCATCTTTGAGACCTTTTCTAAGATTTTTGCGAAAAGGATTGCACCGTCTCCATTCATTGCACATTTTGGTGTAGCCCAGATAGACTCCCATCTGGAGATGTGGGAAAGAATAATGGTGGCTTTCTGCTCTCTCCTAGCCAGGAGACTGATATTATTGAAATGGAAAGACCCAGCACCTCCGACATACAGTCATTGGGTTAGGGAAGTCATGTACCATATCAAATTGGAGAAGATCAGATACACAATCAGGGGGTCTACTAGGAAATTTTATAACATATGGCAGCCTTTCTTAATGTTTGTTGAAGATATGGAGGCAGACAAAATACTGTAAACTCTTGTCCATAGTCATCTTTATCTTTGTATTTTATTTATTTTATTTTATTATTTTTTTATTCTGATCATCTGGCTATGCGAGCTATGTGAATTCTGTATTTTGAACTATGTATTTCATACTGTGAACTCTGAATGTCTGGTAGGTGGGGGGGGGTTATGTTCTGTTGGACCTATGTTGAAATGTAAACTATAACCTGTAAAACTAAATAAAAATACCTTGATCAAAAAAAAATCAATTAATAATTTTAAAAATAGTTGTAGTTTAACATAACAGCTGTCAAATAACTTCTTATTAATAATAATTAACTTTTTCATGATTTTAGTTAAATATTGAAAAAAAAATCTCATTAAATTGTCCAAAACTAATGAAAGTTGAAAAACTGAGTAATATGATTTAAAAGTTAAATGTATAAGATTAGAAAGTAAAAAGTTCATTAGTTTATAATGATAGAAGAAACCAGAAAATAATCACTAGATTCCACAAATGCTCAACATTTATGAATGAAAAATTTCACACAAACCTCCACAAACGTGGAGGTTTGTGTGAAATTTTTCCATTCATAAATGTTGATGTGTATATATATAAATAAAAGATGAAACATTATGATGAGAAAATGAAGCCACTTACTGCAGCTGCTGCTCAGGTGACGGCACGTGGAAAACGCTGGACTCCCGACCGAGAACTAAGAATAAAACAACGATTCCTCAAAATCCAAATCCTTAAAAAACACCTAAAAAGCTGAATTTTAAAAACTCATTCCTCCCCCCCACACACACACACACACACGTAATTGATGAATTTCTCACCCGTCGCCTGGTCACTGAAGATGGCGCTGACACCCGAAAACGACAAGTTGACGTTCAAACCTAAAAAAAATAAATAAATATGGTGACGAAAATTAATTACTGTTAATGAAAAATTAGAGAAAGAAGGAAATTGTTGCAGAGAAAAAAGTAATTTCCCCCTTAGAATAAAAAAAGCAATACTGATCGGTTTATCTTAACATCTATCTTTCATAAGTATTTACTCTACTTAATTTCATAAAACTAATTTAAAACCATGATTTTGGACAATAAATCTACAGAAATAGGTTTTCACTTTGACTTTTTTTTGTTAAAAAAGCCTAATTATATTGTCAATAATTGATAAATTGTGATAAAATCTATAAGACTGTAAAACATC
>JAYKQN010000030.1:340000-377500 GCA_036785175.1 Eupleurogrammus muticus | reverse complement strand
ACTCCACACAGAAAGGCCCCAGACCCAGGCCCAAGGCGGTCTTCTTCTGATTCATTCTGCTCCAGGATCAAACTACTGAAGTCAACCATCAGAATAATAATTAGCTGCAGCTCTAGCAGCCATCTGAGATTTATTAAAACATTAGTACCATGGTATAATTCATACAACTGATATAAAAGTCCTTTTTTTCTTCCCCCACCTGCAGCAGGTTGGTCAGCATGATGAGCGTCTGCTTCCTGATGACGGCTTCGGGGTCGCGCAGGCAGGCGGAGACGTTGGGCACGTAGTGGTCCACGATGTTGGTGTAGCGGACGCACAGGTCGCACACGATGATCACCACGTTGTTGCGCACGGCGACCTCGGCGCCCACCTCCAGCTCGCGGGCGAACACCGGCAGGTACTTCTGGACCAGCTCCTCGTGCTGCAGGCACAGCTTCCCCAGGGTCAGCACGCCCTGGGCCCGCACCCGCGTCGGCAGGGCGTTGGGTCGGAACTGGGACAGGGGCAGCGAGGCCGGCAGCTCGTCCTGGCAGCCTGGGAACGATGCGGAAAAAGACGATAAACCAATCAATCGACAGTCTTTAGAGACGAGGTTCTACTAGAACAGAGGGGGTCAAACTCAATTTATGCGACATATTTAATCTACAAATAACTACAAATTTCTGCTTCACTGACACACACAAGAAAACAGGAGAGGTTATTTTTAGGGATGCACCGATGTGAAAATTTCGGCCGATATCGATATCCGATATACATATCGGCAGTCACTGCCGATACCGATATTTGCCGATATCGATATATGTAGAGAAAAAAAGTTTTCTGTAGTGTCACAAATTTAGTACAGACCAGAAAAAACACTGTACATTTGAAAAGCACAATAGTGCTCTTTATTTAAAGAAAGGCTCACTGTAAAACTCTGTCATGTGGTTAGAGGAAGTACGGCGGAGCGGACCCGATGGAGCTCCGCGAAGGCGTCGGCGATGAGAAGGCGGCAAGACGGCGTCCGACACCCCGGAGCAATGTTCCGTGCATTTTTTTGTCTTTTCGGGCGATGCGATGTGACGGAGGAGCCCGCTAGGAGAAACCGCTACAGTTAGTTGGGTCACTGTCTGCGTGTCTCTCGGCGACGCGCTAAGCTAGCTGGTCCTAGCGGGCTCCTCCGTCACATCGCATCGCCCGAAAAGACAGCGGCCTCCTTCGCCTCCGCCGCGGCCGCCGACGAGAAGGCAGCAGGACGGCGTCCGACACCCCGGAGCAACGTTCCGCGCATTGTTTTTGTCTTTTCGGGCGATGCGATGTGACGGAGGAGCCCGCTAGGACCAGCTAGCTTAGCTTAGCGCGTCGCCGAGAGACACGCAGACAGTGACCCAACTAACTGTAGCGGTTTAACTCTGCCAATTGTTGACATATCGGCCAGAATTTGTTGATATCGGACCGATACCGATATGTTAAAAAACGTGACATATCGGCCGATATATATCGGTTGGCCGATATATCGTGCATCACTAGTTATTTTATATTCAGTTTACCGTTTGTATTCATGCATTTGTATTCAAACCATTTACTCACTGACCAATAGTATTATTATAATATATATATATATATATATATATATTATAATATATTATCTCCTGCCTTAAAAACCATCTACATCAACACTTTAAATATTTCAGCCCTTTAAGTGCTAAAAGATTCTCACTGATCTACAAAAAATTCATTCAATCTTACCTTGTATTTAGCACAATTATTCTAATATTAATTATAAAATCATCTTATATTATCTTATACCAATGGCAGATAAGTATTACTTATTAGGTTGTTCCAAAGAATTTTTACATAAAATGTCAGAATTATGAGATAAAAAACCCATAGCATAAGATATAAAGACAAGGTTAAGAAAAAAAGTCTATTTAATCTTATAATATTTATTTTCCTTTTTGAAGAAAACAAGACAAAATTGTCCAATACTTATCTCCTACCTTTTAAACCATTTACAAATAAAAATTAGGGGTTGTCGTGAAAATATGACATTTGTGATCGTTATGATTAGAAAATCTATTAAAGCAGTAATTGTTGCAGCTCTAGACTACACTTGATGATCTTAAAGCCTCCTGGAGATGAACGTAGAATCAGATCCACACATATCTGCGATGCGTCTCTTGTACCTGTGAGTTTGTCGGGACGTGTGGTGAGGACAGACTCCACCAGCAGGAACGTCCTCTTGCTGACCTTCGCTGGACACTGGAGCGACGCCACGCCCAGAGTGTGCAGGTGTTTCACCTGGTAAACAGGTTCACTTTCAGTGGAACTTAAAATGGACTAAATAATACATATTTATTCAAAATGACCGATATGAGGATAGATAGTTATGTCATGCTATGTAAGCCAATGGGACCACTAGGTTGTTGCACTAAGAATTTAGTGTCTATCTAAATCATGCTCTATATTCGAGCATATTAGAAAAAATAATTATAACATCAAAACTAAATTAAATGTAAAAAAGAATTAAGCTTACCAACTCCAGGTAGAAATTTATTTATTTATTTTTTTTGGGGGGGGGGGGATTTTTTCAAAATTCTGAATAAAAGACAACCGTTTGTTGTGACATAGTGATGCTCACATGTCAAATGCCCATGTGACCTCATAACTTGTAAGCCCTTCAAAATAAAAGCCGACTTTTCACACCTCACTGTAAAAACATCACAGCTTTTAAGAAAAATGAGGATAAAGAAATTGATGCCATATAGCAAAGCTATGCAATAAAGGGTAAATATGTATATTTCTTTTTTTTATGTGTGTGAAAAAATATGAAGCATGTGGGTGTATCAATTCTGAAATGAACTGCGAAAAAAGCAATGAAAACATCTTAAAAGATGTAAAGTCAGTGGATCAGTTCTCACCATCAGCTCCACGTTGAGGTTCTCGGTTCCGTTTTCACTCAGCATGATGCCGGATAAATACGCCTCACAGATGGACACCAGCTCGCCACAGTGCTGGTTGAGGAAAGCCTGCGGGAAAACAGCAGAAAGTTCCTACAACAGCAGAAAGTTCCTACAACAGCAGAAAGTTCCTACAACAGCAGAAAGTTCCTACAACAGCAGAAAGCGCAGCTGGGAGTCGTGACGTGAAAACGTCCACGTCAATTTCATTTTGTTCCGTCGTCACGACGCTCGTCTAATTCCTCGGTTGCAGCCGAATGATTCCAAACCTTCCATTTCTTTTTTTGTTGTTACCTTGAAATGAAGCATTTTAGCTCACAAGCTCATCTGTGTTAAACATGGTTTGTGGGTCAGAAACAAAAGATGTGTGGCTGCTGTTAAACTTGCATCCTGGTGTGTGTCTTCTTAAATGGATTAGACAAAAAAATCTGCATGTTTAAACCTGCATTGACTGATGCACATATGTTTACTATTAATAAAGGAGATTTCCAGGCTTGGATAGAATATACATATATAAATAATAATTTTTTTAGGAATTTTTCTAGTGTTCAGGCTTTTATAACAATTGACCCACAATAAATCTGCCATTTTGAGTCAGAGTTTGTCACTTGAACATGTTAAATAAATCAAGATTCTGATTAATTTGGGGTGTTTTTGTTCCAAAATAAAGTGTGTGCTCATTTCCACATGCAGCAAAAACAATATTTGACTCATGTTTCCACCTGGTGATAAGTCACTGTTCACTCGTTGGTTGCTCCAAGCCTCATAAAACATAAATTAAATCCGTCTGACCTGCGTCTGTTTGACGTCGTCGCTGCTGCCCAGTTGATAAAGCGTCTCGACGGCGGCGCTGACGACCTCCAGAGAGAGCGTGAAGGACTTCAACCAGGACATCAGATCATCTGGAGACGGACGGAGGAAGGTTTAATCTGTTCAGGAGCAATCTGCTGGTTTCCAACCCCCCACCCCTTCACCGTCACTCACCGACTATTCTGTCCTTGGTGTCTTGGTTCAGATGACCAGCGATGTCTCCCATCACACTCAGGAGGTGACAGCAGGTCGTCACGCTCATGTCCTTTGACCTGGAAAAAAAATAAGTAAATCTTAGCCAGAGGCTGTCAAACGCAATTTCTTCCACAAATCAGTGTTATGGTTTTCCTCCTCTACTTGTTATTATAATAGATGATTGGCTCTCCATTTATAGTGAATAGTGAACTTTAAATATCATTTGGAACAGTCTGGAAGGACCATGGTTTGACTGGACTGACCCTACTTACAACAAGACCTGTAGGAACCTGGTTTAAAAATACATTTCATTACATTTTCCGACATGAACAAAAATTACAGCAAAACATGACCAGAAAAAGAAAGCTCTGACTTTTTGTGTGGTATACGCATTAATCGTTTAAGCTTTTTGAAATACCTTTTTTGTTAATTCATTAATTAAAACTTAATGTCTGAACCTTATGTTATTGCACCTTGAGTTCAAGTAGCTTCTCTTTATATCACAATTATGATAACCATTATTAACTATTAACACAAATTATTTTATGGATTTTTTTGGGGAGATTGTTATGCTGAATATTAAACATGCTGCAGTGAAAGAATAGGAAAGTACTGATATATTTATTTCAACAAAAGACAATAAGAAAAAACTAAAACCTTCCTTTAGTTAACAAGAAGACATGTCCAACTCTTCTCCATTTATGTTTAAATATTTTTTTTACTTCACCATCTCTTAGTAGAGTCTGTGCAAACTCTTAAGGGGCCACAGAAAGTGAGAACCTGGGCCAGCCGAGATATTGAACCAGGTCTGGATGTGAACGCTGTAGATAAATCTGATTCTGACCTCATCATGCTGTCCCAGGCCTCCAGGATCTTGCCGTAGGGCATTCTGGGGGACGAGGCGACGACCTTGGAGAGCAGCAGCCAGGCTCCTGCAGCGTGTTCGGCCTCAGTGTGAGAGATCAGGTTGGTGACGAACGTCTGCGTGAACTTGTTCTGTTTGGACCAGATGGTGAAGGCTCGGCTGAAGTATCGGCTGGAGAAGCACAAAAAATTACATCAGTCATGGCGGAGGTGTAAAACAGAAATCACCAAATTGCGATCTCTCTGGTGAGAACACAAACTCTGGGATATTAATTATTACAGAGCTCACAGACCTCATTCATTCATGAAAATAGCCCGTCCCCTCTGCCTGAAATGAAGCTCAATGCGTCTTTGGTGACTCAAGAAGAATCCGCAACTCATTTTGGAAATCGATCTTTGCAAATATGGTCAATACAGAGGATGTACACAAATAGCAATGTGCAAAAATGCAATATTGTGTTGGAATTGGTGAACCAATTTTGGTTAATTTGCAGACGTGAAAGCGGAACACGCTGGGTCTATATGTCCATTATATTAAACACCAATTTATTGATAAGGGAAGTGAGTCAATATTTAAAAAGAAAATGTCCAAACCCTCTGGTTCCCGCTTGTCAAATCTTTCAAAATGTTCTGGTTTCTTTATTCTTCTATAATAGTAAACTGATGATCTTTGGGTTGTGGACAAAAAAAGTAAACACACTTTAGCCAAAAAACTAACTTTATTAATCATTTCTATACATTAATTATCAGAATAGCCGCCCATAAAGAGAGTGTTGCAACAGGCAACACAAGATTAAAAAAATCTGTCTCGAGTTGTTTTTCCACGATGGCAGAACAGTGTATAGATCTGCAACTAATAGCCATTTTTAGTGGACTATTCTATTGATTATTGACGTGATCAATCATTTACTTGCTTGGTTCATTCGTTTCCCAAAGCTGAAGATTCAACCTAAAATGTCATTTTTTTGTCCAGAAGAACAGTCCACAACCCAAAGACTAAAGAAACCAGAAAATAATCAGATTTCACAAGCTGGAACTAAAGAATGTGAACATTTCCATTAAAGACTAGAGAACCAACGACATTTAAAGATGAGCTAGAAAGAGGAAAGAAGAATCTACTGTGAAACACACAGATTTAGCTGATGCAGACAGGACTTGCACGACAGGTTTAATTTAGCTTTTCTTAAACTGGACTGAGGTCCAACCTGAGGCTCTGGCACTCGGTGCAGAGCAGGCCCAGCAGGTCCCAGGTCAGCAGCTGGCCGGCGTCCAGGTGGCGGCCGGCGGAGAACGCCTTGACGTTGCTGAGCAGGACATGGTCCAGGGCCTCCAGGGCCCTCTCCTGGACGGAGGTCTCGGAGTCCATCAGGGCGGGCAGCACGCCCTGCAGCCAGGCCTTCTGCACCGCGCCGCAGTCCGGCTTCACCGCCAGCAGCTCGCCCAAACACTGCAGCGCCGCCTTCTTCACGGACACGGACGGGTCCCTGCAGCGCTCGGCCAGCACCGACAGGTTCTCCAAGACCACCGGGATCACGTTGTGCTTCAGGAGACCCTTCAGGGCCTGGAGGAGGAGGAGGAGACCACAGATACAACATGCCCACAATAAGTATGGACTATCTATAAAATGCACTCTGGACTTTTTCTTGTAGCTTGAAGACGTTTCATGGAGCTAGCTCCTGGTTTCCATCATCAGGCCTTTTGGGTGAAAGGTAAAACGTCCTCAAGCTACAAGAAAAAAGTGACTCTTTTTGACGCTACAATGACCTGGATGAGT
The DNA here is from genome assembly GCA_036785175.1 of Eupleurogrammus muticus. NCBI lineage: Eukaryota > Metazoa > Chordata > Actinopteri > Scombriformes > Trichiuridae > Eupleurogrammus > Eupleurogrammus muticus. Next base: position 370,918 of record JAYKQN010000030.1, on the reverse strand, counting down.
GAGAATCTACACAGACAAAACTACATGTGGGGTGACACATAAGTGTTCCTCGCCATTTCAGTTTAAGGCGAGGAACTCACCTTCCTGTAGGGTGAAAATGATAAATTATGAATGAGAGCAAAAATCAAGAATTTATAGCACCCTGGTCCTGGAGGGCTACTGCGGGTCCAGGTTTTTGTTGCAACCAGGCAGTAACACCTGATTCTACTAATCAACAATTAGACCCCTTGGTAAGGACCTTTATTAGTAGAATCAGGTGCAGAACAAAAACCTGGACCCACAGTAGCCCTCCAGGACCAGGGCTGGGGACCCCTGCCATACACCATCATTGCATAATATTAACCCTGAGAATGACCCGATGGAGACTAGGTCCACAACGCTAGTTTGTTTGTTTTTTTAACCTGTACCTGCAACGACGATTTCCTCACGTTGATCTTTGGGTCTTGAACACGCCGTAGGAGAAGAGCCAGATTCTCTTTCGCTGCATTGAACATATAAAATAGTGATCTAAATCTCAAGTTGAGATATATATATATAAAACGTGACAAATAAGATGTAAGTGAAAGACTGACCGTCACAGGAGGAGCTGACGGTGCTGCTGATCTCCACCGTCCTGAACGACATCGTGCGGTAGGTTTTCTGCGTCCGCTGAGAGTCGACGCTTCCTGCAGCACAAAGTCTGTCAAACACTTTGCCTCGACAACACGGACATCAAGTCTGGTTTTCGAGGCCCAACCAATAAAAAGGAGCACTGGTCGTATTTTAATTTTATTTATCTTAGGCAGAAAAATCTCAAATTGAATCATTTCACTGCAAAAACTTTTTTTTGTACTAATTGTACTAAATACATATCCCCCGATAAGATTTGATTTTTAGCAGCATAGTGGTATCTATCCTTGATCATTAACTGAAAATATGTTTAATTATATTATATTATTCTGTTACTAGATCTTAAATAGGACAGTACAATATAAATATTCCTAACAGTAGTTTATTTTCTATTTACACTTAACCAGCTTTTGGGGTTGATGACAAACAGGAAACAAAGAGACTTTACCTTCTGTGGTTTCACCTTCCTGGTACATGGACACGGCTCCCGCTAAACACAGAGGAAACAATTAATGAATATATAAGACAGATTCTTCAGTAAACACATTTCTGCTGAGTCTGATCCTTATTTCAGTTAATGATGTATAGTTGAAGCTATAATCAAATCAATTATGGGAATAGTTGACATTATTGTAGTAGTTGGCATCTAATTGATTGCTTGCTGCAGCTCAAGGAGACAATCTTTCCTATTTAATTCATAAACTGATGATTTTGCAGCTCTAAAACCACAAATCTGACTTGTAACAGACCAGGTTGACTGATTTTAAAACACTGTTTTCCTACTGGTGGAGAAGAGGTCGTGGACGGCCCGGGTGGCATTGAGCGAGTGCAGCTCCAGACACTGGGCCAGGGAAGCGAAGGCGTGGCCCTGGACGGTTGGCGACAGGTCCATCCGCCTCGTGAACAGCAGGTTCTGGATCAGGAACTTGTGCGGCAGAAGGCTGCGGAGCTCCGGGTCCTCGCAGTCGTCCGGCGGCCTCTCTGGCTGCTCCAGCAACACCATCACCACGTCTATGGAGAACAGCCGGCACACCATCTATGGAACAAACCCCCCCTGGATTATTGACTGAATTTATATGAAAAGAAGAAGCATCAAGGCTCCGTCAAGGGGGGTGTGTTTGACCTCGAGGAACATGCTTTTTAATTATTTTTTTTTTCTACTGTCCTAGAATAAAGTGCAATGTCACCTCCACTACATTAGGGGGCAGCAGAGTGTTCACAGGGAGCATACAGCACAGAGAATGAGTATGAAGTGTAGACACCAAGTGACACCATGAAAACATATTTAACAGGGATGAGAAGACAGGCGGAGAGAGACGGAGATAAAGAGACAAACGAAAGTCTCCCAAAGCTAAGACGAGGAAATATGACAAAGCGTCTGTAGCGCTTGGTTCACTGTGAAAGACCGGTGTGTTACTGAGTCTGAAATGTTGGAGACAAAGACATTAAAGACATTACACCACAATCACTGATAAGACCATTTATGTAGTTTTATTATTCAGTATCATATGGTTTGACATGGTCAGTCAAATTTGTATAGTTTAATTAAGGATTTAATTTTTTCCGTTACAGTTAATAAAGTAAAAATGTTTTCTTCTTCCATAGGGGGGGGGGGGGCAATGATGTGAGAGTGAGATGCTTTACTTTCCCAGAAACCGTCACCTTTGAGTGTCTGGAGAAGTTGAACAGCCACTTGACGAAGTGGGCGTAGTCGTGTCCCGCCATGTGGGACGTCAGCATCCCCACGGTCTGAGCTCCGTGAATTCGATACTCGTTTTTCTCCACCATCTAAATCATTCACAGCAAAAAAAAAAAAAAAAAAAAAAATCGCTGATCACAGAGAACAGAAAATTATTCAAAGAACATAATCATCTATTTACATATTGGGATGCAATCGCCTTAATAACTAATCACCTGAAAGCAGAAGTGCTGCAGGAGGATTTGCAGGAAAGGCAGCGCCAGCTCCTTCATGTCATCCACAATGTGACTGGACGGACATGAACACACGGAAACACACACCTCAATTCAGTATTAAATCTCATTAAAGCTGTCAGCACATCCACACTTAAGATTTAGAAACAGTGGGTATAAATAACATCTACAAATTTCTCCCCTCACGATTAATTAACTTTTGATTTACAAAACAGCAAAGATGACATAAGTAATAAAAAGTGCAATTTCACCAATAAAAATTCCATATACAGACAGTCACAAGTCAAAACATTTATTCGCTAAATATTTCCTTCTCTTGAAGCCTGAAAGATTCTCACTGGTCAGAACTGGTCAAACACACATTGTGCAGTCATCCAGTGGCTGGATCGGACCATTTAGCAGACCAGTTCTGGCCCCTGGACCACATGTTTGACCTCATCCCTGGTTTAGAGTGTTTTGTCCTATACATCAGATGTTCTTTGAACAGGCGTAACCATGGCGTCATTAGGACCACTGATCCTGGGTTAATGATCATTGTGTCCACAGAACAGTGCAAATATCATAACAATATTCAGTGTGTGTGTGTGTGTGTGTGTTAACGAGGCGACACTCACCAAACAAACTGGACGGCCTGGTCTCGGACGGCGAGGACAGACTGGTTGAGGGAGAGGAGGGTGGGCTTCCCTCTGTTGACTTTACTCATCATCAGGATCACATAGAGCAGCCGATGGAAGACGGCTCGCAGCGACTGGAACAGACATGGGTTTTCAAACTCAGACACAGCTTTAAAGTCTTTAAAGGCTGCAGCGTCCAGGGTTTCCCGCAGAAAATACTCCGAAAAAACGGAACATTATATTTTTATTCACAGCTGTCGTCATCTCTTGTGCAAACTAACAACAATTTCAACAAAATGGCCAGGGCTACAACATTTAAGTGCCTTATAAAATAAATAAGTTTAGGCTCCAATTCTGTTCTATTAGGTGATAGCAGTATTTCCTGAAGGTCTTTGAATGTGTCTTTGAGCGAGTGGTTCCACTAAAGTTTGTCGTTTCGACTTTGGCCACAGTCACCTGTGAAATAGAATAGCAGTTAAATCCGCTAACCTGTTTAGCATGTGGGTTTTGAGATATATTGGGATAGCGTTCACTTGTTGTTATTGATAGCAACTCAACTGCTGTACGCAGATGTGTTTGCTGTTCTTAAAGCAAAACTGAACTGTATTTTTACTTTGAGGATTGTATTTTTTTGTGTTTGTGTGTGTAATTTTGTGTTTCTACAGATTTAGCAATACATTCATTCCCCAGCCTAGCCTACTCTATTAATTCAGTTGATTTATTATATTATTTATTTATATTGGTTATGTATACATTACCTACTCACTTATTTATCCAGTTTATGCTGTAAAATGGATTAAAAAATTTTCCATTATTATAATTTTTATTTCTTTGGAGGGACATAGGCGTGGCTGGCGGCCTCGCCTTTAAAGCGTTTGCAGTAAACTGAGCGTCAGATTTCACAGAGGTTCGAGAAAAAAAAAATACTTTTGTCTGGTCTCCGTGTTTTGGCGAGCAGAGGAGCTTCAGGCCATAGAACGCCATCTCTGGAAGGCTCTTCATCTTGGCGAGATCCCTGAGGGGGAAACGACACAAACGTCAGCTCTCTTGAAGACGTCCAGCAACACAGAAGAAGAAGCAAAAAAAAACAAAAAACTCACGGCTGGGCTTCAAACGTCAGCTCTCCGACCACTGGCTCAAAGTAAAGCAGCTTACTGAAGATCTGAAGAGAATAAAAACAAGGAGTCAGTCGGACATGGAGGAGCTCGGTGGTGATTTATGGATGTGAAGGCCGTGGAGTTACATGCGAGCAGTTGCTGGCGCTGTGCGGCGTGTTCTTGAGAGGGAACGTCTGCAGGAGTCTGAGGATGCTCTGGACCAGGAGGACCACTGCGTCTCGGATCCTCACCAGGTCCTGACCGGTGAAATGAGGTTCTTCTTCATTTTCCTCGTCCTCATCCACCTCCATCTGAAGATGAGAGTCAAGCACCATCATTTTCACTGCTGGAACAGTCAACATCAAGACAGTTTTCCCACCAAGCACTTGTTTGTGTCCAACAAAAAAAAAGTAAGAAACCAGTAGCAACCAATCACAGAGAACTGGAACAAAAAGGTTTGACTTTATTTAAATAAACAGAAATATTTTCTGGGTTGACTTCAGTTATAAAAAGTTTCAAAAAGGCCAATGTCAAAAAACCAAAAGCAGCTGCCCTTGTCTTCAGCAAAACAATTACATACATAAGATTTAAAAAGAGACAAATATAACAATTACACAATGGGAATTAATTAAACTCCTCAAACCTGTGTGTTGTTTTCATCGGTAACTCTGTTATCACATCAGATTATTTTTGTGGATGACGTCTAGTACCTCTGAGGGGTCTTTTCGCTGTGGTTTGGAGCGTTTGCTGTCTGCCTGGGAACTCTTCGGGTTCTCCTTCTTACGCTTCTTCCCCGAGTCCTGAGGCCAGCAGTGGGAGGTCATGTCCAAACACGTGTCCACGAAAACCTCGTGGATAACCTGGTTAGCAATGCTCCCTAAAGCACACACACACACACACACACACACACACACACACACACACACACACACACACACACACACACACACACACACACACACACACACACACACACACACACACACACACACACACACACACACACACACACACACACACACACACACACACACACACACACTTAATCTTTTTATTTACAAAACATGAGAGATTGAATAATAAGAGAAGTCTCAGTTATTCCATATTCAGTCAGTCTACTGTTGCTTGTCTATTCAAATCATTTACTCAATGAGCAATATTTAGTGTTTTAAGCAGCAGGTGAAGTTATATTCTGCCTTACAAACCATCTACACATCAAAACTGTAAATATTTGTTCACAAATGGGTGGCAACTACATTTTTTTTTGATAGTTGATTTCATTATTGAAACATTTAATCCATTAGTTTAGTAAAATGTTGATCAGTGTTTCAAAGCTGAAAACTAAATTTAAATTGTCTTTTTTTTGTCCACAACCTAAAGATAATCAATTTACTATTTTAGAAGAATAAAGAAACCAGAAAATAATCAGGTTTGAGAACTTGGAGCCAAAGAATTTAGACATTTCCTTCTTAAAAATGACTCAAATCCATTAATTTGATCAAAAAAAATATGTGACTCTATGAGCTGCATTCACTAAAACAGCTGTAGATCCCACGGTTCCAAATACTACTTAACATTGACATATCTGGGACATCACTGCCAGAGCCTAGGTTCCTGTTGACTAACCCTGCGTATCTTACCGGGGATTCTCAGCAGCAGCAGGTAGATGGAGGCGGCGTGCAGGCCGCTCACCCGCTGACGGACACTCGCTGCTTTGGCTTTTCCCGCCAGGACAAAGAAGGACAGGGTGGCCACCAGAGACTTGACCGCCATCTTGTTCTCCACAAGCAGGGCCCAGATACTCTGAAAAAGAAAAAAAAGCCCATTAAGAATACAACTTTTATGATATGTACACAAACAAACATTCACATGGAGACACACTTACACTAAAGATGCAACGATTAGTCAATTAATCAATTAGTTGCCAAGTATGACATTAATCACCAACTGTTTTCATAATCAATTAATGGATTTGAGTCATATTTAAGAAGAAAATGTCCAAACCCAATAACTGAAGATTCAACCAAAAATTTCTGTTTGACTCAACTTCTTAGATGAATCCATGCTAAACTGTTGGTATAGCTCTTTAAATCAGTCCTGCTCCCTGCAGCCGGAGGAGCATGAATCAGTTTTTACCTGAGAAGTTCTGGCCGTGTCTGCAGGCTGGATCTGGTCATCATGGGCCAGTAAACACTGGTACAGGTTCCTGAAGGCCTCGTCTCCGGCGGCTGCTAGTTCCTCCTCTATGAGCTCATCCAGAGGTCGGCGCTCTGTGAACTCTGCGTCCCACACGGCGTCCACCCAAGCTGAAAATCACAGCACACCCACTCATCACATCATGTAAAGTCACTTTCAAATGTCACTATTCTGTAGAGCAGTCAGCTTGAGCTGCGATTAATCAATCAATCAGTTGCCAACAACCGATTATTTGATTAGAATAATTTTTTGAAGAAAATGTCTAAATTCTGTGGTTCCAGCTTCTCAAATCTTAATATTTTCTGGTTTCTTTAGTCTATGATAGTAAACAGATGATCTTTGGGTTGTGAACTGTTGGTCTGAACAACAACAACAACTACAAAAAAAAGGAGTGTGTTGCCAAAAAAAGGTGATATTTTTGGCACATCATTGTGTTGTCATTCATTTACAGTAAATTCTAGAAGCACCTATAATATTAACAAGATGCCTGCAGCTTACAATAAGGTATGAATGGATCCCCCAAATTACATTTGCAATTATGAATGCAAATAGTAGTATTTTAGACAAAGTATTTAATAATTCCTTCCGAAATCATACAATTTATGAAAAACAACGATTAGATTGTAAAAAATTGTAAAATGTTATTAGTATATTTGCTTTCTCTCGGACGTAACGAACGTATTATCTACGTTAAACATTTACTTAAGTTATGAACGCTTCTTTTTGGCGACACCTTTTAATTTACATAATGTAGGACGAAAAAATGTATTTACATTCAAATGATAATTTAAAAAATAATTTACGGCTTTTGAAAAGCAACCGTTACCACGACAACCAGACGCTTCAGCCAAAAGTGGCCGGTTAACACGGTCACTAGTTAAACTAGTTAAACTAATGTAGTTAAACTTGTTGAACTACACTAGCAAAAATAGTGTCAGACTACACCATTTAAACAAGTGTAGTTTAACCTAGTTAAACTAGTGGCCGTGTTATATCAGTTTAATGAGGCAAACGCGAAGCAGAACAAAAGCCATGGCTTTAAGGTAAGTTTAGCATTTTCTTTTTAATTATTGCTAATTCAACATACACGTAGAAAAGCAGCGACTAAATAACAGCATCCCATATCGTATATTAGGTAGAATATTGACTCCAGAGTTCGGATCTTTCCCGATTTAATATGAGTTAATAATGCGCGAGTGTTTGCTCTCAAACCGAGTGACATATGCTAATGTTAATGAGGTTGAGAATGCCGTAACGTTACAAGAGAATAGGTTATTTTACGACACCTGACAAGTACTTAGTTTTTTTGCTTGTGCCTAAACTAGCACAAGCACCCCACGATGCGAAAATACATGTTTTTACCTTGAGGGATTTCATTTAATCTGAGAAACCGCAGCGCGGATATCACCTCCATCTTGTCAGTGTTTTGAAACAGCGCGCCGAAACTCCAGAAGTTGTAACTTCACGCATGCGCAGTAGAGATTTGTGATTCTCTTTCAACTGACGCGAGCCCGGAAGCACACTTTATTTCCCTTTCATCGAAAGTAGACAAATGTGAGTTTATGTTACACTTTACTATACAGTAATTGAAATAAAAGACATGGACAACGTTATCTACAGTGGCCGAGAAGGGTCACGACATATGCAAACTCAAAAAGAATTTGCATATATATATTGCAATATATATTACTAATAATACTATATGTTTTTTTAAATAAACGTACTCATCCATTCATTCATTCATTCATAGATTTCAACAACGTAAATAATTACCCAGCCAATATCTGGTGACTAATAAAATTTAGGCAACTTTTATTCAAATTATTGTATCATTTTATACCAATCTAATTATCTTATAATAAAAACATTCAAATGTGACATCAAACCAAACTCCAAGTAAACATTTATTGTTGATCTCATTATAATCCTGGCATGATTAAACATTTACAAATGAAATACTCTCATCGGAAATAGTCTTCTCTTTTTTTGCTTTTTAGGATGAAATCATGCAATACATGGATTAAGATAAACAAAACACAATCAAGAAGAATATTTGAACTCACTTCAATGTCTTCCTATAAAATATTATCCCCCTGGTATATGTTTGTTTTATTTTTTTTTCCTTGTAATTTTTAATCATTGTATCATTCCAGCACTTTTTAATTCTATATTTGCTAAATAAAGTTTTTGAGCAAAAAAAAGAAATAAAGGTTACATTGAAGCATAGAAAGACACAGATAGAAAGACACAGAGTTTGTAAATAATTGAGTTAACTTTCCTAAAAAAGGAGAATTTAATGAAACCAGCCCCTAATTTATGATTCCCACCTCTGTAAACAGGTTTAGGGTGTATAAAATAAACTTACACTAATTGTTTGCACTTCCTCTTTTAGATTTGTTGTACTTCTGTACTTTTACTTTAATGATGGTTTGAATGCAGTTTTACTTTATTGAGATATTCAACAATGAATCGACAAAGAGCATTTGCTTCTTCATTGCAATAACTTCTGCACCTGGGATTAATCTGCCGACCACATTGCTGTCTCAATCAGGAAAACTACTACAAATATAGATAATCCTTTTCCTGTCATGTACATTCGCGGGAAATATCGGGTTAGGTGTGATGCATAGGTCCAATTAGAGGGGTGCTTCACTGTTAAAATGCTTTCCTGTTCATCTTAATTACCTAAATTCAAGCAAAGTTCGTGAAATCTTCATTATTAAATAATTGTACACTCGATTTTTTCATTGTGATATTAGAATTTACCTTAAAAAACGACAAAATATAATAAAGAATACACAAACACCCCTATTGTAAACGCAGTAGTTTCATCCTAACTGGCGCGAAAGGAAATTCTAGCCCCGCCCACAATAATAGCCTTCGCTGCGTCAAGCGAGTGGAAATGACGAAGAAAACCGGCGGAAAAAGACGCTTTTACTTTTCAAAATAAACACAATCGCTCCCTCTCAAGCCTGCTGTACAGAGTAAACGGCTGTATTGAGTTTTTATTTTGAAATACGAAAACCGGATGTGAATTGTATTTTCTACCCGTTTAGGTAGAACACGAGATTTGTTCATAGTTCAATAGAAACGTGAACTTCTTTAGCTGGATAACCTACTTCGCTGTTCGCAACAATGAGCTGGTAAATGAAATAATTTTGCATTTGAATGTTATTGGAACGTTAATTATCTATTATTTGTTAAACTGACTTACTCGTTAAACTCTATTTGCAACGTTGTTGGCCTCGTATACAAAAATACTATATGAATGAAAACTGAGCACCCTCAGAACATAAAATGAACATTTTAAACGTCATTATATAACGTTTAATATATGTATCAAGCAACACTTTGGCCCGCCATTGCATTCATTGCTTTCATTCTTTCCCGTTGTCTTATTGTTTTTTATTGTTTTTATTATTTACACATTCGTATTATCTTTGTTTTTTTTTAGTATATTTCATCTATTAGGATGTTTTATTGCTCTCTATGCTTTACCTCGGTTTGGACAAAGTCTTCTACCTAACGTCAATGAAGTAAATGTGAAGTACAGCACTTAACACATCATGTTCTCTAATTTTTTTATCTCATACTGTTGGTTCTAGGCGGTGTAACGTTAGGTTAGATCATGTTAAATCTTAAAATGTGTGAATAAAGTTCACGTGTTCTTGTTGACCGACAGCGTGAAGGAAACATCTCGCAGTGCCTCCCCCCACTGCCCCAAACCGGATGAGTCCGAGGAGCCTCTGGGCACAGCCATGGAGACTGGAGCTGCTGAGGGTTGGTGGCAGATAATCAATAATCAATCAGCCAGAAATGCACTGGGAGAGCCCAGACCTCCGCCAAGTATCGCCACCATAGGGAGGCCTATTCACATTTAGAGACCAGGGTTTCCTCCTGGTCACTACCAGGATGTGATCACATGTTCCTTGTTCCATTACCAACATTCATTGAAAATGTTTGTTGGGCTGCGCTGAGCTTTGTCAGTTATCTTGCAGACACCCAGATGGATAGATAAACAGACAGAAATATAAATAGACGGATGACACAGTATATTAAAACTATATCATTTTACGTCCGTATTTTACAAAAAATGCCATGGGATAATAAATATTGGCATTGAAAAGGTTAAATATATTAAATAAATTGAATATTTGGCAGCTGTGAACTGGACTGAAGCAGATTAATATATATATATGCAAGCATACACACACTGGTTATGAATGTAATGATTCTAATATTCGTATGCATTCGAAATATAGAAACCTTGGGTTGCACAATATAATAATAATAATAAGGCCACATTTACTCGCAGTATGTGATTTTTATCTTTTATCATTTATCTCTGGGTCTTAATCTGACTGAAATTGTTCAGATTGTTTGTCAAACTAAGGTGTAAACATGAAAATAATAACTTTCTCTTAGTTGAGTTAACCCCTGTTGTAGTAAGAACTGTGAGCGTCAGTATAATTGGTGCAGGCTATCACGTCATAGTTGTGTGTGTGTGTGTGTGTGTGTTTGTTTGTGTTTTAAGCTATGCAGGTGCTAGATAACACAGCCAGATGCCTCCTAAACAAGCACCTGTGTAAATTTTTACCATAGTGTTTCCAAGCACTGTAAAATTCAAATTGATCTAGAAACCAGGATTTCTTTCTGATCATTATCATCAGAATGTAATCATCTGTTCATGGTACCATTGCTAACATTCCCTGGAAGTTTGACAAATAAGTGGGCAGAATTTTTCGAGGTATCTTGCTAGCAGGCCTCCTTAGTGGAGGTAATGATTATATTTTGTCTCCAGCTAATCCAGGTTTAATTGTCACTGATGTTGCTTATCACAACTTGTACTAATAACTAGTGCTGCAACTAATGACTAATTTGATAGTCAATTTAGTCTCTTCTCGTGAAAAGTAATGTGGATTCCTTCAGCTTCAGCATCACTATTTTTTTAATTTAAAGATCCCAGTGTGAAATCCGAGAATATGACGGTGGTTATAACCAAGGAAATGGAGGAAGAAGAGAAGCAGCTGATGGAGGAAGGAGAGAAGAAAGAGAAGGAGATGATGGACAAGGTTTGTTTATTTATTATTTTCTTATGGGTACTTGCACCAGGTTGTGATCAGATTTGTCTTCAATCCAAATAATATTTTTCTTTGGCTAAGATCTTGTACAGCTACCTGTTTTTAGACATTGTTTTTAAAAGTTAGTTAATATGTTAAATGAGGATTTTTGTTTGAAACTGATTAAGTTTCTCTTAGTTTTGTTATTACAATGAATGAATCATTAAAGTGTGATTATTTTTGATGATTCTCCACAAGGCCAGAGAGTCCTGGGAGAGGGATTCTCATGACATGAGGTTCAAGAGGCTGCAGCATCTACTTCAGAAGAGCAACATCTACTCTAAGTTCCTGCTGACGAAGATGGAGCAACAGAATGAGGTGTGTCTGTGTGTGTCTGTGTGTGTGCGTGTGTGTGTGTGTGCGCGCGTGTACAGTTACTGTCTATCCTCCTTCACATTCTGTTTCCCTTCATTGAATTCAGGAGAAACTCAGGAAGGAAAAAATCGTAAAGACCAAGAAGGTGAGCGGATGTTCACGAAAATTACTTTTTAAAAAAATATTCCTGCAATCCTATTCTTTACACAAATTGTGTCTTTCCCCTTGCAGAACACAAAAAGTACAGAACCAGAAAAAGGTGAGTGTGGTGTTCTGCTGTTAATATTAACATCAAGAAAAGCAATTCAAGTAAAAAAAATGTTTGGCAAGATGCGAAAGTCAAAAACTTTTTAAAAACATGTACATTTCATATCATATTGGTTCATGTCATTCCCACATGACTTTTTCGACATTGTCCCTAATACATGACTAAATATAAAACTGCTGCATGTTTTTAATCCAATCTGTATAAAGTTTTTGACTTGTTCTTTTTTCCATCTAGATAAAAAGAAGAGGAGGAGGGACGAGGACTACAAAATCTCAGACGTCATGTCAAAAGAAGTAAGGTCCCATTTAACTTGTTGGTTTTGTGGGTTTTGTTTTTTGTAGTTTTTTTTGTAATGTAACACAGCTTGTTTGATTTCATCTTCCAGGAAATCATCTCACAGGCAAAGAAAGCAAAAGTGGAGGATGAGGTAATGGCTCATATGTGCTATTTTGATATGAAGAAATACACCTCAATAATCCACAAAAGGAAACTTTAAGATGCAGTGAAAGACTGAATAATAAGGAGTTAATGCTCGAAATGTGAAAAATAAAGAAAGAAATTGAAATATTTGATATTAGGAGGCCGCAGCAGCCCAGAAGAAGCTGGAAGCGGAGGATATCGAGAAGATGAGCGACTCCAACCAGGAGATAAAGAAGCGTCTGTCGGAGGCCGTGCGGGACAACGCCAAACAGCTGCTGGACCCCGACAGGAAGGTGGAGGGGCAGCCGGTGCCCATGCAGCAGCCCCAGCTCTTTACCGGGGGGGTCATGAGGTGGTACCAGATCGAGGGCATCGAGTGGCTGAGGGTGAGTCTACGAACACATCCGTTTTCAGTCTGAGAGGTAAAGTTAGACGTAGTTAGACGAAGTTGAGCTTTAAATTTAAAGTTTATTCTGGACCATTAAGATTCCTTTTCCTTCACAAAATGAAGGTTGCACAGTGGATTTTTTTATGGCTACTTCAAGGACATTCAATCATTCTGATTGAGTTGATTAACCGTTGGGTTGTGTACTGTTCGGCTGGACAAAAAATAGATTTTAGGTTCAATCTTCAGCTTTGGGAAACAGTGATTACCTGATCATTGTGGAACACAGTGATGGAGTCCCTGTTTCTTGTTTTTCTGTCAGATGCTGTGGGAGAACGGCATCAACGGGATCCTGGCGGACGAGATGGGCCTGGGTAAGACCATCCAGTGCATCGCCCACATCGCCATGATGATCGAGAAGAAGGTGATGGGCCCCTTCCTGGTGGTGGCCCCCCTGTCCACCCTGCCCAACTGGATCAACGAATTCAAGCGCTTCACGCCGGACGTAAGAACACGACTGACTGACTTCCCTACTGCAAAAGAGGCGTTCAGGGGACGTCTGTAATTTGTAGCTGTGTTACATTATTCAGATTTTTTTTTAATCTTATTTAATTGTAATTTTTTAAGTATATGTTTAGAATATGTTTATCACTAATGCCCAATGTTACATATATGTCAGAATACAGATCTCTGGGAATAAAGTATTATTCTGAAAAAATAACTTTAGAAATTTGTTATATGTGGCCCACTTGATCTATGGTATAACCCACATAATTTTCCTTTAAGGATAAGTGGGTCTGGGTTCTTCGACTGTTTTTAAACTGTATTTTGTGCTTTTGTGTTTTTTGTAAAGCACTTTGAATTACCCTGTTGTTGAAAAATTAAACCTGAAACCCCATCGTGTGTTTTCCAGGTGTCGGTGCAGCTCTACCACGGACCACAGCCGGAACGGACCAAGCTGCAGAAGCTGATCCGCCGGCCCCAGGGTCCCCTCAACATGTGTCCCGTGGTCGTCACGTCCTTCGAGATCGCCATGATCGACAGGAAGTTCCTGCAGGTTGGATAACAGAAAAAACAGAATAACAGTAGTTATAGTTAGTAACTATAATAAATAGTTATTTATTTTTATTTTACTGGTCTAAACCCACTTGAGATCAAATTGTGCTGAATGTGGTCTATGAACTAAACAGAGTTTGACTCCCTTTGTTTAACAGATGTAATATTACTTTAAATTAAATTAAATCACATTTGGACATCTCTTGTCTTATATTAATTTTTGTTTGTCTCTGAATTAGTTGAATATCTGCGAATCTATGTAAAAACTGACCAGCCACATGTGAATAAACACTGAGTGTGTGTGTCGTCCTCCAGCGTTTCCAGTGGAAGTACCTGATCGTGGACGAGGGCCACCGCATCAAGAACCTGAACTGCCGGCTGGTCCAGGAGCTGAAGCTGCTGCCCACCGACAACAAGCTGCTGCTGACGGGGACGCCACTGCAGAACAACCTGGCCGAGCTGTGGTCGCTGCTCAACTTCCTGCTGCCGGAGGTGTTCGACGACCTCAAGAGGTGACGGCCGCTCCAGTTCTTACACCAGAGATTTAGCACTTCAATCCTCAGTGACTCTGTGATAATCAGTCAAATGTGCAGCAGGACACAAGGAAAAAATCCCCAAGAACAGAAGAGAAAATTATTGTTGTGAGCGTTTTTAAAATCAAGACTAGGCCCTGGCAATAAAACATAAATATCAGCAATATCCACATCATCAATGCAATAATAACATAGTTGAGTATTTTTTATAAATCATCATAAGAGCAATTTATATTATATAGATTCATTTCACCTCAAGTAAAATATTTCAAGCCTTTATTTTATGTAATGACTTGGCAAAAAATATCTAATATAATATATTTTTTCCACAATTTTCGAATGATTTGAGAGGCAGTTTTAGACTAGAATAGACGGTGCTATAATAAGCCTGGGTAATAAGAGAGATCAAGATATATTATGTCAATATCCACATCATAAATAGTTGGGGAAAACATTTTAATGTAATATTAATAGTTCCAGTAAAAAAAATGTAGTCCTTGGCTCATAACCTTTATATTTCTCTTAATAATGGATCAATCATTGAATCATTTAACAGAAAAACTGCAAATCAACTTTTAATATTAAGTGGTCACATTCTACCTTTTTTTTTTCCTTAAGAATAGATAATTGAAAATGGTTAATAATCATTGTTATCCACTGATGAAATATTATTATATGCTCTACTTGTGTGTTAAAAGTAGACAATTAAGCATGAAATGTCCTTAAATATTTAAAAGAATATCAGCAATAATTATCGGTTCTGATAAATATAAACACAGTTTTACCGATGTATTGATCTATTCTCCGTAAAATATTAACATCAGAGCAGGGACAGTGAATTGTGTGTTTGTGTGCCTGGTTTTAACATGTTTTTAACGTGTTTCCTGCAGCTTCGAGTCGTGGTTTGACATCGACACGCTGGGCGAGGCTGAGACCGTGGTGGCTGCAGAGCGAGAGCAGAACATCCTGAGCATGCTGCACCAGGTCAGAACTAAACATGCTGCACCGGGTCAGAACTAAACATGCTGCTGCACCGGGTCAGAACTAAACATGCTGCTGCACCGGGTCAGAACTAAACATGCTGCCCCAGGTCAGAACTAAACATGCTGCACCGGGTCAGAACTAAACATGCTGCACCGGGTCAGAACTAAACATGCTGCACCGGGTCAGAACTAAACATGCTGCACCGGGTCAGAACTAAACATGCTGCACCAGGTCAGAACTAAACATGCTGCACCAGGTCAGAACTAAACATGCTGCACCGGGTCAGAACTAAACATGCTGCACCGGGTCAGAACTAAACCTGCTGCACCGGGTCAGAACTAAGCATGCTGCACCAGGTCAGAACTAAACCTGCTGCTGCACCAGGTCAGAACTAAACATGCTGCACCGGGTCAGAACTAAACAGGCTGCTGCACCAGGTCAGAACTAAGCATCCAGCGCCAGGTCAGAACTAAACATGCTGCAGCGCCAGGTCAGAACTAAACATGCTGCACGGAATTCACTGTCATTTGAGTTTTTCAATGAGTCAATACGTTTTTGAAACCATGTGACGTCATTGTTGACAGGTTTTACAGGTTTTAAAAACTCAACAAAACCCACCTCCTGCGTATGTGAACAAATGATAGTGAATTACATGCTGAATGCGTTGGCAAATCAACAATGCTGTGCAAATAGATAAACAGATAATTATTTGTGTAGATAGACAGTTATGTTTTAAAATGTAATTTATTAGATGCATTAATCATATTAAATCTTTGTTCCTTACCACTCTGATTTTTGAGATTTTTTTATAGAAACGTATTAACGTATTGTATTATTGCTAAGGCAGCATGTTGGTTTTCTCTCCTCAGATTCTGACTCCGTTCCTGCTGCGGCGGCTGAAGTCGGACGTGACGCTGGAGGTTCCTCCCAAGAAGGAGATCATCGTTTATGCTCCTCTGACCAAGAAACAGGAGGTTTTCTACACGGCCGTCGTCAACAAGACGATCAGCAGGATGCTGGGCCTGGAAAAGGTAACCGCAGCCCCACAATTATTATCAATACTAATAAATATCTGTGACGTTTACCACATTTTTAAAGTACTTACTGCTGTAGGGGACCACATATAGTAATTTTATCACATTTCAGTTTTTTATTTTCTAATTATATAAATTTCACTTTTTATTCATAATTTACTTTTTAATCTCATATTCTTATCGTTTTTTGTCAAATTAAGTTTTAAGGACGCGCAAATGCACATTTGAAGTTCTAATGAAGTGTGTGTTCAGGCCGAGGCTCCCGTTGTGCTGACGTCAAGCGGGAGGCCGAAGCGCCGCGTCCGGAAGGTCGTCGACTACAGCGAAGACTCGGAAAACTCACCGGAGGAGCTGGAGAAATATCTGGAGAAGGTCCGGCAGGACCAGGAGCAGAGGTCAGTCATGACTAGCTGCTCTCTGGATGGCTTTATGTGGTTGTTATTATTTATTTTGTTCTTAACCCCGTGGTTCTCTCTCCAGCAGCTCCTCCGCGGTGCTGGATGTCCGGAGTCCGCTGGACGCCCACGTCAACCTGAAGCTGCAGAACATCCTGATGCTGCTGAAAAGATGCTGCAACCACCCGTACCTGGTGGAGTACCCGCTGGACCCCACCACCCAGGAGTTCAAGGTGCAGCAGCCGCCACCGTCTGTTACTATCCCTTCAGTAAACCACAGTTTTATACTTAGGGTCATTTTTAAGAAGAAAATTTCCAGATTCTCTGGTTCCTACTTCTCAAATACAGATTTTTATCACTGATGATTCTATAAAATAGTGAAAAGTTGTTCATTAACCCATTTAATGCAAACTGTTATATTACATTATTATAAATATTGGTTAATAGATTTAAGTAATTAATGATTTTGGATGATTTTTAAATCTTTCTAATATATATTTTTGTATATATATATATTTGTATATATATATATCAGTATTTAACTATTTTTGACTTATTAATCTCTATTTTTTCATATTTCACTGAAATCAACAAAAAAGTTGGTTATTTGGTTAGTTGCCAAATGTTACAATAAATTACAACTATTTTGATAATCCATTAATGGTTTTGAGTCATTTTAAGTAAAAAATGTCCAAATTCTCTGGTTCCAGCTTCTTTTTTTGAATATTTTGTCTTCATTATTCTTCTATAATAAAACTGATGATCTTTGGGTTGTGGACTGTTGGTCTTATAAATGAGTCCATCCAATTAATTAACAAATTATCAAAATACATTGATGTTGATTAATGTAATAGTTGGCAACTAAGTGATTAATTGACTAATCATTGCATCATTACAGTACAATCATTGCACAGTGTTGCACAGTGTCAAAATTATAAAACCATTAATGTTTCTGTAAGAGCTGCAATGATTAATCAATTAATTACCAGCTGTCACTTTATTCTCCAACTAATTGGATAGTCTTTTATTTGGATTTTAGTAGTTTTTAAGGAAGGAAGGAACTGAATTCAACAAAAAAAAACTAATTTTAGGTTGAACCTTTCCTTTGGGAAACGCTGATTGAATTTTTTTTTTTTTTTTTTTTTTTTTTTACTATTTTATGAACCTTACAACTAATTGTTGTAGAAATCATGAGATTAATCCAGTAGTTGTTAGTTGCAGCCCGATATCAGGACATAGAAAACAAATCAGGTTCTTCTTACACTCATTATGCTTATGATATAAAATTTAACATTATATTTTAGAGTTTCTGCAACTTTTTTTGAGATAATCAAAGCCACTCGTATACCAAATAAATGTTAAGTGTCATAAAAAGTGGCTTAATTGAATCTGTTTTCTGCGTTACTGCAATGATATAAAAAATCCTAATATTTCCTCTCAGTTTTCTTTGAAAACAAAAGTTGGATGTCTCTAGTTACAGGTTGGTTCTTTACAACAACATACACAAACTGCAGAGAAGACAAACGTCACTAAATACATGAGTTTGAAAGTTGGGTCTTTTTCACACTTTTCACTCTTTTTGTTCATCCCGTGGTTTAATTGTTTCTTCAGATCGATGAGCAGCTGGTTCAGACGTCGGGGAAGTTCCTGATCCTGGACCGACTGCTGCCGGCCCTGAAGAGCCGAGGCCACAAGGTACGAACCGGAAACACACGTGTCGTTTCTGTCTTATAAAAGACGCCGCTTCAGCGAGTGACGCGTGTCGCTTGTCCTGGTCCAGGTCCTGATCTTCAGCCAGATGACGTCCATCCTGGACATCCTGACGGACTACTGCTACCTGAGGGGCTTCGAGTACAGCCGGCTGGACGGGAACATGTCGTACGCCGACAGGGAGGAGAACGTGAGTGTGGAACGCTGCGACACAGAAACCTACAGGAGCTGCAGCTCAGTCACCACCTTCTTCTTCTTCTTCTTCTTTACCTGCAGATGACCAAGTTCTCCAGAGATCCAGAGGTCTTCCTGTTCCTGCTCAGCACCAGAGCCGGAGGACTGGGGATCAACCTGACGGCTGCTGACACCGTCATCATCTTCGACAGCGACTGGGTGGGTACACGAGATTCATGAGAATTACACAAAATTAACACGAAATTTACGAGAATTACACAAAATTACCCCGAGATATAGAACGAGAATTACACAAAATTAACACGAGATATAGAACGAGAATTACACAAAATTAACACGAAATTTACGAGAATTACACAAAATTACCCCGAGATATAGAACGAGAATTACACAAAATTACCCCGAGATATAGAACGAGAATTACACAAAATTACCCCGAGATATAGAACGAGAATTACACAAAATTAACACAAGATATAGAACGAGAATTACACAAAATTAACACGAGATATAGAACGAGAATTACACAAAATTAACACGAGATATAGAACGAGAATTACACAAAATTAACACGAGATATAGAACGAGAAATTACAAAAAATTAACATGAGATTTCCAACGAGAATTACACAAAATTAACACGAGATTTACAACGAGAATTACACAAAATTATCACGAGATTTACGAGAATTACACAAAATTAACACGAGATTTCGAGAAATTACACAAAATTAACACGAGATTTACAACGAGAATTACACAAAATTATCACGAGATTTACGAGAATTACACAAAATTAACACGAGATTTCGAGAAATTACACAAAATTAACACGAGATTTACAACGAGAAATTACACAAAATTAACACGAGATTTACAGCAATTAATTGATTGGTTTCCATTATAATAATAATTATTATTATAAACTGTTCTGATAATCAATTAATGCATTTGAGTCATTTTTAAGAAAGAAAATGTGAAAATGCTGGAACCAGAGAATTTGGACATTTCCTTTTTAAAAAAAAATTTAAACCATTAATCAGTTATCAAATAAATGATCAATTAATTGATTCATTTCTAATAATTTCTTCAAAAGTTGAATAAAGTTTGGACAGTAACAATGAGCCAATCAAGACAGTCAACTAATTGCATAACATTCTATAATAACTATGGAAGTACAATTTTTTATTATTGATATTACTATAAAATAAGGAAATGGTTTTAATATAGACCTGCATTAATTATTATTATTTTAGATTTATTAGTTGCCAACTATTACATTACATTAATATATTCATATATTATATATAGATTAATGGATTTGAGTAATTTTTTATGTTTTACCCATTCTCTATTACTTTTTAACTTACTTATAGATACTAAAGTAAAATTAAATATAAATATTTGGCCAAAATCAAGAAAATAAAGTTGATTAACGGTTAGTTGCTGGTTATTTATTATTAAACTACAACTATTTTAATTATCAATTAATGGATTTGAGTCATTTTTAATTAGAAAATGTCTAAATTCTCTGGTTCCAGCTTCTCTTCTCTGGTTATTTCCTGGTTCCGTTATTCTTCTCTAATAGTAAACTGATGATCTTTGGGTGGTGGTCTGTTGGTCTTGGACATATAAACACGTGTCCAGCTGTAGAGGTTTCGCACTGAGTCCTCCTGTTTGTCTCAGAACCCCCAGGCCGACCTGCAGGCCCAGGACCGCTGCCACCGCATCGGTCAGACCAAACCGGTGGTGGTGTACCGCCTGGTCACGGCCAACACCATCGACCAGAAGATCCTGGAGCGGGCCTCGGCCAAGAGGAAGCTGGAGCAGATGGTCATCCATAAGAGTGAGAGCTATGGGTGGAATATTCCCAGCAACCCCCAAACAAAGTTGATCCGACGGTGTAGGTGTTAAAGTTTTTTTTTTTTTCTGTTTCAGATAAATTCAAAGGTGGAAGAGCAGATCTGAATCAGGCTAAAAGCTGCATTGACCTGGAGGAGCTGATGGATCTGCTCAAAGCCAGAGGCAGCGAGAAGTAAGAAAGAAATCTATCAACACCTCCTGCCATGAACTAGTGGACTGTACAATGGTTCAGATAATATTCACATTATTCAACATGCATGCATGAAGTGAATCAAATTTTTGTTTTCCTCCTTTTTGTAGTTGGATTAGATGCAAATGTTTCTGGAAGGTAAATTAATATAAATGTGTGTTTACATTTATATTCTGCTCCTGTTTCTCTCAGGGAGGTTAAAGCATCGAGGGGGAAAGTGATCAGCGACAAAGACCTGGAGATTCTACTGGATCGCTCTGATTTACTGGGTGAGTTTAGACATAATAATTATATAATATACTAATATACCATATTTACTGTGGATTTACAGCAAGTCTGCTACTGATTTTTAAAATTATTTTATATTTTAATTATTATTATTTAATTAATTACTTTTCCCTGTAGATTTGTAGATGTGTGTGTATGTATGTATGTATGTATATGTATATATGTGCATAATTATATTTGAATATGTTTTCACACCATTACAAAAATTGTGAATAAAAAAACGCATAATTGATAATTAAACATAATCGGGGATCAGGGGATCAAACACATTTAACTATATTTTTATTATTACTAGTATTTGAATTGTATGCATATATGTGTATCTAATTTTGTATGTGTTCTATTTATTTTACCCTTGGGTGAGAAAAGGAATAATGGAAATTATATGGATGTATTTGTGATTAAACTAATTTAAGCAAATTAATTATTATTAGTAATTAAGACAGTACCATATATATATATATATATATATATATATATATATATATATATATATATATATATATATATATATATATATATATATATAAAGAACTTGTTGCATTGCACATATTCCTAATAATGGATCATGCTAGAATTAGTGGATTATATATTAAAATAATTAAATACCAACCATGGTAATTTTAGGATACTGAGGTGTAGTGTGTGCTGCATTGCATGTTTCTCTAGTACCCACAAAAATATAAATTAAGATATAAATGGCAAAAATATGAAGAAGAGGGTTAGTTATAAAACACACACACACACACACTTTATTAATATAAAACAAATTCACAACTTCAGGCATGAATAATCGTCTCTTTCCGTGTTTCCAGACAAAGACAGAAACGTGAAGAAGGAGAAGGTCGGCGTCTTCAGGGTGATCGACGCCAAGGACTCGTCAGACATCGCGTTGACCTGAGCAGACGGAGGCCGAACACGTGGACTTGTAAAGTTAAAAAAAAAAAAAAACATCCAGACGGTTTCTGGCCTCGTTGTAAATATCCTGGAAATCTGCTTGTAGCCGTTAAACAGCGTCTTTTACGTTCTCGATAGTTGTCGTTGTTCTCGTGGTTTTTGTTGTTCTCTATCAAACCCGTCGTAGGAGCCGACTGAAAATAAGCTGGAAAAAAAGGAGTTTGAGCCCCGAAAAAATTGGATCTTGATTTTCTCCGGTAGGCGAGAAGTTGCTTTACTGAACCTGTCGTTTCCATTTATTCTATGTGAGCTAAGCACTTTCATGCAGTTGAAGCTACTTTTTCTCCATCATGTGTTTTTATATAAATAAACTGTTAAGTTGAAAACTTTGTTTCGTCTTTTTGACATTTTGTCATTTTCTTTCTTTATCACTGGGTTCTGAACATTAAGTTGATTTTACATTAATGCAATATTTTTAGTTTTTCAGTCTTCAAACAGGACCTGTAGTAGTAAGTAAACTTATTTACAGGTGCATCTAAAATAATTATAATGTGGAAAAAACTCTATTTTGTCCATCATTTTGAAGGTAAAACACATTACAAGCGATAAAACTTGAAATATTTAATTTGATGAGTAATCAAACCATGTAAATTTCACTTTCTGAAGTTTCAGGTTGATATTTGAAATATATAGTTGTATGTTATTTATTTTAATTATGACTAAAATGGACTATTTCTAATTGTTTTGTGTCTCATAACCCCCTTTTGAGGCAATCAATTAATAAGACGATTGCTGTAATTGATTACAGCAGTCCACAACCCAAAGATCATCAGTTTACTATTAAAGAAGAATAAAGAAACCAGGAAATAATCAGAGAACAGAAGCTGGAACCAGAGAATTTGGACAAAGTTTTTTTGAAATAGTGAAATCCATTAACTACTTATCAAATTATTGGCAACTAATTGATTAATTGACTTGTTTCAGCTCCAGTTTAGTGTCTGTGATTATCTCCCAATGTATTAACCAATCAGGAGGTTTCTCGTAATTTTATCTTTATTTTAATTCATTTTTAGTGTGGTGAGATGATCCAGGTGAAAGTCCAGACCTGAGGTTTAAAAATACAGATTCTGACCAGTGTCAGTCTGTATTCCTTTAGTGCTGTAGGGTCTTTTTGTCCTGAGCTGCTCAGATGTGGCTGCAGCTTTAACAGGAACAGGGTGTGTCTGCAATCACCTGCTCAGGTGTGTTCACGCAGCGGATTCTCCGTTTGGGAAGAGGCACTGAACTACAGGTTTGTTCAGGAAGGAGAAAATCCTACTGGGAGGTGGGTTATTCTTTTTAATATAAATATATATACGGTCAGATTTTCTGGAAATGAAATTAAATGAAAACACTATAGCTGTATATTTTTGGATTCTTTTCTGTCAGAGGAAAAGCTTAGAATCTGTGATTTAATTTGTATTTTTAACTGGCTGTAACCAATCAAAGGAGTTTTGTACTTATGGACTTTATTTGTGATTTATTTATATTTATTCATAATTAAAATCAAATCAAATTATTTTAAATAGTGTAAGATAAGAAAAGTCTTTAATATAATAAATTAAATGAAGACTGAGGACACAGGCTACAATTACACTCCAACAAATATAAAATGAAACAAAAGTACAAATATATATATATGTTTGTGTGTGTGTGTATGTATATATATATATATGTGTATATATATATACTGATATGTCTATTACTCATAAACCCTTTTGTGTTTTAGTAATGAGAAAACCTGCAGTCATTTTTTGTCATTTAAAAGCCCATTTGTACTTCTTTTTTCACAAAAATCCTGAATTTATGTGTTTTTATATTTTGGCGGGGACACAAAATGTCAAATGTTCATTTTTTATCTGTTGCGGATTATTAATAATGAGAAAATTATGTAGTATAATCTATATACACACATACAGTATATATATATATATACATATACAGTATATACATATATTATTAATAATGAGAAAATTATCTATTATCACCCACTGCATCACGGACTACATCAACTTCTGTGTGGAGAACACTGTGCCGACCAAGAAGGTATGGTGTTTCTCCAACAACAAACCATGGGTGTCCCCAGAGTTGAAGGCCCTGCTTAATGAAAAGAAGAGGGCCTTCTGGTCGGGGGACAAAGTGGAACTGAGGAGAGTGCAGAGGGAACTAAAATATAAAATCAGGAGTGACAAGGAGAGTTACAGGAGGAAGATGGAGGAGCAGCTCCAATCAAACAATGTCCGAGAGGTCTGGAGAAGCATGAACAAGATCTCTGGTCACCTCAAGGACAATGGAGGAGCAGCAGTGTCCACCGACCGGGGGTGGGCCAATGAATTGAATCTGTTTTTTAATAGATTCGATTCTGGACCAACAACCTCCCCCACCCCCCAGCCTCCATCAACCCCCCTCCATGTGCTGTCCCCCCCCTCTCTCCCCTCTTCTGGCGCTGTGCTGTTGCCTGGTTCACTCTCCTCGTTCCATCCCACCACACCCCCTTTACACCTACCCACATCAAAGCCAGCCCCACCCCCCGCCCCATTACACCTTCCAACAACAAAGCCAGCCCTTCCCCCCACCCCGGACCAGCCACAGATCTGCCTCACAGCTGATCAGGTGAGAAGTCAGCTAAAGAGGACAAAGGTCAGGAAGGCAGCAGGTCCAGATGGAATCAGCTCCAGATTGCTCAGGGACTGTGCAGACCAGCTTTGTCAGGTGGTCCTGCACATCTTTAACCTGAGTCTGAACCTGGAGAGGGTTCCTGAACTGTGGAAGACTTCCTGCGTAGTTCCAGTGCCTAAGATCGCACGGCCCAGGGAGCCCAACCACTACAGACCTGTAGCCCTGACTTCTCACCTGATGAAGGCCTTGGAGAGGCTCATTCTGCACCACCTTCGCCCACTGGTGAGCTCAGCACTAGACCCTCTGCAGTTCGCCTACCGGCCCGGCATCAGTGTGGATGACGCTGTCATCTATCTGCTGCACCGATCTCTCTCCCACCTGGAACAAGCGGCGAGCACGGTGAGGATCATGTTTTTTGACTTCTCCAGTGCTTTTAACACCATCCAGCCTGCACTGCTGAAAGGGAAGCTGGAGGGAGCCGGAGTGGATGAGCAGCTGACGGCCTGGACCATCGACTACCTCACCAACAGACCACAGTATGTCAGGCTTCATGACTGTGTGTCTGAGGTGGTAGTCAGCAGCATGGGGGCGCCACAGGGTACAGTGCTCTCACCCTTTCTGTTTAGTCTGTACACCTCAGACTTCACCTACAACTCGGACAACTGCCACCTACAGAAGTTCTCAGATGATACGGCCATCATCGGGTGTGTATCAGATGGGAACGACCAGGAGTACAGGGGGGTCATCAATGACTTTGTCAGCTGGTGTGAGATCAACGCTCTCCAAATCAACGCCAGCAAGACAAAGGAGATGGTTGTGGACTTCAGGAGGAAGTCCCTCCCCACCACACCGGTGAGCATCCAGGGAAAAGACATTGAGACAGTGGTCTCTTACAAATACCTGGGTGTTCACCTGAACAATAAACTGGACTGGACCACTAACACTGATGTCCTGTACAAGAAGGGCCAGAGTCGACTTCACCTGCTGAGGAGACTAAGGTCCTTTGGTGTGTGCAGGACTCTGTTGAAGACCTTCTACGACTCCGTCGTAGCATCTGCCCTGTTCTACGCAGTAGTCTGCTGGGGGGGCGGATGCTCAGACGGGGACAGGAGGAAAATTGACAAACTGGTACGGAAGTCTAGCTCTGTACTGGGATGTCCTCTGGAGTCGGTGGTGGTGGTGGGAGAGAGGAGGATGTTGGCAAAGCTGACATCCATCATGGACAACCCCCATCACCCTCTGCATGGGGTAGTGGGTGCGCTAAGCAGCTCCTTCAGCCAGAGACTTAAACACCCTCGCTGCAAGAAGGAGCGCTTTCGCAGATCATTCATCCCGACAGCAATAAGACTCTATAACATAACATAAACATAAACCTCACTGTAGTCACTGTCACTTTTTCACTGGTCACTTTTTTCTCTTCAAACACACCCTGCACCTTAAGTGTGCATTAGCTATGTATGTGTACATGCGGGTATGTGCGTGGATATGTATGTCCATATATATATATGCAAATATGTGTGTATGTGTATGTATGTAGGTATGTACGTCCATGTATGTATGTATATATGCTTTGCATACTTTTTCTTTTTCTTACTATTTATTAGCATTTTCTCTCCATTCTGTCGATAATGCATACTGTGTATGCGGATTAACAAATTCTGCGAATTTGTACATTGTGTTGTGTGTTTTTTTTTATTTTTTATAGTTTTTTTATCTTCTTCAACTTTATTTTACTTTTTCTTTTTCTTTATCTGTAACGCTGCAGTAACACACAAATTTCCCCGTTGTGGGATCAATAAAGTTTATCTATCTATCTATCTATCTATATACACACATATACAGTATATATATATATATATATATATATATATATATATATATATATATATTATTAATAATGAGAAAACTATCCAGTATGATGTATATACACACACACATATACATACATGATTAATAATGACAAAACTAACATTTTTCAAGTCTCTTAAATCAAACATACACAAAATGCCAAATGGTGATAAATGAAACACATCTAATCCAGACAGAATATAAAAGTAGCCGTGGTGATGGAGCGCCTGAGGCTGGTCCTGCAGTACTTCCAGTCCAACTCGGAGTCCATCTCCAACGGGATCTGCGTGGTCCTGGCCCTGGTCAGCGTGAAGCTCTACACCAGCTTCGACTTCAACTGCCCGTGCCTGCCCCAGTACAACCGGCTGTACTCGGTGGGGGTGATGCTGGTGCCCCCCGTCGTGCTCTTCTTCCTGGGCGTGCTGGTCAACAGACACACGGGGGTCATGATGGACGAGTGGATGAGGCCGGTGGGGAGGAGGACCAAAAACCCTGCTGTGGTCAAGTGAGGCCCAGGAATAGAAATAACTGATGATACACTAGAGCTGGAATGATTAGTCGATTCATCGATTAGTTTACTAAAACTAATTCATCACCAACTATTCTGATGATCGATTTATGTCACTTTTTAAAAGAAAACCTTAAATGTCTTTTTTTTCCTATTCAGACCAACAGTCCACAACCCAAAGATCATCAGTTTACTATTATAGAAGAATAAAGAAACCAGGAAATAACCAGAGAACAGAAGCTGGAACCAGAGAATTTGGACATTTTATCATTAAAGATGACTCAAATCAATTAATTGATAATTAAAATAGTTGTAGTTTAATAATAAATAACCAGCAACTAACTGTTAATCAACTTTACTTTATTTAATATGAAAAAAAAATATAAGATAGTAAACATTTAAAACTTTAGATTAAAAAGTAAAATGTTAAAAAGTGTATTATTATATGTTTACTTACTTTATTATTTATTTATATTTAATTTTACTTTAATATCTATAAATATGTAATATATAAGAATTAGAAAGTATTAGAAAATGGGTAAAAAGGTAAAAAAACATTAAAAAAAATGTCTATATATAAATATATAAATGTAATATAATAGTTGGCAACTAATAAATCTAAAAATTAATTAATGCAAGTCTATATTATTATTATTGTTAATTTTCTGTAGTTCTCGTTGTAGTAGTCGCTTTTATTTTCACTATAACAAATGTTTTTTATGATTTTTGTAATACTGTGAATCAGTGAATTGGTTGTAATATAGAGCTGCAATGATTAGTCAACTATTTATAATGGATTTGAGTCATTTTTAATCTTTCTTTATGTTATTATTCTCCAATATTAGATAATAAGCATTGGAGCTGCAACAATTAGTCAATTAATCGATGAGTTACCAACTATGATATTATTCATCAACTATTTTTAAGAAGAAAATGTCCAGATTCTCTGGTTCCAGCTTCTGTTCTCTGATTATTTCCTGGTTTCTTTATTCTTCTATAATAGTAAACTGATGATCTTTGGGTTGTGGACAAAAAAAGACGTTTTAGGTTCAATCTTCAGCTTCGAGAAACACAAATTAACATTTTACAGCCTTTTATGAACCAATCTACAGTAACTGATAATCTGATAATCTTGAACTACAATAACTTTACCATCATCAGCAAGTTGTGTGTTCCTTCCTTTTATGTGTTTCCAGTGAGTCTGTGTTACTGGATCATTGAGGAAGTCTTAGCCATCTCATATTTCTTCGTATTTTATCGTTGCATGTTTCCCGGTCCTCGCGTGCAGGTACCTGTTCTCAGCCATGGTCCAGCGGGCCCTGCTGGCCCCCATGGTCTGGATCCTCGTCACTTTGCTGGACGGAAAAATCTTCATCTGTGCCTTCAGCGTGAGCGTCGACCCCGACCTGTTCTCAGGTAACGGCCTCTATGAGATTAACTGACCAGTTGCCAATTTACCATCAATCAGCGACTGTTTTGTTAATTGAGGAGTGGATTTTGACTCATTTTTTAATAGAAAATGACAAAAATGAATCAGATTTGAGAAGCTGGAACCAGAGAATTTGGAGTTTTTCTTCCTAGAAATGATTCAAATCTAATGTAATAGTTGGAAACTAATTGTTTTATTTCACTTTTATCAAATGATAGAACCCTTTTTTAATAGTTATGAAAGTTTATGCCACAGTTTTAATCAATAATTTCCCAACTATCACATTATTCAACAAATATTGAATTGATTAATGGACATGTCCAGATTCTGACACAATAAACTACAACTATTTTGATAGTAAATTAATGTATTTGAGTAATTTTTAGGAAGAAAATGCCCAAATTCTCTGGTTCTACCTTCTCAAATCTGATTATTTTCTATAATAGGAAACTAAAGGCTGAAACAAACTCTATAAATCTGACTTATTTTACTTGTTTCAATCATGAATAGGTTAATTAAAACAGCTCCTCCTCTCCTAATGTCTCGGTCTCTTCAGGCTTTCCCAACAACTCGGATCTGGACGTCGCCAAAATCATGGCAAAAGTTCCCTGCAAGGAGGACGTGATCTTCAGGAACGGCTCGTTCCGCAAAGCCGTTTCCCGTTACGTCCGCTGCTACTCGCAGGTACGCTCGTTTCACGGTAAACTCCAGGTCCCGTAGGGGTCAAACACAAGCTGACCCCCCCCCGCCCCGTGGTGTCTTCCAGGCCGTGGGCTGGTCCGTCCTCCTGCTCCTCATAGTCCTGGGGGCTCTGGGCCGCCTGGTCAAGCCCTGCGTGGACGACCACTCCGGCTTCCTGCAGACCCGCTACTGGAGCAACTACCTGGACGTGGAGCAGAAGCTCTTCGACGAGACCTGCGTGCTCCACGCGCGGGACTTCGCCCGCAAGTGCGTGGTGCAGTTCTTCGAGGACGCCAGGGGGGGCGCCGCGGCCCGCGCCCCACTTCGGGCCTTCGTCAGACCCCAGGAGGACGGGGACGAGGACGAGGACGAGGACGAGGAGGAGAGACTCCACGGCATCACCAAGGAGGAGCAGGTGGACCAGCTCCTCAACAGGTGGTACCACTGCAAACCCGAGCTGGACGTGAGCCGGATCGCCCTGAGACCCGGGTCGGACCTCACGTGGGAGGGAAAAACCAAAAGTTCAGATGTGTAGGAGGCAGAAATACAGGTCTTATCTGTCTTTACCTGGTCAAAATATATTAAGAGATGAGGTCCTGAGCAGCCAGATCATTTGCTGAATTTCAATAATTTAATTGCTCTTCTATATTTATTCTGTTAATTCAATAATCCTTTTTAAATATTACCTCCTTCAGGTATAAATAAATAGCTTGATAAGGGTTTAGCACCATAAAGCTATAACTAATATTACCACGACCACATTAATCGTTACCTTTATTGATAATTGATTTAGCTCCAATAGGAATCCACTAAAGGTTTTTATATACAGTTACATTATGTGGATGCAGTAGCACATTTCATTATAATGCATGTGGGTCGTAAAACATTTCGCTGTCCAGCTGTTTGTCACTGTTGATTCATGGTGATGTTTTCTGCATTCAACAATTTCACCTTTACAATATGAACTTCTTGCAAAAGGGCAATCTGTGAAAAAATACTACTGTAAGCATGTTTGATAAAAACAGGTTATGGGCAGGAAAGTCAATGTGAGTGTTTGTTTAAATGCAATTCAGTTTAATTTTAGCTGTGGAAAACAAATCATATATGCAGCCAGATAATAGATATAATAAATAAGTGAGGTTATTTTAGTGCATAATTTATTTATATGGTTATAAAATGTTAGTATTATGTGTATATGTGCAGAATATTTCTAATTAAAGAGGATGTTTTAGTTGGTAAAATAACTGTATTTATGTTAATAAACAGGGTTTGTTTAGTCCTCATAAGTCACATATCTTTCAAAATGAATGTCCCCATAAACCACGACACCAATGGTGTCCTCAGTATGAACATGTCCAGCTTCAGTGTGAACTTTTTGTAGTATTTTAACACAACTCCTATTGCTCTGGGACTTCAGGAAAAGCGAGTCCCTGTAAACCAGCAGCAGGCCCGTTCAGAGAAACCGTTCTTTAGATGCTGTAACTGTGTGTGTGTGTGTGTGTGTGTGTGTGTGTGTGTGAAACAGAATCTAAAATTTAGGATCATTAAATCAGTGTCGCTGCCTGTTTGAACTTCTGTTTGCCTTTTTGTTGTGTTCCGTGTTGGCTCAGGCTGGTTTTGCATAGAGGAACTTTACCTGGAGCTAAAACACACACACACACACACACACACACACCGACACACACACACACAC
>JAYKQN010000030.1:287500-337500 GCA_036785175.1 Eupleurogrammus muticus | reverse complement strand
AAGTTCATGTCCCTGTTCTTCAAGAGCAAGGACGTGATGATCTTCAACGGCCTGATCGCCCTGGGCACCGTCGCCAGCCAGACGGCGTACAACGTCTTCGCCTTCAACTGCCCGTGCTCCCCGGGGAGGAACTACCGCTACGGCCTGGCGGCCATCGGCGTGCCGGCCCTGGCCTTCTTCCTCGTGGGGATAATGGTGAACAAGAGCACCTGGGACCTGGTGTCCGAGGGCCGCCTCAGGAGGTGCCGGAAGCTGTCGGCGGCGGCGGCCTTCGCGCTGCTGGGCAACGTGGCGGGCCGCGCCGTGGTGGCGCCGCTCACCTGGGCCGTGCTGTCGCTGCTGCAGGGCCAGGCCTACACCTGCGCCCTCAGCGAGTTCGTCGACCCCGCCACCGTGGAGGGGTTCCCGGCGGCGGAAAAGGGGTCGGAGGTCATGGCCAAGTTCCCCTGTCGGCAGAGCGTCCCGCAGGAGCTGCAGGCGTTCCGGGACGAAATCCAGCGGCGCCTGAAGTACGAATCGCAGGTAGTAAAGTGCCGGTTTTTTAGTGATTCATTGATTTTATCCCTTCATGCGACAAACTGAGGAACTTTGAGCAGCTGCTGATTCAAATTTAGAAGAAAAATCAATAGAGGTGAAAGAAGTACTCGATAAATTGAA
Source organism: Eupleurogrammus muticus (assembly GCA_036785175.1). NCBI lineage: Eukaryota > Metazoa > Chordata > Actinopteri > Scombriformes > Trichiuridae > Eupleurogrammus > Eupleurogrammus muticus. The sequence goes on along the minus strand of JAYKQN010000030.1, from coordinate 336,843 downwards.
CTTAGTAATACTAAGTAATCTGAGTACTTCTTTCACCATATAATATGTATTTGTAATATTACAAGTCAAATATTACATATACATATTATAGAATCATTTAAATTCTTACTTTGTAGTAGACTTTTTATTTATGCAACTGTGCAAGAGTCGCATTTATTGAATCAAACTTGACAGAAATGGAATAAAATATATTTAATAAAAGTATTTTTAATTAGTTCTTAATTCAATTAAAAAAACTTTGCATTACATTTGATTGAGCTGTTTTTATCTACATGTGGAGCAGGCCTACATTTCTACTAGGGTTGCAATATTTAAATAAATGCAAAAGAGTCATTTTAAAGCATTTATTGTGGCAATGACAATAAATGTTGGCCCGAAGCATGAAAAATGAACAGAAGATAACAAATTGAAGTTAACCTAAAAAGTTGATCAGATGTGATGTCAGGGGTCACCAACCCTGGTCCTGGATGGTTCTACTGTGGGTCCAGGTTGCTGTTCCAACCAGGCAGTAACACCTGATTCTAATCAACCATTAGAGCGCTTGATTAGAACCTTCATTAGTAGACCTGGGTTGGTGACCCTGTTGTGTAAAGTGTGTGATGGTGTTGTGGTGTCGCAGCGGTTTGTAAGTAGGGCAGGAATGGATGTGTTGACTAAATACATGAGGTATGTGGTGAAGGGTGATTGCTGGTACAGTCATTGCGTAGCGCATGTGGAGGAATAGACTGAGTACATGTAGTATATTTTACACTTCTTAATTTGCTTTAAATCTAAATGAATCCAAAGAACTTTACTTGTTTGGGGTAACAGTTCTCATTAAGATAGATTTATACTACGGAACCTACAAGCAAGGTAGTGTATGAGGACAAAGATGCACAGATACCCTGAGGAATGTTTGGTCAGATGGGCTGATAAACAGACCTGGTTGGGATTGTGGTATATTGTCCCTTGCTGTCTTGTAGGAATGGAATCTGTGTTTTGTCAGAGGTTCAGAGACATATGTTGTATTTTCTTTAGACTGTCTCAATGCCACTGTTATCATACTAGTACTAGCAAAATGGGATCTAACGGTGTGTTGTCTTGACCAAATAAAGATGGATTTGACCAGGTATAGACACTCAATGTTTGGAGGAGTGAACTTAAGTATATAAAGAAGATTCCAAGATTCAGCATAATGAAGAGAGATCTACAGTTTGGACCTCAAAGATGCTCCTCGATTTGTTATGCATTTGACGCAAAATTCTATTTGCACAAGAGACGACGTGTTGGGTCGTGACGTCTTTCATCAGCACATCAAGAACCAACATACACAACCCTATGGTACCCAGATGTTGATTCCCAGACTAGTTGAAGCAGTTCTGGCTGACCAACATCATATTGAACCCAATAGACTAGGAACAGGAAGTGACTTAAATTCATACATGCGAGTCAAAGGCAGGTGAGATGGTGAAAATATCGTTTAGATGGTTTCTTATACTCCTGTTCCTCCCTGTCCAGAATCTTTAAATGGGATTAAACTCCAATGCAGACTAGTTGGACTGATGCCTACGAACTTATGATGCCTCTTGGATGAGAAACGTCTTTGAACAATGACCTGGATGAATGAGAATAGTCACAGAAATTAATGGACGCTCAAAATAGTCATGAATTATATTATATACTATTATTATTATGTAGTATGTCATAGTATTAATATTATATTTATATTTAATATCACACACCATAAACTTTCCTGTATTAAGTTATTGTCACAGTCTGAATAAAACATGCAAAAGATTATTTACAGAATTAAAAAAATACCAAATATGAGGTCTCCAAGATTATATCTTCTAAAAGTTAATTAAATTATCATCTTAATTCATTGCATGTATTTAATGCAATGACGTCACCAATAAACGTTAAAGTTGTCAAACTTGTGCAAAATAATAAGAAAACACCTGTGCACCTGCTCTGTCCTTGCAGCTGATTGGCTGGATCCTGGTGGCGGGGATGTCTCTGATGGTTTTCCTGCTGCTGTGCGTGAAGCGCTGCACCTCCCCGCTGGGGTACCAGCAGGAGGAGTACTGGGCCCAGTACCGGTCCAGCGAGAAGACGCTGTTCCACCGCACGGCCGCGCTCCACTCGCGCCTCCTGGCCGCCGAGAACGTCAAGAACTTCTTCGGCTTCGTGGCTCTGGAGGAGGAAGAGAAGAAGGAGCTCGCCGAGCATCCGGAAATTAACCCCGTCTGCAGCAGCGAGTGGAACCGGGTGACCGGAGTTTACCTCTACAGGGAGAAGAACGGACTTCCCCTGTACAGCAGACTCAACAAATGGGCCACGTACGGCCTGGACAACAACATGGACGTCATGGAGAAGGAGACTGTGCTCAGCTGACAGACATTTCTGTCTATTAAATGCATGTAGTTGTAGTAGAAGATTCACATGATTGTTGGTAAGGTCTGGCCGAGTTCTTAGAAAAACAACGAATGTTGTAAGGTCATCTGACCATTTAATTAGGAATCACATTTTACCCCCAAAATTGATCTGATGTGTTCCCAAACCTAAACCTAAAGGTACAGTGTGTAGTGTCTGGCGCCATCTAGTGGCTGTAATGCAGAATGACACAAACGGAGTACTACAAGTTAGGTCATTTTTATTTGAATAATTCTTTTAGATTTTTTTTACTTATAGCTATTTTTTACACAGTTACCTCTGCTTTATACTCCTCACAATGTGGAGCCAAAAAGTGATTTTCTAGAAAGTGCCTAAAATTATAACCAATCCAGACATTTTTCACTGTTAAAATGCCTTTAAAATTACAATGTAACACATAAAACACGTTAGAAGTTACATTTACTTTTATATTTAGTTCTCAAACCAGAACTATTACACTTTCGTTTGACTAAAAAGCTTGAGTTAATACCTTAACTTCTACAGAAGTATTTTAAACCTGAGTATCTGTACTAACACCTGAGTAATGAACATGAAGATAATAAGAAGATAATATATTTATTTGTGCCAAATTGGCTCTGCTAAAAGTCGTTAAATATTACACACTGTACCTTCAACAAGAAGGATGGCTGTCACTATATCATTCATATTTTAATTTTTTATAGTAGATATACAGTAAGGCTGCAACAAAATTCAATTTCTTAAGGAGTCAACAGGTGTCAGCAAATCCCTTTTTATTTTAATGTCTGCTGTGATATAATATGAGGAAAGAGTTCATGCAAGAAAAGATGGTGAAGCAGAAATCTCAAGATGGAAATCTCTGATATCCGAGGTTGTGAATCTGGAAAAACTAGGATTATATTGATGTTAGGACTTTTCATTTTGGGACTTGAGTGCATAATAAAAATGGGACATACGACCTTAATGGGGTCCACTACAAGTGAATTCCACAGTAGTGTTCTTTTATTCTACGTGTTTATAGGTGCTGCATCAACTCTTTCTTCCCTTTTACAAACCACTCAGGTAATAGAATTTTATATTATTGAGTTACAACATTGTTCTATGTGTGTGCTTCCTAAGAAAAATTGCAGAAAAATAAAAAAGTGAAAAGAAAAATCCTAGATTTTGTGGATTCAGATCAACATATAACCTACACCCATTTGCATTTACAGGTGCAAGTTTGGTATTTTCTGCCAATCATTCACAAAGTAAAACTCATTACAGGTATAAAGATTTGAAATTTTTCGCTCAATGTGAAATGAATCTTTATAATACATGAGTTTCACTTTCTGAAATGATTGACATTAAATTTGTACTTTTTCACGATATTCCAAGTAATTGAGATGCTGTAAATACTGTGGATATTCCACCATTATGTCCATATTTTTTTCACACATTATTTATCCATCTTTACCAAAGTTTCTTTGGGATTTTTAATATTTTATACTGTATTACTGTTGCTGAACTAAACCTACAATGTTTCTTTAAATACAGAGGCCTTAATTTACAAAAACGTCATAGCTCGTGAGCACATCTGGAGCTATGACTTCTGATCGACCAGGACGTGTTTGCTGCCATTTTGCCAATAGATGGCGCTGTAGCAGCACTGTAAAAGATGGAATCCCACGCATTCACATATGTAGACAACCGGTTATCTGATCCACTTCACACCAGGCAGGTGTGTTTCTGAGAACACGAGGGGGAGGGAAGTGTAAACACTACTCACCTGTGCTAATCAGGTAGTTTAAACCTGAGGATTTAGGAGCTGATTTAACAAATTACAAAACGTTTGCAGCTGGATTTTGACTCCGGCAACTGGTGACGACACGTGGACTTTAGCACTGACGTGTCATGACTCCTTGATATCCTGCTTGAGCTATAAAAAAAGTGTCTGATGTACTTTGAGTTAAACCGACAGCAGCCACGTTGGAGATAAAGGAGGTGAAGGTGCGTCATGATGATGATGATAATTGTACCTGAGATCATCACATTATATTTAATTATGAAGATGACAAACAGCTGGAAACACACAAAAAGTTCAGGTTTTATTCATTTATTTGAATCATTATATGAAAGGATAGAACACATCAGTACAGCTCCATCCATCCACTTCCTATATCCATTCTAGTCTACACACACACACACACACACCTACACTCATATCTAGATGTAATTCACAGTCTCTATTTAAACCTCTATACAGAAAGGTCCTGGCCGAAGGACTTGACCCTTGACCTTCTCACCCACTGTTCCACCATCAGTACAGGATACAGCTGCAACTGGGCAGGAGTTAGCAGGGCTGCTAATTTTACACCAATGAAAAATAAATTAATTTATACACAGTATATAGTTGCAGTCACAGATGCAGCAATAAGCAATCTATTATATTTAACCTGTAATTATGTTCTTACAAGTTGCAATTTTATTTTAAGATTTACATTTATAATGTAATTTTGACTAGTAGAAATGTTCAATTGTCTTCCATTCAAATCAATTTCTGATATCTACAATTGTATTTTGGCCATTTACAATTCCAAGTTGACATATCTACAATTATGCAACAGGCATAGACATAGACATTTTAATATAATTCAATTGGAATTGTACATATTTGAAATATAATCTTACAGAGTAAAATCACCAGTGTCATAACAATTAAAGAGTTAGTTAAATAACTAGTTAAATAGTTAACACTAGTAGTGTTATAATTAACTCTTTAAATCTTATACTAATACTGGCAATTTACTGTGTGTATATTTGAAATGTAATTGTACACATTTGAAATGTAATTGTACACATTTGAAATGTAATTGTATGTATTTGAATGTAATTGTAGACATTTGAAATGTAATTGTATGTATTTGAAATGTAATTGTGGAATTTTTTGCAAATTAATTCTAGATATTTGATATGTAAATATTGTGATGTGGAATTATAAAATGTCAAATATAATTGTAGAAACTAATCTACTGATGATGAATGTTATTATTAATAATATTTTTTTTACGATTTAAAACCATATCTGGACGTTAAAGTGACGTCAGCGCTGCCTCGAGGTAACCAGAACATGACCGGAAAAAGGTGCTTGTGTTTTTACAAAATAAAAGCACGACCTAGGCTTCACACCGCGAGCACCAGCGTTTTAATACTGTGTTCGTGGAGGCGTCTAACCGGAAGCTGTGATATCGCGCGGTGGCTTGACAACGAGGCACGAGCTTGACTCCTCTGCCACGTTTCACTAAATGACGTAATTCCTCCGTGGGCTTGACAGGTCGCTGTTTGCGGTAAAGACACACTTACCGAGGGGAAGACGTTGACGCACATCCCGCATTTAACCGCCGGAACGGTCGCAGCCAGAGACCGAGATAAACTGAGCAGACACCCCCACCCCCACCCCCAGAGTCGGGCCTCGCTCTCCGTGTCATTCCTGCGTCTGCTGGCTAATGTTAGCGGTTTCCTGGTTGGAGCTGCAGCCATTTTGGATTTTTACCGAGCAGCCACCGTCCGGGCCCTGTCTGTGGTTCTGGTTCTGTTTCTGGGAGCGGTGTTAGCTACACACGGAACGAGAGACGTTTCACTAGACGGGAAACGCGACGCAACGAGTCTACGATGAATCCCGAATAGTAAGTGTCGTTGCGTTAGACTATGACTAAGATAAGGTTAGCTACTTGCTAACATGTAGGTTAGCTATCGGGGAAATAACTTAATATTAGCAGTTGAGCTAACTTAGCTGCTAACATCAACTGACATTAGCCTCGGATATTTTTTTTCCTAGGAAGATTCTGGCATGACCCGCCCTTCTCCGCCTGTGATTGGCTCGCTTAGGTATTCTAACCTCAACGCAGCCAATCCAATCCATTAAGGCAACGAGTACCAGCCAGTCAGAGGCGGCGTAGGGCGGGTCATCCAAAATCACCCTAGGGAAAAAAAAAGGAATTTACGCTTCGTACCTGTGTGATATAACTTATTGTGGACATTTTCTTCTGGATATTGTTGGTGTTGATCAGCAATCGGATGATAGATTAATGGTTTAAAAACTACATAGTTTTCCCTAAGTCCTTTGGGGAACATTGTTAGCCATCTGTTAGCGAGTTGTTGGCAGCAGCAGGGATGTATACAGACCAACTGAGTCTTTCTACTTAATTTATTTATTAAACGACGACGCTTTTATTTCATTAGTTCCAATAATAGAGCACACAAAATAGAATTTAATGTACAATAACAAAAGATATAACGTATAAGTAAGTGCAAAGTGGACCAGAAACCCCGAGGGAGTGTCTCCTTTAGTGGCTAATTACAGTTAATGTAATCTGTATTGAAAACGTTAATTAAAATGACAAAATAAACATAAATAAAGCAAAGCTGTTCAAGAAAATGCATCTTGCATAAGCAGACAAGACAATAATCGTAACAAAGCTAAAAGAGATAACAGGAAGAAAAGATTTAAAAGGTAAAATTGGTTTACATAAAGTTTATGCATATGATTAGTGATATAAAACAGGATGAGATGGCAAGGGAATGATGATTGAGAAATAAACGCCTTTTGTTCACAAGTTGGGTGAGAGAACAAAGAGGTGAGAAAGGAGTTAATTTAAGACTCTTTTCTTAAGTTCTCCTTAAAAAACTAAAACTATTGAACATATGAGGAAACCAGTTTCTTTGAAGTAGAAGTTGATAAAAGTTTATCTTGTAAATGCTGAGTGTAGATAAGTCCTGAAAAAAGAGGTTGAGATTAAGCTTGAGATATAATTCACACATGTTTTTGAAGGTTACAGACGTGTTTTTGCTTCTTTGGAATGGGCGTGCATTCATAAGAAAATATTATAATTGAACCTCAATGATTCATTAATCAGAAACGTGGATTTACATAGTTTATCTGGGTTCGTTTTTAATGTTGTTGACGGCAACGGTGAGTCTTTGTTAAACTGGTTTTACGCATGTTACCTGGCTCAGTTTTCAGTCCTGTAGTTTTCAGGGCTCGAGCAGCCGTGGCGTCTCGGTCATGTGAAGTTCACATGTCACAGGAAAATCCAGAGATTTCACCACGGCCGTGTTGAGTAATCGCTTACTTCAGCTTTCTCTTTTCCTGTGGCCTCCATACATTTAGTTTTTCAAAATTTACAGCAAAGTTCAGAACAAAAAGAAGTAAAAAGGATGTCTAAATGTAAGTATAAACCACTGTTGGCTTATTTAGATCCTCATCTTAAAGAAAATGTTTATTGAAATAAAAATAAAAAGTTTCTAGAGTTAATTGATCGCTTTAATACATCAAGCTGCTGATTATAAAACATCACCAAGAGGTTTAAAAGTTGAAAAACAAGACCTAATTTATTAATCTTTTTAACAACAAAACACTTTTGAGTCTAATCTGCTTTATAGACGAAAAAACACAATTCCTTTTCTTGATAATTGATTAACTAATGAGTTGCCAACTATTGCATTAATCACCAACTATTTTAATATTTGATTAATGTAATAATATTTCTGGATTCTTTATTCTTCTATAATATTAAACTGATCTTTGGGTTGTGAACTGTTGGTCTGGACAAAAAAAGACATTTTAGATTGAATCGTGAGCTTTGAAAAAAGCACTGATCCACATTTTAACCATTTTATGAACCAGACCACTAATTGATTGTTAGTTTGTTTCTTTCTTTCTTTCTTTTTTTTTTTTATAGAACCAGACAATAATTCTAAGTTAGTATTCTGTAATTTGACTCCATGGTAATTAAACGAGTAAACATTGCTTTGTCTTGTTTGATGAGGTTTTGACTGTAGTTTTATGACTAAAACTATTTGGTCTCTTAGTTGTTGTTCTTTAGTCTAAACGTGTGTAGACTCATTCATCCTCCTCGTTTCATTACTACTTAATGATTCACCTGCTCGGAGCGAAGGTCCAACACATCTTTTACTCCACGAGTCGGCGTAAAAATGAAAAAGGAGGCATGTGTGTCACACTTATACTTAAAATAACCATGAAAGTATGTGCTGGGTTTCAGTCTGAGATAGATTCTGATACCACGGTGAAGAGTTAGTGATGCTGGATGGAATTTGCATGTCAATCAGTTGAAAAATAAAAGGTTCCCCCACGTTTGACCTTTTTTATTTTTTATTTAGATTTTTTTTACTGTCCTAGAATAAAGTGCAATGTCACCTCCACTACATCAGGGGGCAGCAGAGTGTTCACAGGGAGCATACAGCACAGAGTATGAGTATGAAGTGTAGACACCATGAAAACATATTTAACAGGGATGAGAAGACAGGCGGAGAGAGACGGAGATAAAGAGACAAACGAAAGTCTCCCAAAGCTAAGACGAGGAAATATGACGAAGCGTCTGTAGCGCTTGGTTCACTGTGAAAGACCGGTGTGTTACTGAGTCTGAAATGTTGGAGACAAAGACATTAAAGACATTACACTACAATCACTGATAAGACCATTTATGTAGTTTTATTTTTCAGTATCATATGGTTTGACATGGTCAGTCAGAAAATGTTTAATTAAGGATTTAATTTTATTTTTCAATTTCGGATGCACTTTAAATCTTTTGTTAGTTTATAAAGTTATTCTTTGTTGTAAGTTGGTCTATATTTCTTTCTTTTCTATTCTCTTATACGTGGTACTTATAACAATTTTATAGACAAATGATTCTATTTATAGTCGCGTGGGGTGGCAAGATGTTTTCTTCTTCCATAGGGGACAGAAAATAATTAACAAGCACTGGCTTAAAGGTTAAGTTTCCTCCTTTTTTTGAATGCTAAACTCTTCTCCTTCAACTTATCTCGTCGTTTGTTGAGCAACCAGCGGTGGTCCGTACACAGGAAGAACTATTGTCCCGTAACGGGTTGAACCATGACAGGAATCTATTACAATGAGCAGAAGAGGAACTGGAGACGGTTTGTGGAGCAGGACGAAGCTTCCTGGTTCAGCCGGTGTGTGAGAAAACAGCCGCTCCTGTTATTACAGATACACTCGTGTGTCACGCCGTGTGTGGATAAGGTGGAATATTAGGTTTCCATGCTGGGTAGAGCTGCATCCATTAGTCAATTAATTGATTAGTTGCCAATTATTACATTAATCACCAACTATTTTCAAAATTGACTAATGGATTTGAGAATTTTTCGAAAGGAAATGTACAAATTCTCTAGTCAAAAATCTAAAATCGTCAAATCTACTTACTTTCTACTTTCTTTATTCTTCTATATCTGGGTAATCTCGATTAATCTTGATTTCTATACAATTGATAGATTTGTTTTTTGGGTTATAAAATTGTGTAAAATGTTAATCATTGTTTCTCAAACCTTAAAAATATTTTTTGTCCTAACAGTCCCTAACGCAAAGATCATCAGTTTACTATTAAAGAAGAATAAAGAAACCAGGAAATAATCAGAGAATCTGGACATTTTCTTCCTAAATTCACTGAAATTGATTATTAATCAATATTTAAATTTGTTGTTCAATTAAAGTAATAGTTGGCAACTTATTTATTAACTAACGTTTGCAGCACTATTGGATAAAAGACCTTTTTGATTGAATAATCAGCTTAAAGAAACGCTTAATCACATTGGACACCGTTTTTATGAGCCAAACAACTAATCGATTAAGATAATCAACTATGCAAATACTCGTTAGATGTAGTCATAATCATTATATTGCCCTTGTTTTATATGGGTGTGATTGTAAGTGGAGCAGGATGTAGTTTATCCTCTGAAAGATGTGAAGTAGGTCATTGGGCTGAATGATCTGCTGCAAAAGATTCACGCTGTTGTGTGATTTGATTTTGGAAAAATATTAGTGAAATAACTCAATTTTTTCCACTCTCTTGCTGACTCATAAAAAGACCAGTTAGGAGGTCAGTAAAACGTCTAAAAAATCCTGGATCCTAATATTGATATTAGAAATAACTGCTCTCTTTTTAAGGAAAAAAAAACTGAAACCACTGAAGTTTCCCTGTGGTTAAAATCCAGGCAAAGTTCCCACAAGTAAAGTTAGTGGATCAGACTGAACTCAGAAGTGGAGCAGAGGACATGAAAAGAAAAGCTCTTCATTCCTCGTGTGCCGGTCACATGATGCGTCGGGTCACATGATGCGTCAGGTCACATGATCTGATCGTGTTCCGGACTCCCTCCTTTTTTCTGGTGAAATGCAGCAACAGCAAATTAACTGAACAGGAAATTACATCGAAGAAGTAGAAGATTTAAGAGTTTAGACCAGTTGAGAAAAGCATTGAAAAGCATTGTTAACACCAATAAACAATTAATTAACATAACATTAACATTCAATGTACCATGTGTGGATGTGAAACACCAGCCTTTGTCTCTAGTGTCATAAAACATTTTGTGTTTTTTCCACTTCCACCAGACCTCTTGTTGAAAAACTCTCACTCAGTATGTTTGCATGCAGACTTTAATCAGGCTCTGCTGAAAATTAGATTTTTGAGTCTAGTCAGACTTCTGTCCTCGTCCTAATTTACCTACAACTGAGGTAAATCTAATAACAGAGTGTGTCGCTGCCTCATGTAGCATCACCAGTTGCTAAAGCAGGTTAATCCAACCGTAGATATGTCACCTTGTAAAACAAAAATGAATATAAGCTTAATAAATTATCAACTACAGTTCCCCACCTGATGCGACGGTCTGAGTCTTTTTAATTAATCAGAGCTGTTTTGACAAAACTAAACACACTGGTTCACTTTCATTCTTCTTTTTAAAGATGTAATTGGGCCACATACAGGTTAGAGAAGTATCACAAGATGCACAAAAAACAGATTTTGTTGTCGTCAATTAGTTGACATGAGGGCTGCAACGAGTAAGCAATTAATTGACAACCATTACATTACCAAACAACTATTTTGATTATCAATTAGTGGAGTTTTGAGTAACTTTAAAGAAGAAAATGTCCGAATTGTCTGTTTCCAGCTTCTTAAATCTGATTATTTTACTTAGTCTTCTGTGATAGTAAATTGATTGAAAATATCTGTAAGTTACCAATACATGTGCATATCTTATACAAATCACATGGTAATAAAACAAAAATAAATAAAAACTGCTGAAAGGCCAGGTCATTACATCCTAATAGAGACTTTTCATATAAACATCCTCTTTATCTATTATTCTATAGCACAGCCTCTCATTAGGGGCACAAAATATTATAAAATTATGATTTATTTATACATTCTTCAAGTACTGAAAGCTGCTGTGACTACATGAAGGACGGAGGCTTTCTGTAAAGAAATAGAAATAGAAACCTGTTCTAACCCAGGTTCTTCTTCTCTACTTTTCTTCAGTGACTATTTATTCAAGCTGCTCCTGATCGGTGACTCTGGTGTCGGAAAGTCTTGCCTCCTCCTCCGGTTCGCGGTAAGTTTCCTACTCACGATTTTTTAAAATATATTTTGTATTTCTACCGTTTCATCACCTGAATCAGAAACGATGCTGCTGCTGTGTAAAGTCGTGACTGTGATTCTCGTCTTTTTCCCACAGGATGACACATACACAGAAAGTTACATTAGCACTATTGGTGTGGACTTCAAAATACGAACCATAGAACTAGATGGAAAGACCATTAAGCTTCAGATTGTAAGTATCTTTCACTTTTCTCCTATACATGATGGATCAGTCTGCTGATTTTCTAGTTTTCTTATTAGTTGCATCTAATGATTATTCTGATATTATTGAAAAGATTGTTCGATTACTTTCTTTGGTTCATAAAAATGAACTAATTATTGAAGCTCTAATTTATTTGTCTATAAACAGATTCAAAAATGTTTTGTCGTCCAAAAGATTTTCTTGAATAGTTTAGATTTTGTTCAATTCAATCAATTTACCATCATAGAAGACTGAAAAAACAGAACATAACCAGATTTAAGTAACTGGAAAAAGACAATCTGGACATTTTCTTCTTCAAAATGACTCAAAACTCCATTAGTTGATAATCTAAATGGTTATTGATTTATGTAATGGTTGTCAGTTAATTGCTTAATTGTTGCAGCCCTCATGTTAATTAATTGAAGACAAAACAAAATCTGTGACCTGTATGTGGCCCAAATTACATCTTTAGAAAAAAAGGAAAGTGACCAATGTGTTTAGAGTCAAAACTGCAGCTGTGTGATGCATGAATAAAATTTGCTGAGTCACAAAAAGGGTTTTTATTGACAACATGAGCAACACAGAAAATCACCAGACTTCTCCTTTTAATAACCATGTAAAGAGATAAATGTTATTGTAAATCATGGGACTTTTAGAATTAAATTCTTTTAGGAAGCTGTTGGATTTATATGGTCAAATTAAATAAATGTAATGGAGTAAGTTGTTCTCTGACTCTGCATTTTTTTTTCTGTGCCAGTGGGACACGGCAGGTCAGGAGCGGTTTCGTACGATCACGTCCAGCTACTACAGAGGAGCTCACGGTATCATCGTAGTTTACGACGTCACAGATCAGGTCAGTGAACAAACTCTTTGAGGCTTTTAAAACCAACCGGTTTTCTTTCCAGTTCTGAAGTGATTCAGACGTCACATTCTGCTGAAAACCCCGTCTGCTGTTTGCAGCTCTATGAATATCCCGAGGTGATATCAGCTCTATATTTGGCCAGAAAAAACACATCTGAGGAAAATTGGTTTTGTTCTGTTCTTCAGGCTCACATGACACAAAGTTAAGGATCTAACGTTGAAAGTGCGACGTTTCAGATGTGAGCAGAGAAAATAGTGGAAGATAAGATAGTTGCTGGAAATGGGCCTCTATTCACCTATGTAGATATTTCATTAAAAACCAGACATTTGCAGCTAGAAATACTGACTTGATTTGGGCTCAAAAGTGGGATCTATAAGTCATCTGTCTATTTAATGGATTAATGCATGGTGCATGGAGCGCTTCAACATTCCTGCAGAAAGCTGTGTGCATGTGATTGAGGCTTTTACTTACATTAAATTGGTTGTTTTAACCAAGATTTTGCTGTAATAGGTTTTCCAAAACTATATTTGAGTTCCCTGTTCAACTTTGTTAAATTTTTTGATGTACTCCAATATATTTCCATCGAAAGTTTCCAACTTTGAAAACGCTAATGTCAATTTAAGTCATCACATTTGACCATTTTTATTTCTAATGTGTGATCGGTTTATCCAAATAAGGCCTAAAACGCTGTAACTCTGCTGTCACTGCTCACATTTCTCTCATTTGAAGGCTTTCGTTGTGTCGACGGCATCAATAGAAGCTTTATGCGGCGACATCAACAAGCGGAACGAGGCTCCAGCTGCTGATATTCTGTAATGGGTCTTTAACCTCGCGTTTTACCGTCTTCCCAGGAATCCTTCAACAACGTCAAACAGTGGCTGCAGGAGATCGACCGCTACGCCAGCGAAAACGTCAACAAGCTGCTGGTTGGGAACAAGTGTGACCTGACAACAAAGAAGGTGGTGGACTACACAACAGCGAAGGTAACGGGTTAAGACCATCATAAACAAGTGTCTTTTTAGATTCTAAAGATGCTCTGACACTTTAAAATGATGAGCAGAGTACAAAAGAAAAATATTAACAATCTTGAAGGTCAATTTCAGAGGTGAAAAATTTCACATTTAGCTTATTTCACCTAATTGTAGAAACAAACTTTATTATAATATTAGAACAAAATCTAACCCTTAATTTTATTATTACTTTTCTTTAGTTGTTGACACTTTTAACTGTTTTCCGTCCTTTGTCAAGTTAAATGTTTACCAAAGAATCTTCCGTGTTTCCCACACATTGGCTGTTCCACACAATGGAAATGTAGTGCCATAAGGTGCATGCATTCACGCTTATGTCGCAAGCACAATGCTTTCGATCGAACGCAGTTCAAGCCCCCTAATGTTTTTTTTTTTAATTACAAACAAGCCAGGTTGAATTGAAGTCGTGTCAATAGGAAGAGCAGTCGATTTTTTTTTTTTTTTTTTTAGTTTATAGTTGTGACGATGCAAAAACTCTCATGTGGTGTAAACCTAAAAACTTGGCACCAGTTTAATCCTCCTACAGAAAGTAAATTTTGAGATACCTGACGAGTGCTCCTTAAAACTGTATTTCATACATTTTTTGACTTTGATTCGTCACCGACTGTCCCGCCGTGTCGTGTCCAGGAGTTCGCGGACTCCCTGGGGATCCCGTTCCTGGAAACCAGCGCCAAGAACGCCACCAACGTGGAGCAGGCCTTCATGACCATGGCGGCTGAAATCAAGAAGAGGATGGGCCCCGGGGCCACGGCCGGCGGCGGCGAGAAGCCCAACATGAAGCTGACCCCCGGCACTACTGTCAAGCCCTCGTCAGGCGGCTGCTGCTGAGAGAGACCCCGCCCCCTCCCCCACACTCTCTGTTAGCCCCGCCCCCTCCACCACCACCACCACCACCACCACCACCACCACACAGGACAGGAGACATGAGTCACATGTGTACGTGAGAACAAGATGAAGTTGCCTGTATTTGTACTGTACATAATGTAGCCGCACTACAGAAAACCAATAATAAAAGCCCCTTTCTGTCCTGTTATTGACAAATTCTACACATCTGTGATGATTGGACAACCCCCCCACTCAGACCCCCCTCAGAGACTCTCCTTTTTTTTTTTTTTTTTTTCCCTCTGAATGCAGATTCATGACAACAGTCCGTGTGTGTGTGTGTGTGTGTGTGTGTGTGTTTAAGTGTGTTTGAGTGCGATCATGTGTGTGTGTGTGTATTTCTCTGCATTCCTTATGACGGGGTTGTTAACTGAATCTGTTTCATTAAGGTTTCTGTTTTTTTCTCTTTTTTCCTTTTGATAATTCTGTTGCTCTGTTTGTATCGGTATGTCTGTCGCTCTCTGTCCTTTTTTATTTTCTACACGGCAGCGTCTCTTTGTTCAGCATCTTCATCTCAATATATGTACATAACCTTTTATATAGGTGTGTGCATATATATATATATATATATATATATATATATATATATATATATATATATATATATATATATATATATATATATATATATATATATATATATATATATATGCACACCTGATCTGCCAGTTCTGTAATGCTCAATACATTCTCGGGATAGTCTTGACTCTTTATCTCTGCATTAAATTTGTGGCTGAAGACAACTGTAAATTTGTTGCTCAACATTAAAAAAAAAAAAAAAATAATAAATCTTGTTCTACCAGACTGTATGAAATAGAAAAAGACCTGTCTGCCATTCTTGGTGAGATGCATAGAAAAAAAACTGTTTTAATTATTTATTCTACATTCAGTTACATAGGGTCTGTTTGCAAATTGCTGTGTAATCTCAGTACAGAGTTGCATATATAAAATACAATGTTCTCTTGTTTTCATAATAAAGGCAACTGAATTCAGTTTGAAAGAAACTGGGACCAGTGTTTGCTGTAAAAGAACAAAACAAAACTTCAGCTCAGATGTGTGCATGTTGGCAATCTCACTCCTAAACTGTTAGACTAAATGCTTCAAGGGTAAAATTAGATCCTAACTTGCTGATTTAGGAGTAAATCGTGTGTGTGTGTGTCCTAGTTTTTTGGTCTATTTCACAAAGCGCTTTAGTGCTAAAACACACTCCTGAATCAGAGAAGTTAGAAGTAATCAAAAGGAAATCAGAGAAGTCACTAAACTTCACAAAAAAGTGTCTGTTGCTGTTATAACTCACATCATTATACAAACATTTATAATATGAACTCAAATGCATTTTTGGTGTCCTCTAAAAAGGGGTTCATATTTTTTATGTGAGGCAAATCTTTAATTAGAAACAAACAATTAAAAAAAAAATCATTAGAACCCTTTTAATGGTTTTAAATCCTTATGCCACTTTGGATAAAATATTTGAATAAATATAATTGTAATCAGGGTCAGGAGCCTGTTGAAGGTTGTGAAATTGTGACGATTAAAAAAAGTCATTTTCATATAAAATTCTATAAATCTTGTGTCCCGACTGTCATCAAGAGACAAATATTAGAAACAAACAAAATCATGAAGTTTATTCAGCAGTCGTGTTATCAAATCTCCCTCCAGGACGTGATGTTTTTAACTGTTAAATCAGTGACACCAACATCTTGTCCGTCAACACGATGAGAAAACATATCGATCTAATTTTACAAACGAGAAGAACAAGGCGTCCTGTAACAGAACGTTTCCTCACATCGTTATCTGTAGTCATCTGCCAGCGGATGCTGTTTTACTAAAATGAGCCCCAAGCCTCAGAAATAATGAACCAGTCTGACGTGATATTTATTCAAACAATAAATCAGGTTTATTTCATGATGTGATTGAATGATCGTACAGTGAAAATTAATTGATATTTAGCCACACAAACTGTGTTGTCTTTGGTCATAAATTGTTCCAATAACAATGATCTAACCAGAATGACAGATACAGATATATTTTAGAATATAAATCAAACTAAATAGTGAATTGTCTTGGATGAATATCTGTCTGAAATCATAGATAACATCAAAACTGTGTTTAGTTTTAAGGCCGTGTGGGTTAAGGACACATTTCATTATTTTGTTGAACCGATAAATAAAAAAAAAACATTCATTCTGACGTAAACCTGATATGTTGAAACACATGAGTGAATCCGTACCTCAGGAAAAATTAGATTCAACTACTGCAGTGTTTGTAGGAGAGTATGTGTTCATGTAGAAAAGTGAAACTTAAGTTGATTTTTCTGTATTTGGCCAAATCTGGTGTTGTGCTGCATTGATGACTTATTAAAAATAATTGTGACTATTATGTTTTTAATTAGTTGATGAATCACACATAAAAACTGTTGTAGAGTTTGGGCAGTGGGTATATTTAATTTTAAGGATAAATACTAAATAAATAAATTAACAAATAAAATGTATTTTTATTATTTATGTTGTGATTCATGTTGAAAAAAACATAATTAGGTCAGAATGCAAAGATTTTTTTTTTATTTTTATTGCAGTATTTCAATGCAAAGTAGTGAGTAAATGGAATTGTTTTTTATTGATGTCACTCATTCCTGATCAACAGATTCATCCTGTTCATTAAAATGTGATCAGGTCATGTCACAGTGAAATAAACGTGAGTAAGAAACACAGATCACTGACGATAACAAGAGTAATAGAAAAAAATGTAATTAAGACACTTTAAAGTCCAGTTAATTAACTGAATCTTCCTCTTATGGGTCATTTAACAATATTTAGAGGCTTAATGTGTATAAAAACAGTTATTAAAAATATAAATATAAAACAAGAACGTCTTTAAGAGGAAGTCCAACGTTAAGGCAGAGTGGATTTCTGGGCCTGGCCTCCCAGGGTCAGACTGTCCATGGCCGACAGGATGGAGGAGAACAAGAGCTCAGAGTGGTTCTGTAGAACCTGGGGCTGTCTGTCAATCAACAGGAGCGCGTCCCTCAGCACTGGAGGGAAGAGAACGCAGTAGTTTAGTTTATCAGTAGTTTATCATCCAGTCATGTTGCTGTAGTTTAAAGCTCAGTCTGTTCCTGTAGTTTAATATTTAGTTGTGTTCCTGTAGTTTAATATTTAGTTGTGTTCCTGTAGTTTAATATTTAGTTGTGTTCCTGTGGTTCCGTCCGTCAGACTCACTCGGACACGTGGCATCGATGCAGCGCAGCAACATTTCTCCACTCTGCAGAACCTGGCTCGTCAGCGGCTGGTGGTCGCTGACTTCTTTCTGGAAACTCTGACATCAACACGTCACACATGAGCATTTATAATGACTTTTATTTTGAAAAATTCAACAAATTTAATCTGTGTTTTATGCCAGTCCTTTTATCTTTTATCTCATACGCTGAGACACAGGAAGAAATCGTCTTGTACATGTGAAGAATTGACAATTAAAGTTGGACCGAATTAAACATAAGCAGGAAGTTGCTCAGTTTGAGTCCAATGTTCCCTATGCACAAAAAATAATTTTTAGTAATAATGAATTAAATATAATAAAGTCCATTCAGAGCCTTTTTCTTTAACATGTTGTTGATGGCTGCAGGATCTACAGACTTCTCAATCTGCTTTTTTAAATTGTATTTTTAGTAATGATAATAAAATAAGTATTGATCCTCTAGGAAATCACTCTTTCCCTTTGCATTTTTTAACAAAATAAAGAAATGGAACCGCTGAGAGTCTGTGTTTCTGGGTCCTTAAGAGCCAGGTTAACTTCTCCATATCAGAGACTTCTGGAGGCTCCGCCCTCACCTGGTGGTTAACGCTCACCTGATATTCAGCCAGAGACGACTTGACGCTGTCGATGTCGGCGGTGGGCGGAGCCAGCAGGTCCATCCTCTCCGACATGCTGTAGAGCCACTGGATGAGTTTCCCCAGATGTGAACAGAAGATCTGAAACACAAGTGTTTTTGTTATTTTCTTAGATCCTGATGGTCCTTTCACAATAAAAGCCTGCTGGATGTAAATTTCAGACGAATGTCAGTGTGACCTCATGTGTTTCTGGATGTTGCTGACAACATACATCAAATATTATTGGAATGGATCCTGTCACCTCATTCTCCACATATATTTAATTTAAGTCTCACTCAGCTCTTTTCCTGTTCACATCATCTATTGTAGCCTGTACATCCTGGAAGAGGATTCCTCCCATGCTTCTCTTCCTGAGGTTTATTTTTCCTTCTTTTCCTGTTAAAGGGACATTTTCCTTGTACGATGCAAGGGTCAGGGGATGTTGTGTTGCTTTTGTACAAACTGTAAAGCCCATTGGGGTAAATCTGTGATTTGTCACATTGGGCTTTACAAATAAAATTTACTTGACTTAAAAGACCAGCTGATGATGAATAAGGAAAAAATGGTTTAAAAACAACAGTAAAGATACATTTTAAGTTGAAAGTGGTGAAATCGCATAGGAAACATTAAAAGAATTTTGATTTCAAAAAGTAATGATGATCTGTGATCTGTTAAGTCATTTCTGCAGGAGTTCTGGGTTTGATTACTTTAGCCTCCCGTGTTTTCCTTACTGTGGTTGTTCTTGTCAAACTTTAACATGTAACATGAGCCTCAGTTTCCAGCCGTACCTCAATGTGCTGCATCAGGGAGTCGCTGTCCTGCTGGTCCTGCTGGTCCTGCTGGTCCTGCTGGTCCTGCTGGTTCTGCTGGTCCTGCTGGTCCTGCTGGTTCTGCTGGTCCTGCTGGTCCTGCGGGTCCATCAGCGTGACACCATACAGCTGCTCCAGCAGAGCCTCCACCTCCCTGATGCTGGTCTGACTCAGTCCTCCTCCCTCAGACTCCATCCAGGCTTCAGAGATTAAAACACGTTATTTTACAGTTTAAAGTTTTTAAGAATAAACACAGGAGGATTTTATTCATGATGAACACACCCCTCTCTCCAAAAGGACTCATCTCCTCTGGGTTTGCCTTCACCTCCTCCTCCTCCTGCTGCTCAGTCCTCTGCAGGGTGATGGAGGCGTTTCCCCGAGTCAGAGGCTCACAGCTGGATGTGACAGGTCGGCTCAGCTGGGCCGTGACCTCCCTCACCTGCATGCACACACACACACACACACACACACACACACACACACACACACACACACACACACACACACACACACACACACACACACACACAACAAAGCTGGAACCAGAGGTGTTGGACACTTTGTTCCTGATAATTTAAATAGCTGTTGATTGACTGACGTGTCTGGACAGCAGCTGCAGCTCCTCCAGCTGCTCCGGGAGACGCCGGAATTCCTCGTCAACATCTGCGGCTCCACATCTGGACAGAGGGAACAGGAGGGTGGAGCCGCCGAGACCAGCGGGAGGGGAGGGGGAGCAGACGCCCTGCTTCTGCTGCTGATGAAGAAGAAGATGATGATGATGATGAAGGTGGGGACGGGGACCTCCGATCCGGCCCGTGCTGCCATCCAGACTCTCCTGGGACAAAGCGGGTGCCGGCTGGGTCGGCGAGCGCCCCCAGCGCGGGTCAGGTGACCTCAGACCCCCGCTAAGAGACAGGTCGGGCCCGGACAGGCTGGTGGAGCTGCAGAGGTGGTCCAGCTCGATCCCCGAGTCCTGCAGGTCCTTTTCCCACCGGCCGAGCGGCTGTCCCGGTCTCAGAGGGTAGGTGTAGTCCAGCAGGGCCTGGTAGTGCCTGTCCGGATCCCAGCCGGCAGACTGGTGGTCTGAGGACGGGGGCGAGGCCTTCCGGATGGCGCAGGCCCAGTAGTCTGCCTGATAGGAGGAGACGGACTGGCCTGCAGAAGACAAGGTCTTCAGTGTGGTCTCCCCTCCGTCCGCTGGGACTCGCCTGGAGGACCCACAGCGAGGGGTGTAGGTAGGGTACAGGACTGTGGAGGTCAGCCGCGGCCTCAGGGGAGGGTTCAGCCTCTGCACCTCCAGGATGGAGCTCGGCAGGCTCTGCTGACTGGATCTGCACCCGGGGAACCGAGATCCCACGGCGACGTCTACGTGGGTCGACCTGAGGTCTGAGACGCCCAGGGGGGAGCCGAGCCGGTCTGTGGAGGCCAAAGCCAGGTCCAGACCTTCTCTGCTCAGGTCGCTGCTGCTGGGCTGGTCCTGGTCCTCCTCGGTCCTGCTGAGTGTCAGATGTTTCTCCTGTGAGGACGATTTCAAACAATATTAATACACTGTATAACATCAATATCCACATCATCAATACAATGAGAAAATAGTTCATATTAACTAATTAATATAATATTGATAGTTTTAGTCTTTGAATCAATAACATATTTCCCTTGATAATCATTAATTGATCAATCAATAAATTAAACAGACAAACAAATCAACTTTAATACAAAGTGGTCACATTACCTCTAAAAATAGATCATTAAAAACGACCAATAATAATCATGATATGATCGATTTCAACCTGCACGAATCTACGTCACGTAACCTACGCAAATTACGCACGCGACTAATTACGTGATGACGTTACGCCGGTGTAGCGCCTCGTTAAAGACAAAGTTTGGCTTCACTTAATGAAAAAATAAAGACAACGACGGACATAACAGCGTCGGGAAGCAGACACGACACTTACGCGCAACCCGACATGGAAGAACGTTAAAGGAGCGTCGCGTTTTGACGCAACTCAACCAAAAGTTGCTGCAGCTAAAAGTAAGAAGCCACCCACTGATTATCTACACCTGTCTGTGAAACTGCTGTAACATCAGCGATATGCATTACAGGGAATCGATAAAGAATCGATTGAGCAGTACCGATAATTGAATAGGAATTGTACAAAATTGATCATTCCCATCCCTCACATCCTTTCCTGCATCCACTCTCTCTTATTGTGCTATTGAAATATACAAAAAAGTAGGTCATTAGGCATAAAATACCAAACATACCATAATGTATAATATTTTAAGAACAAAGTCAACTATAGCTAAACATTTTCTAATTTAATGCAAGTTTGACTTTAAAGATGTTTGTTTGTTGTTTCCTAGATTTTATCTCACAACATTTTACCCCAAAAAATAAGTGATTTTATAGTTGTTTACCATCATGAGACTAACAGATTCACCACCTGTTGGATTAAAGTGATTTTTCCCATTTTAGTGACATGTGACAATAATAATTATCGCTATATATATAGTTATGTATTGAATATATGTAATAGTGTTATTTATTCTAAATATTCAGAGAGTGAAAGTTATTAAAAGTGTGAGCATGCAGGACATTCAGTTCTTAGAAGTGTGTTTCTACTCCTCACCTTGTGTGGATGAGCGTTCTTTAAGATGGATGTGTGCTGTTCTGCAGAGAAAAGGGGCTTCCTCGTCACGTACTGTCTGTCGCTCAGATACCTGCAGGTGGTCGCCATGGTAACGCTCTTATGCGCCGACCCCCCATCCCTTTCCCTGTCGGGGACTCGTCCTCTGCTGTGTCTAAACTCCCGCTGATGCGTCTTCCATCGCTGGCTGATTCCTCTGGTCTCCATTGGACAGAAAGGAAATCCAGGAAGTTTGTGTCTGCTACACAATGAAACAGAATAAGATATGTTTTTTTTTTTTTTTATCATTTTAGTTCATTCTTTAATATATTCTTTAGGATTAAGTTACAGTCGCACACCTGGAAGAAGCTGCGAGGCTGTTGTGGCAGAGTTTGTGTCCAAAGTTTCCTCAACAACAAACTTCATGATACTGAGGTGAAGCAAACAGGAGGTCTGTAAAACACAGCAAAAATCGTCTTTCTGAGTCTCTCCTCTGGTTGGCTGATTTGAATGGCTGTTTAGGCAGTGACTGTATAGTTGTGACATCACAACTTCACATAAGTCATGACTGCTTTGTTTTTTAAGGGACAGTTTCTGAACACAGGCTGCGTATGTTTATATGTGGATTGAGCGGTTGAAACAAGAGTTTTAGTTTTTCTACACCGTCTCCTGTCATATATACAGTCAATGTCTATATGGGTCTAATTAATTCTAGAAAGCTGGACTTAAATTTTAATAAATATAGAAAATGTGTGTTTTAAATTGAACAGTATTATAAATATAGGAACATGCATGTTAGCGTGTTAACAGATGCAGGAGGTCTGTAACATACATACAGAGAAGCGTTACACATGTGGTTGAATGTACCAAGTACAGTTTCAGGTTTTTATACTTTATTTGAGTATATTTAGTGTTCAGAGTGAAATATTGATCTTTTTACCTCTTTACTCTCTCATTTATTTCATGGCTATAATCAGGCTACTCTGAACTTTCAGGTCAATATTTCCGTTTATTATAATATTAATTGTATTTAGTACATTTTTAAGATGACGTAACTATAATTAAATTATTCTACACATTATAGTTTTAAAGCAGCCTTACTACTTGCCCAGCAAAGTGTTTTTTGTAAATCTTTTCCTGCCTAGCAACAGCAACTCAAGAGGGTCAGGACCTACAAATGGTTAATCTATTATTTGTTTTTAATATTGTTTTAGGGCAAAACTGTCAAACAGTTACCTGTTCTAGGAAGTAATTTGTGAAGATTTGCTAAGTTTGATAGTAAGTTGAATATCAAACCAGGCAAAGATGTCACCTTGGACTTTAGGAAACTATACCGAACAATTAATCAACATAATAATCAGCAGATTAATTGATAATGAAAATAATTTTGAGTTGCATGTCGAGTACATTCACTCCACCAACTCCTGAGAAACACATGTGTGTAAAATCTGTCTCTTCAGACAAAAATACTGATGATAAATGCAGCTGTAAAACGCATTTAATAGAAAAGACAAATGTCACCATCACCTGTCAATCATCTGACCAGTTGAAATCCGCCTCCTGAAGTGAAGAGTTTAGGCCTGAAGAGACAGAAACACAGACGGACGCATTCAGTCCTGGTGAAGAGACAGACAGGGGTATCTCAGTGGCTCCAACACAGCCAGCGAGCGTCCGTCTCTTCCTGTTGTTGTGGGATCACTAAGCAGCGGCGGTGTAACGATACGCTCAGGCCTCACCTGACTGATCTCATTAAGACTGCATGCTGACTCCTGCATGGAGAGACTCATCATACTACCACCATAATCACCAATTCATCTGGAATAATGATATTAACAGGCAAAATTCTATAATTCCAGCTCCTGCTGCAATGATTAGTCAATTAATCAATTAATCAATTAGTTGTTACCTATATAATATACAAGGGTTAGCTACCTACCTGAGGTGGTGAGTTACTGCGTGGTACAGAGGAAACAGAATTTACACTCATTCTCTGTAGTGAAATTCTAATTTATTTCCGTTGAATTTGAACCATAGAAAAAAAGGGGAAGTGACATTATAATGAGAAACAATCAGCTGTCATTCAGTTTCAGACAAACTGGTTTCCTAACACGTCATGTTTGGAGTACAGATGCAACAAATAGTCCGTCAGTTGTCAACTATTCAAAATATAATAGAAAATAATCAGATTTGATAAGATAGAACCAGAGAATTCAATCAATAATCAAAATATTTGGCGATTAATGTGATAGTTGATAACTAATTGATTAATTGACTAATTGTTTCAGCTCTAGTATAATTCACTGCAATTTTTTTTTATAAAAACACATCAAACATCATGTTGTTCCAAGCACAAAATGTTGATGATTGAGAATATCGTATATTTACTATCTGTCAATCATGAGGAACCACGCCCACCTGTACACACCTGTACACAGGTGTACACAGCTGTTACATTCAGGGAGCATGGACAGTGTGGGAGATGTTATCATTACCTGTTACCTGCATTATTATAGTGAAATGTGAAATTAGCGTCACAGAAAGCTTCATAATGTAGATGTAGATGTAATGTCGATTGTTATAACTTTATAATATTGTTGTTAACTACAACATATCATCAAGTCATGTCTATTTTATTTAGTACAGCCCAAAATCACAAATCCCAGATCCGCCTTTATGGACTTACAGTTTATATAACCGCAACACAACATCCTCTGTCCTTAAAAACCTCACATCGTACAAGGAAAAAATAGTAACAAAAAACATAAATAGAATAGTTCCATCAGGCTGTAATAGATGATGTGAACAGGAAGGAACCAATACATAAATGGACCATAAATTACTGATAGACAGATTATTTCGGCTTTTCTTACTAACGTTAAATGCACCAAATGTGAGTTTCTTCCGCTCATTTTACGTTTTTGCGTTAATCGACCCTGTTCCTGCCACCGTGTAACGTTCACGTTACGTTAAACGTTCACGTCGGCGGAAGTTCTGATCGATCACGTCACGGATCGAAAACGGCATCGTGAAATAATCCCCCCCAACAATCCCGATCCGTGTTGGACGATGACAAAACAAACTTGTTCTTACCACATTATCACCGGCGGCTAGCTGTTAGCAGTTAGCATCTAGCAGGTCCATTGTTACTACAGCGATCTTCCTCCTCGGTGCGTGCTGCCTTCACGGACCCTCGCTCACCTCTTTTCTCCGTGCCGTCTTCACGGCTTTCTCCTCAGCGCCGTCCTCTCGGCTTCTCACAACTATGCTCCACGTTATTTTTTTTCCTCCTTTTTCTCAACAATTAACAAACAGTCCCTATCGAGACAAACTTTTGACAGAAATAAATAAAAACGACATTCACGTTTGTTTTCTTTAGTACTTGTCACAGTTCTTTATACCAAGTAAACGTATGCAACATGTATAAATATAACTTACGGAAACATTTCACATACAGACCAGATAGTAATATCTCATATTATAATATCTACTAACAGATATGATAGATCTTGTTAATTTATTTTATATTGTCGCGTTAGTCATAATTACAACATTGCTGATGGTATTTGAAGGCAGCATAACATATAGCATATAGACGAGTTCAGTGCTAAAGAAACTGATTTAACCCTTGCAAATAAATTCATGTAAATATATAGAAACGATATCTCAGGAAAAAAATAATATATTTCAATATCTGTTCAATAGTGTTTGTCAGATTATCCCAGAGTAATCACATTATACTTGTTTAAGTAAAAATATACAATTATTGGTAGTAAAATTGTTTAATTTAGGTTATTCTGGATAAATAAAGGACAGGCGCTGTTTCATTTGACAGATTCAGCTGTAAAGTAAGGTGAAATAAGACCATCAACATGTAGGATTTACACACACATACAGCCTTCATCTCCTTTATTGGTCTTAACATACACAGCTGTTGACAAGTTTTTTGGAGCAGGGTCTGTCAGAACCACGTCTCAGAACATCAGCCGTCTGCAAACCACCAGTGATTCCTGTTCATTTTTTTCATTTAAATTAATACTCCTGCCTTCAGGAAGCTGGTTTAGTCCAGTCTGGATCGTGATGTCCTGGATACACTTGTCTAAATCTAGTTTATTGAGGTTTGTGGTTACATGTGAGTCCATATGCATTAACAGTCACACACAGTTTGTACTTTTCCCTAATGTTCACCTACTGATCTGGAAATTTTCTGACTTTGTATTTTACAGTATAAACATTCAAGGGTTTAACAGAAAACAGATAGTGATTAGAAGTCCACACAGCGGCCTTTTCTCTCCCAGTCCCCGTAGCGTGTTGGCTCTGGACCCCGGGGCCCCCCCTTCTCCTTTGTCAGGGGGTTCACATCATCAGGAAACTCTGGAGGGCGACAAATACAATGTTAGTCTGATAGATGCGGATTGACATTCAGTATTTCTCCATCTGTTCATGTGAAAATTCTCATTCTTTCGGGTCAGTTTTCTTACTTTCCAAAGCATCCTTGCTCTTCTCCTCTGTGTCTAATCTCCCCTGCGGAGTTTTAGCTTTCTTCAGTGGCTGCCGGTCCCCCGTCGCTCCGCTGGCTGCTCGAGAAGCTCCTGAACACAAAGAACGATGAACCCACACAGAGATGTCAGTCAATTATCATTTTATTTGTATAGCAAAATTCATTGTGTGAACACAAGTGTACACACACACACACACACACACACACACACACACACACACACACACACACACACACACACAAACATACATTATTCTAAATGGATTAAATATTTAATCCACTTAGAATATAAAAAATAGTTGATAGCTGTTTTTTTTTTAACTTTTTTTTTCTTTTTAAGAGATTTACAGTACCTTGTACTATGTGTTTAGGGTATATCACGTTACTTTTTTTTTTTTTTTTTTTTAACTTTATCGGATTAATGATTAGATACTGATGGGTGAACATTAGCTCATACTGTAGTAGCTTCATATGACACTGTATTCTGAGGAGTCTCAGACTAACCCCTTACGAAATGAGATTTGGGTTCGTTTATTTTGCCCCTACTTTTTCCTGCACTTACCGACCATCATTAAACAATGCTTCCCTTATAGCCACGGATGTTATACATCAGGACGGGATGTTAGTTTCCTCCAATAGTGCGCAGTTTCTATTAGATGTGTGTTTTAACTGGTGAATGACTCGCTTACTCTGTGTATTTTCTGCTACACGGCGCCTAAAACACTAATTTTTTTTTACTGAGTCTGAAGTCTCATACGATGCTAATAATGAGGCTGCTGCTGTAGCGACACTAGTTCATATTTAACATTAAACCGGTTGGTTGACATTAGCTTAATATAAAGCTGCTGTTGACCTGAGTTCAGGTGAAAGTGATCCGCCACCGACCTGTGAACACGGGCTCCACACACAGACCCCTCGCTACGTGTTTGCTGGTCGAGGCGCAGACTCGCAGCACAGACATGTTTCCGTTCGCAGGAAAAAAAAAAACACGGAAAGCGGCTCCGACTCGTATCAGTGGTTTTGAACAAGACCTTCTCGCGTCGCCAGATGATTGTTGTTGTTTTGTCGAGCCTAAATCACGTAGGGCGCGTCATCAAGGTTGCGACGGATTGGCTCGAGCGCGATGTTGCCATGACGCCAGCAGGTGGCGGGAGAATGCTGAAGATCAAAGGCCGGATTCACTAATTTATTATTAAGAAAAAAACCCTTAAATGCTGATTTAATAATAATTAATTAATAATGAATGATTCCTTTTCCTTAAATTCCACATATAGTAAAATGTGTATTTTAGCTTCTTTTAACTGTTGATATGTATAATATTTTACCATTATTTGTGTTATTGCCCTTATATTCCATATGTTTTATTGTTAAGAGCTCTTAACTTAATTTAAAGTGCTTCGTAAATAAAGATTATTTTTTATTACTTAGTTCCACATTTAAATTTATCAAATGTTTTTCATCTGAGAAGTTTGCGAGAAATTAGGAAAACAATAGGGATTTGCAGTTATCTTTCTTCTAAATATTCTTAAATTATATCTTAACTAAATGTTTGTAAATTCAGATTAGTAGAACTGACATGATTATTTCAGAATCATTTAGTTATTTATCTTTGTTTATGGAGTGTTCAGAGCATATTTTCAGGTCTTAGCTTTGACATGTAGTCACACAGTCTGATCTCTAGTTGGATATGTGCAGTAAACTAAAATACAGATTAAAAAGAAATCCAATGATTCCTGCAGCCTGAGAACAGATCAGATTATCTCAGCCAGTTTGTAAATGAACTTTTCCCAAGACACAGATAATGATTAAAAATTAAAGACGCAGGAACTGCAATAATGAGGTTTGTTTGCTTCTGTATAATAAAGAGTTGGACGACACAGTGAATGTGAATCATGTGTTCACAGCATTTTACACCATGATAATTTTGATAAAAACATATTAGTTTAATTTGACAGTTTCAAAGGTTTTATATGTACAGTATAGAAATGGCCTATTATGAGGACAAAATTAAAATACATAGAATTGGATAGAAAATAATAAAGAAATCTCTTTATTAAAAGCTGTGTGTGTGTGTGTGTGTGCGTGTGTGTGTGCGTGCATGCCTGTGTGTGTGTGTGCGTGTGTGTGTGTGTGCGTGCGTGCATGCCTGTGTGTGTGGGGGTCAAATAGTGAAAAAAGGAAGAGTGGTGTATTTCTCTCAACTGGCTTTATCTTCATCAGCTCCTGTGACCACTTTTACTCCCTTAAGGTGTGTGTGTGTGTGTGTGTGTGTGTGTGTGTGTGTGTGTGTGTGTGTTTGTGTGTGTGTGTGTGAAAGGAATTCCAGGAGGTTTCAGGTCCACTCGACTGGCTCAGTGCTGATATTTCTGAGTGGATGATGAAATTCACCCTTAACCTTAAAAAGCAGCCATGGAAAATTTCACATACTACACACACACACACATACACACACACACACACACACACACACACACACACACACACACACAACACAGGCCTAAATTCTTCGGAAAAGAATTACATTTTCATTTGTTTATATGTATAGTGTTTCTGTAAGACTATAACCCATGAATTGCACAGAGAAATGAATGATAAATCTAATAACGTAATAGTATAAAAAATAGTATAAAACTAACTTTGTCATAGTTAGTTTGGAGAAGAAAAAAAATAAATCCAGCAGATACTTTCTTTTCTAGAAATAACAACATATAGGAAATGTTAATTTAGTTATTAAGTTAATTTCCAAATCATTAAATAATCATTTAGTTTTACATTTGTTTCATATATTTTTATGCTGAAAAGGAATAAAAAATGACCAAATAGAATCAATTTGTTTCTTGCTCCAAAAGCTGATGTTGAGTTTGTAGCTTCGTGGTGTTCGTTGTATGGTTTTATCTGTGCTGACATGAACTAGTAGTTAAACACGTGTTGCCCTTGATACTAATTAATGCTAATTAAGGTTAATTAGCATCAGAAACAGGCTGCTGATGTATTGCATGTTCCTCACTGTAAAGACTCATGGAACCTTAATTAGATTCTTAATTAGGCCGTTTTATACAAATTTATTTCAAAATAGGATCGTATTGTAATCACACACACACATACACACACACACACACACACAGAGCTGCAATAATCATCAGTCATTGGACAACTTGAAAAATATTTGCACAACAATTTGCACATTATTAGAACCATCAGAAGAACTAGAATTATCATTAGCTGCAATGGTTAATTGATTAATTGATTAGTTACTATTACAAATATTAAGCAACTATTGATGAATGGATTAGAGTCATTTTAGGAAGAAAATGTCCAAATTCTCTGGTTCCAGCTTCTGATTATTTCCTGGTTTCTTTATTCTTCTGTAATAGTAAACTGATGATCTTTGGGTTGTGGACACTTTAGGTTAAATCCTCAGCTTTGGGGAACACTGATGGACGTTTTATACCATTTAATAAACCAAACGATTAATCGCTTCAGTAACTAATGTTTTTTTTATAACTGGTCTTTCTTTAAGAAAATGTGAAGTGTGTGGTGAATGTTAAATATTCTTTTTTTTATTGGAATCGGATGCTCGTTGTATAAAATGGTAAAATAGACAGAATCATCATCACAGGCGACACGTTCGGGTTCATACAAAGGTGCAGAAACAAGTGCTGTTATTGAACATGGAAATACTGAAAACACGAACAGGTGGAAACACGCAGTTTATGAAACCGCATCGGCGGCTTTTTAACACAACAATGCGGGTCCGTGCGGGTCCGCGATGCCCCGCCTGCTCCAGCAGCGAGTTCAGTGTCTGACAGAATCCGCAGCAAAGCTGGACCGCGGGTCCGGGTCCGGGTCCGGGTCCGGGTCCGGGTCCGGGTCCTACTCGCAGGCAGAGACGCTGCTGATCTTGCCGGTGGTGTCGGTCCAGGGCTGCAGGTTCTGCAGCGCGTACAGGGAGCTGTTCTGCAGGCACAGCGGGTCCGGCACCAGCGGCTGGTTGATGGTCTTCTGGAAGGCCTCCTGCTGCAGCTGCAGCAGGATCCGGTTCGCCTGCTGCCGCTCCGCCTCGCGCTCCTCCGCCGTCTGCCGCCTGGGCACGAGACCCCCCACCGGACATCACACCGGACATCCGGTTTCATTCACGTTAGACAGTTCATCAATAAACAAACAGCTCGTGTGATAATGAGTTATCTATTTTATCAGCGAACAGAAAGATCCACAATCTAATTATGTTCAATAAGTTGGGAGTTTAATTAATGTTATTAATAAAAAGTTCATAAATTAAAAGCGTATTAGGCTATTAATAATAAAAAATAGATCGCTCATATTTTCATTAATAGCCATAACATAATTAATTAATTTAATTATCACTAAAATAAAAATGCAATTATATAGTCAGACTAATATAGTAATTTTGCTCTGATGATCTTTGAAATCGAAAACAATTAATCAATTTGTTAAAATTATTTACTGTTTCTGGCTAATTATTATTATTATTATGATTATTATTATTATTATTAGTCTTTAACGACGAGATGTGTTTAATTGTAAATTGTCGCGTCATGAAGCAAACAAGTTAAAGCTCTACAGCAGCTTATTTTATTTTCATTACTTTCTATAATAAGCACATATATTTTTATTTTATGCTTATATACACACTCTCATTGCTGTAATCAGCAAACACCATTTTAAAATCTTTTTTTTTTATTTAAAAAAGATAATGTAAAAATTCACAATATTATAATATGAAATTATAGACATTTTAATGTGTTTCTGTTTATAATTACGTTATACTGAAAAAATAATTATTGAATGAATTTTGCTCCAGTGATTTTTTTTCAAAATGAAAATTAAGTCGATTCATAAAAAATGATGTCTTCCATATATTATAAAGATTGATTTATTTACAGTTCATGCTTTAACGAAACGGAATCCATATTATTTGCTGTTTACGCACACACACACACACACACACACACACTCAGGCTGTAATAATTCCCTCTGAATCTAAAACGCATGTGAAACGTGAAGCGCATCAAACACACACTCGCTTCACCTCCACTTGGTTCTCCTGTTCTGGAACCAGGTCTTGACCTGAGAATCCGTCATCTTCAGCGCCTTGGCCAGCGCGGCCCGCTCCGCCGACGCCAGGTACTTCTGGCGGTGGAAGCGTTTCTCCAGCTCGCAGATCTGGAGACGCGTGAACGACGTGCGGGGCTTCTTCTTCTTGGGGGGCGTCCGGTTCTGGTAGGGATGACCTACACGACGCGTTACCGTCAGGGGGGACAGGGACACTGGGTGGGAAAGCGCAGAGGACAGAGGAGGACAGAGGAGGACAGGAGAAGGGAGGACAGGACAGGTGAGGACAGGAGCAAGGAAGATGGAACAATAAAGGACAGATGAGGACAGGATAGAGAAGACAAATGAGGAAAAGACAGAGGAGGATAGAGAAAACCAGGAGAAGGGAGGACAGGACAGGTGAGGACAGGACAGGTGAAGACAGGTGAGGATATGGTAGAGGAGGACAGAGGAGGACAGGAGCAAGGAAGATGGAGCAATGAAGGACAGATGAGGACAAGATAGAGGAGGACAGGTGAGGACAGGACAGGTGAGGACAGGTGAGGACAAGTGAAAACAGGTGAGGACAGGACCAAGGAAGATAGAGCAATGAAGGAAAGATGAGGACAGGATTGAGGAGGACAGGATTGAGGAGGACAGGTGAGGACAGGTCAAAGCAGCAGGAGAGTCTGAGCAGAAGCAGCAGCACTAAAAGCAGATCAATAATCAGCCTGATAATGAATCAGTAACTGATCATAAAATCAATGAATAGTTGGAGTCATCTTTAGCTTCTGCTGCAGTTGATTCATAATTATATTTATCACATAAGACTATTTAGAAATTAATGTGATTAATTCATCAACAATGAAAATAAACAACAGCCATAAAATATATACACTTCTGTTTTGTTCAGTCAGATTTTTTACTCAAAAGCTGATTTAATTCACTTTTTTCAAACAATGAAATATTTTGTCTGTTGTAATGTTTTCGAGTTAAATATGGATAGAAGTATTTTATATAAGTATAATATATAATAAAGAGAATGCTCCACTAATCAAATAATAAATGTAGTAAAGACTCACAGGAGAAACTAATTGAAAAGCTTTTGGTTTCTAATACAAATGTAGATTCTATTTCTCATTTAATTATTATACATCAGTTTGTTATTGAGATTTATCTGATACAGATCAACAGATATGACAGGAAACAGATGTTTGTCTTTTTTATTTTATTCAAAAAAATCGTTTTATTTTAATGTTTGAGTCCTTTGAATTTTCTTTCTATCCCATGTTTCTGCCTTTTTAGCAAGTCTTTTTTATCTCATTATTTTTTTATTTTTTAATCATTTTTGTAATTTCCTCCTATTTTTCTTCTTATAATATTGTCTGGGTCCTTGAAGATTCACACATAATTTTCTTTTTATCCCATAGTTTGTCTTTTTTTATCTCATATTTGTGTCTTATATCTATTGTTTTCATAAAAGTATCCTTGAGAATTAATAAATAGAAATTTATTTTCTCGTAATTTTCTCTTTAGTACATATTTTTATTTTATTTTTTCGTTTCCTAACATTATCACGTGACCACATAAAGAGGTTCAAGTTCATTTATATTCCTTCTTTTAAATATTTGTGTTTTTTAATTGAGACATTGTTCCTATACATTTATATGCTTTACATGTACATCATTTACTGATCAAATATAAAATTTAATATTTTCTCTATTACATTTGAATCCAGGCTATGGTAATATAGAAACAATGCTATAATAATAATGATAATATAGAGAAATTGTAATATAAAGTGCTATGATAATTACATTATACATATACATTTTTAGTGCTATTGGTTTTTATTTGTGTCATTGATCACTTTTAACTTTTTTATTGTTTTCATCCATTACTGTTATTTATTACAGCTTTTTATTTGCTAGTTTATTCCATGGTTTCCATCTGTTTGCTATGTGCAGCGCTTTGTTGCAGCTGTGGTTGTTTTTACAGCTTTATAATAAAAGTTGAGATGAGTCGTTTCAGTGCTCTAATAACTATAACTGTAAAGTGTGTGTGTGTGTGTGTGTGTGTGTGTGTGTGTGTGTGTGTGTTACCTGTGAAC
This sequence comes from Eupleurogrammus muticus, assembly GCA_036785175.1. NCBI lineage: Eukaryota > Metazoa > Chordata > Actinopteri > Scombriformes > Trichiuridae > Eupleurogrammus > Eupleurogrammus muticus. Next base: position 303,091 of record JAYKQN010000030.1, on the reverse strand, counting down.
CGGTCCTTCGTGAACCGCCTGTTACTCTCCATCCAGGGGAAGGTGAGCGCGCTCAGGTTGGAGATGGATCCGGGTCCCGGCGGCGCGGAGCACGTCCCGCCGCCCAGGGGCCGGTGCGCCGGGACCCGGATGACCCCGGCGGCGCTGACGTTAGTCCCGTTCATGTTCACGCCCATGTTCATGTGATAAGCTCCGAACCCGCACGAATTCCCGTTATATCCGCTGTTGGCGCACGTGAAGCCGCCGCCGTTCAGGCCTGCGTTGCTGCCGTTGTTGCTGCCGTTGTTGTACACCTGGTGTCCGTAATCCGGCTCGTGCATCCTCGCGCTCAGCATGCAGCTCTGCTCCACGCTGCTGAGGATCTGATCGATACCGAAGCTGATCGGCTCCACGTGCGGCGGCTGCTGCTGCTGCTGCTGCAGATGCGGCGCCAGAATCCCGCAGTGATCCATCCTCCGCGAGCCCGCAAAAAGCGCGGCGCGAGGATCGCAGGTCGCTGCACGCGCCCTCCGCGGCTCCTCGGTGTGGATGCGGAGCGGCTCGAGCTCCGGTCGTTATCTAGCTAGCGCACGCGCTCGGCTCTCTTCTGTGTGTGCGCGCACGCGCGCGTGCGGAGCGGAAGCCGCGCCGTTTGTCCTCAGCGCGCGAGCGCATCCAGCAAACGGAGTAAAGGAGCCTGGTTCTGGTGCGAGGCTCGCGCGCACTGCGGAAGTTTATAGGCCACTTCATAAAAACACTGATTAACAGCTGGACAGCGTCAACACACACACACACACATAACACACACACATAACACACACACACACACACACACACACACACACACACACACACACACACACACACACACACATAACACACATTGTATTGTAATTCATTCATTCATTTTTTTAATTTGTGTCTGTGTCTACTTACATTTTTGGAACTTTTACCTTTTCTAATATAATAATTGTAAAAACAGAGCCACTTCCACATGCTGTAATGATCTTAATTAATCAACCAATTAACAATTAACAATTAAAATCAAGTCAAAACTGGGAGGTAATTTCTTTCTGTATTTGTTTTGACTTTAAAATATTGACCTGTATATAACTGTATATTTATAGACTATGGAAGGCTATTTTTATTAGGGTTCCTGTGTGTGTGTGTGTGTGTGTGTGTGTGTGTGTTTAACCTGCACAATGACTGAAGAAGATGCTTAATGATTTAGTTTATTGACGTTATGACGGAGCCAAATTCAGCTGAAACAAATCAGCCAATGAGTGATTTAAACAACAAATCTACAAATCTGCTGCAGATAAAACTCTGGATTTTATAACAAAAATGCTGTAAACGCTGCAGAGTTCCTGATGTTTAACATGTTGTCGTGCAGCTCTCGCCATTATTAATTCAAAGCCAGCAGCAACACAGTATAACTCATTATCTGGCTTTAAGCTGCGGCCATTAAACATATTAATGAGCGCGTGAAGGTGATCAATGAGCTTTAAATCAGACGGATATTCATCGTCATAAATAATACAAACACAATAACTGCACAACAACTCAGAGAGAAATGAAGCCAGTCCTCCTCAAAGCCGCTGGGACTTAATTACTTAGCAAGAGGCGATAAAGGATTAATAATTAATATTTGATATGAACTGTTGCCATTGGCCAATTGACCGGAATTAAAATTTAATGCAGCCAATCAGCGCTCGGTGTTCGTTTAAAGGTAAACCAATAAAGATCTAAAGTTCAGAGCAGAGAGGAGCAAATAAATCACTGATACAGTATATATATATATATATATATATATATATATATATATATATATATATATATATATATATATATATATATATATATATATTGGCAGAACTGTATTATTCTATATTTACGAAGTATTTGTTAGGATGTCAGTATTTGTTAGGATGTCCGTATTTGTTAGGATGTCAGTAGTATCATGTTCTGCAGGAACAATGAAATGTTCTCAAACTCACTTATCGAGGATCGTTTTCATTTCAGCAGCTCAAATGTTCTTCTGGGATTTGTATTGATCTCTGGTCCCTGAAATCATCATCATCTGCTGAATGTCTGGGTATTTACTAAAGATATACTACACTGTGTGTGTGTGTGTGTGTGTGTATGTGTAGATGTACTGCATATATGGGTATTTATGTATAGATACTATTCAAAAAGTTATATCATGAAAAAAGTTAGTTTTTTCCCCATAAATCCATTTAAAAAGAAACCAACACTTTCATATGTCACAGATTTATTACACACAAAATACTTTGAGAATTTATTTAAACTTTGCATTGTTTAACTTTGCATAAGTTTGATTCCAGTTCATGAAAAAATCTAAGCAAAACAGTACTTTAGGAAATTAAATGGCACTGAAAAAACTTCATTTCTGTTTAGAAATACTTTAATTTGTGCGTCTTCAATCTATGACATATCACAGATTCACATTTTAAAGCTTTTATAAAAAGAAAATGAACTTTTCTATCAAATTCTAATAGTTTAGAAAAGATTTGTATGCCCTATATATAAATATGTACAAAATGTCTCCTAAAAAAGCATAAAACACAGAAGATCAATCCACCAATCACCTTTATTTATCACATGTGATCAATCAATCAAAGGTATGACATTAGAATTCCAGATTTATGTCTCTTAAAGTCATTTAACAACTAGATAATCTCTAAATAATGGTCTTATAATCAAGATTATATATCTGATAAGTTAATTAGTTAGTGATGTCTAATCAATAATGAAAGAGAATTAACCAGATTTTCATCAGCTAATAAACCTAATGCTTCATTATGTTCATTAATATGTAGTCACCTTATTAATTATGATGTGATTTTGTAGATTTTGTAAACTCTGACACTTTTTGTCTGTTAAGTTGATTTCTGTTTTATTTTCACATCCAGCGACAGAGAAGCGTTGTTTTTATTATTACTCATCTGCAGTCGTGTCTCTGTCCAGTTTCTCTCTGTCAGCTCAGTTTGTGTCCTGAGGGAAATATCTGCTGCTAAATGCTGCGCTGCGTGTGTGTGTGTGTGTGTGTGTGTGTGTGTTTTTACAGCTTTTTCCTGCTCTGAGAACAATGAGCTGAAGCTCCGTATGAAGCTGTGTTGATCACTGCTGATGTTAAAGCTTCTTATTCCACATCGTCTGGCTTCATTATTGCAGCTGTATTTATGTGAAAGTGGAAGTTTATTCTTAATTAAGCATAAAAACCATGAGATCAAAAACAAACATATTGAACTTGAATGGCAAAAAAATATCAATGAGCGGCAATGATTAGTCAAATAATTGATTAGTTACCAACTATTGCATTAATTGGATTCTATTTTGTTGATTAATTAATTGATATGAGTCATTTTTTAGAAGAAAATGTCCAGATTCTCTGGTTCCAGCTTCTGTTCTCTGATTATTTCCTGGTTTCTTTATTCTTCAGTAAACTGATGATCTTTGGGTTGTGGACAAAAAAAGACATTTTAGGTTGAATCTTTAGCTTTGAGAAACAGTGATGGACATTTAACATCATTGTATGATTAATCACTTTTAATTTTTATTATTACTTTCTAATCAATCAATCGATAAATATAATGAACCAAATAACTACTGATGAATAGATAAGATAATGAATAGATTAGCTCTAGCCTCCATAAACACACATTTCTCATTAAGCTCTTGTTTAAGCTGGGGGGGTATCTGTCGCCATGGTTACAACGAGGATTACATCGTTAGTGTTATTACCGTATTAACCATTATAGACTGTTTTCAGGAAACAGGAACTTTATAAAACCATCACATGACTTCCTGTTCTGACTTTTATACCGATGTCGCTGTTTGTGTCGTTCAGTGTTTGAAGCTCTGGTTAATTCTTCAGTCTGTCGATCCTTTTTGTGTGTGTGTGTGTGTGTGTGTGTGTGTGTAGGGGGGGCTATGGGGTGAGGGGGGGGGTCTACCTGCAGAGTCCTTGACCCTTGACCCAGAATTCCCTGTTGCCGGCAGCATCGGCTTTTCTTCCTCGTGCAGAAGCAGCTTCCTGCAGCAGGAGGAAAAGTTAACGTCGCTGCTCATTAAAACAGTTAAAGTGGTTAAAAATAAATTCAGTCCTTTACATTAGAGCTGTAATGATTCACCGATTAGTCGCCAGCTATTAGATTAATCTGTTTTAATAAGTGATTTACTGATTTGAGTCGTTTTCAAGATGAAAATGTCCAATTTCTCTGCTCCCAGTTTTAAAATCAGATTATTTTCTGGTTTCTTTACTCTTCTATAATAGTATTTTGTAAGAGGATTAACCTATAGATTATTGTCTGACTATAAACAATCTGGTTAAGTGCTAATACAGTTTTAGTAGCTAGTTTTGATGATTTATGCAGCTCTAACAAACATGTACATACTATTTTATAGGAGTAATTGTACTTTAGAGCTGCAATTAACAGCTATTTTGTCAGTGGATTATTCCGCGATAATTAAAACGATTAATAAACTCATTTTTTTGGTTCATAAAATGTTGATCAGTGGTTCTCAAAGCTGATAATTTATCTTAAAATGCCTTTTTTTTGTCCACAACCCAAAGATCATCAGTTTACTATTATAGAAGAATAAAGAAACCAGGAAATAATCAGAGAACAGAAGCTGGAACCAGAGAATTTGGACATTTTCTTAATAAAAATGACTCAAATCAATTAATCAATTATCAAATAGTATCAGATTAATGCAATCATTGGTAACTAATCCATTAATTGACTAGTCATTGCTGCTCATTGATAATTACATACATTTTGCCATCACTGAACATTAATATGCCTCTAAAAGCACCATGCTAATTAAACAAACACGTGTTAGTTAGTTAGACATGTGTATTTTTGGAAGCTGGAATCAGAGAATTTGGACATTTTCTTCAGACTCATGAATCAATTGTCAAAATATCTGCTGATAAATGTGATAGTTGGCAACTAATGGATGAAGAAAACACAGTTGCATTGGAAACCCATCAGGAAGCTAAACTATTTCATCTGAAACCACTTAATATGCAAAATTGAACGTTAATAACCTGCGTAAAGCCGAACACAAACCTTGCTCCCCCCCCAGATGGAGAGCAAATGATGAATGGAACCGAATCATCATATTACAGTTCTACACTTTTACAGCGAAGCATGAAGGAGCAGGATTCTCCTCCACAGCGCCACGTATCAAATGACCGGGGGGGGGGGGGGGGTACGTGGACAGGATCCAGGTCTGGCTGAGGAGCTGGAGTCTGAAGGAGCTCATGTTGTATGTCAACACGTCGCCCTCCTCTCAGCCAGAGGAAACCTCGCTCTGCTCCAGGTATTCCGCTTTTCTCCGCGCTTTTTCCTCCGACCCGGGGGAAGCTGCTGTTTTTCTTTCCCTGACTGACGGCTCCCTATCACTGCACTTATCATCCATAACGTCAAGGACTTCCAGAAAATCACATTTCCAGGTGATTGATGGAAGCCAGTCAGCAAACAGAAGAGGAGGGAGAGGAGGCCCGAAAAGCAGCAGGAACACAGAGTTATGGAAATAAAAGCAGCGCGGAGTACTCAGATACTTTACTAGAACCTTATTAAAATGTGCTTAATATAAACTAAGAGTCTACAAATCAAAGATCATCAGTTTATTATAAAAAAATACTAAAAGAAGCAGAAAATTAATCCAAAAATATGAGATAAACCCCCCAAAATAAGACTAAAGGTCAAACTTTTTAGACAAAAAGACAAAAAATATGATAAATGTCAAACAACTAATGGATGTACATAATATTTTATGGGAGTAATTGTACTTTAGAGCTGCAATTAACATCTATTTTGACAGTGGATTATTCTGTCGATTATTGAAATGATTAATAAATTAGCTTTTTCATTCATAAAATGTTGTAAAATGTCTTTAAGTCTGTCTCAGAGCTGAAGATTTCAACCTGAAATGTCTTTTTTTGTCCATACCAACAGTCCACAACCCAAAGATCATCAGTTTACTGTTATAGAAATATTAAGAAACCAGAAAATATTCAGATTTGAGAAGCTGGAACCAGAGAATTTGGACATTTACTTGTTAAAAATGACTCAAAATAGTCTGTAACCAATCATTTAATCAACTGCTTGTAACTAATTATCTGATAGTGGAGAGCAATAACATGGAATAAAAAAGGATAAAAATGGAAATAACTATATATTTTGAATGATTACACGAAAATAAACCAAAATAGGTGATATAAAAGTCTATTTGTGTCACATCTAGTATATCAAATCTGATTTTAGATCCTTTTTCTTCCATCTGTCATGAGTCAAACTGGTTTAATGACGTTAAACAGAGTCACAAATGAACATTTTGCAAAACATATAGTATATATAATATTAATCTGTCCTCTCACCATGACGAGTTTGGTTTGTTTTACTTACTAAAATGTTTGATTTAATCTTTTACGTTGGTGCTTTATCTCTTTTACATATCAGACTTCATGAAAGCAGAATCTGAAGGATTCCCCTCGTTACGTCCTCCTCGTTAACTCTGATCCCGTTTAACATTCCATCACTTTGATTGATCCGTGTCAACGTGGACCCCCCCCTCCTCTGGTGGAAATTCACACACTGGACGCCCGGCAGCCGTCACATAGACGAGGATCCGGTCGTCCGGTCCTCGGACCCGGGCCAGGCCTCCGTGATTGGCTGGGTTCTGCTGCCGGGGTCAACAGGCCCGACCCGGACCTAGGCCGGCGCCTTGTAAGGCGAAAAAACAGGAAAAGTCTGGCGTGGGGGGAGTTTTCCCAACATCGCCACGACCCAATATGGTTAAAGGAGTGAATAAAGAAATAATAATAAATTCATTATTTTGTAATAACTGAGCTTTTTTTTTTTACCTGAGAAACTTTCATTATTTTCATCTTCCATGTTTGGTTGTTTTACTCTGACTGTGTTTCTCCTGTGTTTTATTTTAAGGGTTTTTCCTTTGCAGCTTCACTTGATTTTAAACGTGTCACAAAGTGAAGAAAAGCTGCGATAATTAGTCAATTAACCAATTAGGTGCCAACTATGATATTAATCAGCAACTACGAGAACTACAGCTAGAGAAAGGTGATTCCAGATTAAATACTTTGGCTTCCAATGCAACTCTTGTGTTTTCTTCTATAATAATAAACTGATGATTTCTGATTTGTGGACTGTTAGTTTATATCAAGCACGTTTATTTATGATAATACAACTTAGGTAACTTTTTAAACACATGAGTGAATTTATGAACCAAACAACTAATCGATTAATCACTTTAATAACTGATTAATCAACCACAGACATTCAGAATATTCATTAGTTAAAACCCTGAAAATCAGGGTTTGTTTTACGCCAGTGAATCTGAATTACAGCACATTGAAGAAAAACTACAAATAAAGTCAGTTTTGACTCTTTTTTAACCTAAAATAGTTGTTAATTGCAGCTCTAAAGTACAGTGACTCCTATAAAATATTACATTTCTAATAGTACATGCTTGTTAGAGTCAGAATTGATTCAAGACAATAACCCACAGATTAATCCACTATCAAAATTGGTTTGGCTCAATCTAAAAACCAAAGGTCATCAGTTTGCACATATTTTAGGTTGAATCTTCACCTTTGGGAAACAGTGATTGACTAATTGATTAATTGATTGATCAGAATAGTCATTAGTTGTAGCCCTGTTATTTATCAGACCTTTACTCTGGTACAGCACCCTTCCTGTATTATAGTAATAAATATTAACACATTGGGTATTTGAGATTTAATTTAACAAAGAAATCCAGCCGCTAACGAGGATCCAGCCGCTAACGAGGATCCAGCCATTAACAAGGATCCAGCCGCTAACGAGGATCTAGCCGCTAACGAGGGAACAGAACACCCGACTCATCCACCACTTTGAATCCTCTCGGTTTGATGCGTTTCAGCAGATCGTGGTCGAACGTTCAGAAAACGTAGAAGTCCTCGTCATCATTACCGGCGCTTGTCTGTCAGCTGCGTTCACATGTGTCATTAGAGCCCGAGGCCTTAGACTAAACACGAGAGCCGCGCTTCCACGGATCGTCTCTGGAGCCGACCTGGACCTGTTTAGACCAAACACACTCCATCACCCAGACACGCCATTAATAGGAATAATCACAACAACATGGCCGCCCTCACTGTTCCTGTACAATCACCGAGTGATAAAATGTCCTGAAAATTGTGTTTAATGTGTGTTTTTGATTGTGTTGTCAAAGTGGAACAGTGACACCAGGTGTTAGGTGTTAACATGATCATTTTCTTTTGACATTTTAAACTGTGATGGGACGTCTGGCTGATCATTTTACTCTTAATTTTTATTTTCTCCTACAAATAACTCCCCTTGAAAATTCATTTTTCCAATTGTGTGACTGCTTCTATTTCTTGCGACATCAGATTTCTGTCCAGATTTATTGATTCTGAGGGTTTGGTGTTCTGATACATGTTTTACGTGTCACCTGTGTCCTGGATTTGGTCAAAACCATTGCTGCGGGTGGAGAACGGGTGGATAATACGTTTTTTGGGGCAGTGGTGGATGAATTGATAGTCAATCCGTGCATCTCTAGCGTAGATTCATCGTGTTTTTGCATCACTACGTGCAGCCTGGTAAAGTGAGACGATGCCTGATGAAAGCCGGAACAACATGGTTACTATGACAACAAGGATGCTGAGCATGCTCAAAACGTTCTTTCACGCAGGGAATTTGTAATTTTGCTTTTTTTTTTGCCCCCTACTGGCCTGGCATGGTATTTCAGCATTTTAGTCAGATTGTCTTCATGTTGTAGTTTGAGACAAAAATATCCAGTTAAATAAATCTAGATGAATGTGGAAGGGGCTGAGTTTGACTCCAGCGTTTCCAGCTTGAAAAAGGACAAACTAAGCGTTAAATATTACGCGTAAATCTCAGCCCGTTGAGGAGTCCGAGGCGGTGACAGAAGCCGTTAACGTCTCCCAGCTGGAAGCAGACTGGACGGACGGATGAGAACTGGAAACCAGAATAATCACTTCTCCTCCCCCGGAAACGGGCACTCGACCTGGGAGCCTCCAACAGGACGGAGACTCCCATGATGCACTGGGAGGATGGAGGGGGGGGCTGCAGGGGCCTCCAGTCTGACACACTCAGTCCGAAACAGTCCACCTGCTGGTGTGTGTGTGTGTGTGTGTGTGTGTGTGTGTGTGTGTGTGCGTGGGGGTGTACGTGTGTCTATCTCTGTTTGTTTTTGTGACAAATCAGGACATTTATATAATAACACAACTTCACTAGACGGGAAAATGTGTGTTCGTATGTGTGTGTCTGTATTTGTGTGTATTTATTTTTTAGTGTGGTGTGTGTGTGTGTAAGTTTGTCTGTGTGTGTGTGTGTGTGTGTATCTCTGTGTTTGTTTTTGTAACAAATCAGGACATTTTATGTTAACACCTACAAAATAAGGACACTCGAAAAAAATTATGTGTGTGTGTGTATGTGTGTCTCTTCTTGTGTGGTGCACAACGTGTGTGTCCGTGTGTGTGTGTGTGTGTGTGTGTGTAATTCTGTGGGTTGTGACTGCATGTGTATCCATGTAAGTTTTCCAACATGTGTTCACACCGTTGTGTGTGTGTGTGTATATAGATTAGTATGTCTATACCTGTGTGTGTGTGTGTGTGTGTGTGTGTGTGTGTGCGTTTTGGACTTTTATTGCCAGCCGATGGATTCAATACCTTGTCTAAGGCCAGACGTTGGTGACAAACCAGCGTTTTAATTTCCTTCGGGGAGCAGTGAGTCTCTCCATCAACTCCACATCAGCTCTAAACTCAATCACGGCGCCGCGGAGCGACAGGCGCAGGCCTCCCTTCATGTCTCCATTAGCCTAATGTTTGTTTACAGCCGCGGCTTCCTCAAGCAGCCTCTTCTTTTTTTCCAGTTATTGCACACGCCTCGCGTCCCGTGCAGCCGCGACCGTACGTCGGCGGCGGCGGGCGGCGTTGAGGGCCGTTTGCCGTGAGCCGTGTCAGGAGCCCAGCGCTGATTTGTTTAGGTTTCATTAAGGATCAGGACAAGCCGCTTCAGGGCTGCAGCCAAGGCTTAAAACAAATATGTGTAAGACGTTAAGTGTTAGGATGGAAGTGGAGGATTCCACAGGCTGCTCCTTTGGGTCCAAGAAAACATAAACTTAAGCTTGTTTCTTCATTAAACTACAATCAGCTGTTTAAAATCAAAAAATATTGTAGTGCAGTATATGTGATTTCATGTTTATTATGGAGACCAAGATGTTGGATATCTTTCAGTTCTGCAATACTATAAGTAAAGAAAAAAAGAGTAAAATACTCAAACATATTTCACTTTTACAACAGTCCACAGGTGATACTGTCTCACCTCGCTCATTGAGGACTGTATGGATATGTAGTTTTACTGCGTCTTTCTAGTGAGAAACCTTCTCATTCCAGGAAGTTGAGATGATGGATGCTACCACATGGTCCCATCAGATCGATTAAGCTCTGATTGTTGATTATAAAAATGAGCAATGACCTTTATAATTGTGTGTGACAGTGGCGTCCTTATGAAAACAAGAGATTTTCTGCCTGAAAATTAAGCCAAATGCAGAGACCTGTGTGACAAAAGTGTGTTTTAGGACTGCATTTGGAAATGTGCTTGTAGTTTGTAGTTTGCAGGTTGTTGCTGCATGAATGACACACACCGTAATCACAGTAAGTGTGTTTACAGTAAATTAAATTGACCAAAATCAAAGCAAAAATAAAAGATAAGCCAATTATCTGCCAAAGGAAGAAGATAAGTTAAGGTAATTCTACTTAATATCGGACTTAATGTGACAAATAAAAGTTATTTAAGGTAATAATTGAACTTGTGCAATGCAGTAATGTACGAGGTGTAACCTGGTTTATAAAAGTCATGTATAAAGTCTGATAGGTCGGCCACTTTACACCGAAAATAGAACAGTATAGAACTTTATAGTCATTGTACAACAAAATTGCCTGTAATGCTGTCAGCATATAAAAAATAAAAAAATAAAATGACACAACAGAATCAGAGCATTAGCACTCATGGCTGTCAATTTAAACATTTAACCTATTTGAGAACGTTTTTTTTTTTTTTGAAAAGGGACATCTGTGAATAACTCAGGTGAATCTGCAGGAATTATGTAATCAATCAAACTGCATCAGAGGACGACGTCACGGACTGGACACGAAGCTGAAAACCTGAGGGTTAATAAAAAGGAGATATCAGCTGATGACACACACACACACGGAGCTCATCTCGCATCAGTGTCCTCCACCTGTGTGTGTGTGTGTGTGTGTGTGTGTGTGTGTGCAGGGCGACCAGCTTTGAGAGGGTAATCCATCTCCATCACTTAAATGATTATCCCCATTAATCTGCTGTAAACTAATAAAGTAAACACGCCCCGTCCTCCTCCCCAGCTCTGGCTGCAGGTTCATTAAGTCTTTAGTACATTAATACGTCTTCATGTCCCCCCACCGTTCCTCTCACCTGGTGCTTTGGGATCCCAGAGGCCCTCCTCTCTGTTTCTGTGTGTGTGTGTGTGTGTGTGTGTGTGTGTGTGTGTGTGTGTTAGTGCCACCGCGTCGAGGCAATGAGCTCGGTGGATTTAATTTCGTAGCGCGGGACTCAGATGGCCCCGGCGGTCGCCACGGTAATTTGCCTGATCAGGTTAGAGCATCGTTGCCGCTGGTGATCAATCATCCGGGTTGTCACGGCGACGGGGGGCCAGGTCGGCATGCGGCCCTCGTAATTGGCGCGAGATTGATGCAGCCGTGTTTCCCTGGGATGTCGAAGCAAAAGTTTGGTCAATTAAAGGTTATTAAAATTACAAGCTCTTACAGGACACACACACACACACACACACACACACACACACACACACACACACACACACACACTGTGTGTCCCTGGGTGGGATGATGACAATGACAGGACAAGGCTGCTAGAGGTAGTGTCATGGAACAAGTGTGCGTGTGTGTGTGTGTGTGCCCCTGTGTGTGTGTGTTTGTGTGTGTGTGTGTGTGTGTGTGTGTGTGTGTGTGTGTGTGACAGACAGAGAGAGTGATGGGACAAAGACAGACGAGGTCTGGTTTATTTTAAACTCTGACACTGTTTATGTTGTTGAGTGATGCCGTGCTGCCGCTACTTATTACTGTCTCTAACATATCAGGCCCTTCACACACACACACACACACACACACACACACACAGTGGGACAGTTATATGCTTCATATTAATCTTGGGAGCTCAGGGTGGTATAATTACAGCGTCGCCTTTAGCTGAGTTTTTTATCTACAGGTCGTAGATTGTTGAATTTATGCGGAACATCAGAATTTACTTATATATTTTCCCCTTTCTTTATTCTTCTATAACAGTAAACTGATGATCTTTGGGTTGTGAACTGTTGGTCTGGACAAAAAAAGATATTTGAGGTTGAATGTACAGCTTTTGGAAACACTGATCAACATTTTACACCATTCACTTTTAATTTTTATTATTACTTACGAATCGATTAATCATTAAATCAATCAGAATAGTCATTATTTGCATCTCTAATCAGCCAATTAACATCTATTGAATGACATAAGAATATTTTAACCCTCTGATACTTACTTTACTACTGCAAAGTGGAGCCACATTTTTTATTATATTGTGAATTATCATCGTGCTGCATGAGTGTTGTGTTTTCCTTATATATTTGCATATTTATATATTTGCTAGTAAAACAAGTAATTCAGGCCTCATGCATTTGCAGATGTTGGAAACCACGACACATGGATTAAAGATACCTGGTGGACCTTCAGAATGTATTTGAGACTTTTTATTTTGGCAGCAGTTAGACGCTTCAGCGCTGAGGCCTCGCTCGGGTCGTAACTCTGAACTTCACCGTAGAGTCTCCAGACCGTCAGTGGGTTTTTCCTTCGGTTTCTGGGGTTGTGACCCTGTGGTTTCCAGCTCATAAATACAGGAGAGTGTGACGAGCCTGAGAAGCTTCCGACCGGCTTTCAGGAAGCTGCAGAAACACACTTGAGCAGGAATTATGATCGACTTCTCACCCCCGACCTCGACCCGGAAAGTACGTGCAAAAAAAAAAGGCAGATGATTCCATAAAAAAAAAAAACGTCCGGGAAGCCCCAGGACTCCAGGAGGTTGTCAGGATATAAACTGGATCAATCAACCAGTTTCTCTTTTTATGCTGAATGTCATAATGTTCCAGGACGGACTGAGGTTAGCTGGTTACCACATATTAAAATAATCTCCCTGATGAGGAGAAAAGTGTGTTTCTTCTCTCCTGTGCATCAGTTTGTCTCTAAATTCTGCTTCGGTTGTTGGATTTTTTGAGTTTCGGCACATCTGAGGAAGGATTTTAAATCAGTAATAGTTGGCCATTAATGTGAGAGGTGATGATTAATGTGATGATTGGTGATTAATGTGATGGTTGGTGATTAATGTGATGGTTGGTGATTACTGTGATAGTTGCTGATTAATGTTATAATTGGTAATATTGTGATGAATGGTGATTACTGTAATATTTGGCCATAAAATACTTGCTGATTATGTGAGAGTTATTGATTAATGTGGAGAATGGTGATTAATGTTATAGTTATTAATTCATGTGATGATTAGTGATTAATGTAATGGTTCGTGTTACTGTGGTAGTGATAAATGTTTTATAATGCAATTATTGTGACGATTGGTGATTACTGTAATAGTTGCTGATTAATGTTATAGTTGGTTATTATTGTGATGGTTGATGATTAATGTTTTAGTTGGTTATTATTGTGATTGTTGCTGATTAATGTTATAGCTGGTTATTATTGTGATGGTTGATGATTAATGTTATATTTGGTTATTATTGTGATGGTTGATGATTAATGTTATAGTTGGTTATTATTGTGATGGTTGATGATTAATGTTATAGTTGGTTATTATTGTGATGGTTGATGATTAATGTTATAGTTGGTTATTATTGTGATGGTTGATGATTAATGTTATATTTGGTTATTATTGTGATGGTTGATGATTAATGTTATAGTTGGTTATTATTGTGATGGTTGATGATTAATGTTATATTTGGTTATTATTATGATGGTTGATGATTAATGTTATAGTTGGTTATTATTGTGATGGTTGATGATTAATGTTATAGTTGGTTATTATTGTGATGGTTGATGATTAATGTTATATTTGGTTATTATTGTGATGGTTGATGATTAATGTTATAGTTGGTTATTATTGTGATGGTTGATGATTAATGTTATATTTGGTTATTATTGTGATGGTTGATGATTAATGTTATAGTTGGTTAATATTGTGATGGTTGATGATTAATGTTATAGTTGGTTATTATTGTGATGGTTGATGATTAATGTTATAGTTGGTTATTATTGTGATGGTTGATGATTAATGTTATAGTTGGTTATTATTGTGATGGTTGATGATTAATGTTATAATTGGTTATTATTGTGATGGTTGATGATTAATGTTATAGTTGGTTATTATTGTGATGGTTGATGATTAATGTTATATTTGGTTATTATTATGATGGTTGATGATTAATGTTATATTTGGTTATTATTGTGATGGTTGATGATTAATGTTATAGTTGGTTATTATTGTGATGGTTGATGATTAATGTTATAGTTGGTTATTATTGTGATGGTTGATGATTAATGTTATAGTTGGTTATTATTGTGATGGTTGATGATTAATGTTATAGTTGGTTATTATTGTGATGGCTGATGATTAATGTTATATTTGGTTATTATTGTGATGGTTGATGATTAATGTTATAGTTGGTTATTATTGTGATGGTTGATGATTAATGTTATAGTTGGTTATTATTGTGATGGTTGATGATTAATGTTATAGTTGGTTATTATTGTGATGGTTGATGATTAATGTTATAGTTATTTATTCATGTGATGATTCGTAATTAATGTGATTGGTTGGTTTTACTGTGATAGTTAGTGATAAATGTGATATAATGCAATTATTGTGCTAAGTGGTGATTACTGCAATAGTTGCTGAATAATGTTATAGTTGGTTATTATTGTTATGGTTGATGATTAATGTTATAGTTGGTTATTATTATGATGGTTGATGATTAATGTTATATTTGGCAGTAAAATAGTTGCTGATTATGTGAGAGTTATTGATTAATGTGATGAATGGTGATTAATGTTATAGTTAGCGTTGAATGTTAATGAATAAATTGTCACAGCTCTATTGTACTTTTAGTTGAATAAAGATTTCAGTCGTGTCTGGCAGTGACTGATGGTTTCATTAGGTGTTTATGAACACAGAGAAATCACAGACACACACAGATTAGTTTGTGTCTATTAAAATATTTAGTTATTAATTATATTATTAAAATAATCTTCTTGATGAGGAGAAAAGTGTGTTTCTTCTCTCTTGTGCATCCGTTTGTCTCAAATTTCTGCTTCAGTTGTTGGATTTTTGAGTTTCAGCACATCTGGGGCAGGATTTAAAAGTTAAATTGATGCACAGGAAAGATAGAAACCAAACAACATTTTTTACTGAAAATGTTAATAACACAGTCGACTAGTTTCCC
>JAYKQN010000030.1:257500-282500 GCA_036785175.1 Eupleurogrammus muticus | reverse complement strand
ATAAATAATAAAAATAATATTCTCTGCATTTGATAAAGTTTTTGTGTTTTCCTAAAAACTACTTGGGTGACAATTTCCATTTTGTCAATTACATACATTTCAGATTAAATCCATTGTCCTTTATTTTATTCTATAAATGCCTTTAGGATAAACATTCTTACAAACAACAATATTATTGCTATATTTGCTGTGTATTTATAGGATGTAATGACATATTTTTTAACCTAATTTTTTATTTTTATACTGCTCTGAAAACTGAGGTTGTAGCTCATAAAGTCTGAAACATGAGTAGATGTATTTTCACAGTACAGAGTACTTTAAAATTAGTATTATGTCTGTTGCATTGAGTTTTTTTTTAATTGCTTAATCTCAAACACAGAGGAGGTGATAAACTAACACATCTGACCAAACTGACCTTAACCCTCCTGTAAACTTCATTCACTGAGTTTAAAGTGTGATGTAAAACACTCACCACTAGGTGTCAGCAGAGAACCAGGAGACAGAGATCTACTTCTGATCAGATTCAGCTTCCTCTTAGTTATTTATTTATTTTTTAGCTTTTAATACAATTAAAATTATTATTGTGTCAATTAAAGAAACAATTAATAAGAACTCATGATCATAAAAGGCATTATTAATAGTTTCTGCTTTTTTTGGGGGGGGGGAAATGCCATAACATGCTTTATACAGGTTTAGTGTATAACTGATAATAGTAAGCGTATAGTAGTAAAATAAATATACTTTAGTAGTATATTAAAAAATAGTAGTAAATATATAGTATATATAGTTTTTTTGTTGTTATATAATGAAATTGTTGTAGCTGGTCTTCATGTATTTATTTCATAGGACAAGTTAAAACAGCGGATCATGGATATTTGTATGTGTTGACAGTATTTTTAATGCTAAACAGTATTTGTACGTGATATGATTATTATTATTATTAGTAGTAGTAGTAGTAGTGAATGTTATTTTTACTTATATCTCACTAGGGGAAATTATTTTGCCTCTAGTGAGATATAAAGAAAATCTGTCTATTCACCCCATTGGATTTTTAACCCTTTTATTGATTTTATAAATCAATCATAGTCAATATAAATCTGCTTGTTTATTTATTGATTTCAGTTTAAATCACTTGACACATTGAAAGTTAAAGAGTTTTTTTGGTCAAAATAGACAAATTAGATTGACAGTGATTGATTAATTGATTGATATGTTTTATTATTTTCTGTTCTAAATGTTTTGTGTTCACATGGATTAAATTCAGATTCTTTTTTCTCTGCATCATTTTACAGCTGCTTCTTTTCTTCTGTGACAGTCGGTGCCTGAATGTGGAGGTGATTATCAGACCCCCCCATGGTTTGGACTTTATTCAGAACATCAGCCCGTCACTGGGAGCTGGTCCTGATCCGGATGTGTTGGATGTTTTCTCTCCTCTCTGGTGACACGTCCCGTTGTAATGTGATGATGACAGATGAGCTGCCCCCGTGAGTGCTGTCTGCACTGCATGAACAGCTGCACACACACACACACACACACACTCACACACACACACTCTGTGCTGTGACTTTACGTTGTTTATTGGTTGCGTTTTGTCCATTAAGCTGCATTTTGTGATAACGATCATGGCGACATTTTCCTTTTTATCCTCAAGAGTGCGGAGCTGCTAGGACACAGGTGATAAATACACCTGGCACCGGCCCTCACACACACACACACACACACACACACACACACACACACACACACACACAGACCGACCTTGATGCAGGGCCACAAACAAGATTTAATGTCGCCCTTTTCCAAAACCAGGGTCAGGGCAGAGATGGCATTTGGCTCCTCCTGCCTCTGTGGGATCAGACTGAGCCTGATGAATAAATACAGCATCAGCCTGTGATGTCATGGACCCCCCACCACCTGAGACCACCTGAGACCACCTGAGACCACCTGAGATCACCTGAGACCACCAGGTGCAGTTTTTTTTTGCCTAAGAGTTATAAACTGGACCTCTTTTTTTTGCTTAATTTACATTACAATCACTTTTCATTGCTCATTCCTGGAAAGTGTAGTTTAATCTTTTTTTAGAGTCGATTTATCAATGAGATAATTAAGGGTCAAGAAAAGTCGCTTCAGGGCTGCAGCGAAGACCTAAAAACAAATAAGTGTAAGAAGTTCAGTAATAAATTAGAAGTCAAGGTTTTAGCTTCTATATATTATGATTTGCATTTTTAGAAAATGTATAAATTTGTCTTTATTTCAATGATGACACGTTTTCTATTTATTTGGATTCAAGACACAAAACTAATCATATATAATATAATATATATTATATAATAATATTGTATTACAGTATATGTGATACACATGTCATTCTGGTAAATATAAATATACTATAAAAGGACAAATAGAATACAACAGACTGGAGCTGCAATGATTAATCAGTTAGTTGAAAACTTTTAGAATAATCACCAACTATTTTGATAATGGATTTGAGTCATTATAGAAAGTTTTTACCTTTTCTCTTATTTTTTATGTAGGGGGGGGGGGGGGTATCGACATTTTAGACCAATCAATTAATCATTTTAATAATCTATAGATGAATCCACTATCAGAATAGTTGTTAGAGGCTCTATATTAGAACGCAGTAAATCTGGTTATCCTTCCTCACATTTGACATTTTACTCAAAACCTTAAAATGATCTTCTATATTTTCTGCAACTTTAAAAGAAACTAAATAAGATTCAGATAATGTAAACTGGGCAGAGATGGAACCACCTCCAGGTCACGAGTCCGGGTCCAGAAGTCGAGGCGGACCATGGGGGGGGGGGTGCTATGGACCTGCTGGGCCCCCCTCACCCCCCAGGGAGACTGGATCAGATCCCTGTCACGGAGCGTCCACGCTGCCCCGGCCGTGCTGTGATACGCCGCCCTGGTCCCGGGGAGGATTTGTTAGGCCCCGATATAGAGCTGTTGACGATCTGGCCCCCGCCTGCTTTGACTCGCCAGCTGTTTTGCTCCATTCCTCGCATTCACCGCGTCTGCGGCTCCGACGTCACGTACGCACAGATGCCCCGAAACCCGTCCTTGGTGGTTTTTAGAAGTTGCTGCCAAACTAAAAAAGACTGCACACATAACTCCAGTGTCCCAGCTCACCACTCCTCATTGACCCTGTTATCATGTAGAGCTAACAACCAACAACTACTCACTTATCGATTAATCGATTAGTTGTTCAGTTCAGTTCAAATTCCCTCTCCAAGGATAGAAATCACAAAACCTTTTGGTAGCCTGTGTTATTGCTCACAATTTTCTCATAGTATAGTATAATAATTAGTCATTTAATCAATTAGTTGTCGACTATTGGGTTTTTTGAATAATCGTTTTGAGTCATTTACGTTAAGAAAATGTTCAAACTCTCTGGTTCCAGCTTCTTCAACATTTAGCCAAGTTTATATGGGATCAGAGGCTCAAATTATTCAAGTCACAAGTCAAGTTAATTTTTTGGCTAAAGGCAGATTCATGAATTCATAAAATCGGTTAATCCATCATGGTAGTTTCCATCTATTCCAATAACCAATTAATAGATTTATATATTTTAAGATGAAAATAGTCAACGTTTCTGTTTCCAGCTTCTCAAATCTGATAATTTTCTGGTTTCTTTATACAGTTATCGACATGTTACACTATTTTATGAACCAAACGACTAATCAATTAGTAGTTTGAATAATTAATATAACAATTGATTATGCCGTAGTGCACTTGTATAAGGTCACACATCTCTAGTTTGACTTTTGACTTTTTTTTTGATTTTGGACACATCTATCTTCATGTTCCTATAGGTGGGTTTGGTTTAAGGCCTTGTGTTTTACCACTAATAAATGGTTCAAAATGTCAATCAGTGTTTAATGGACACTGGAGATGGACACTGAAAACTGAATAAAATTATTTAAACAGACTAAAATGCAGCATTAAGGCATGAAGCCATCGTAGGGACTCCACCTGGTCCTTTATTCATCAGTATATTATATAGTTTGTATTATGAGCGGCCCAGTGTTTTAACATTGATACTCACACTCAGGGGCAAAAATCCAATTTTCCATGATGGGGGGACAATAAACAGTAAATGTTCAGACAATCATTTCTGGAGGGGACATGAAAAAAAATACTCTATTACCATATTAATGCGGCATTATCTTCTACTCTCGCCGTCCCCTTGTTACTTGTCCTGCAGGTTTAAGCCCTCCAGCATGTTCAAACGTTTTAAACAATAGTAGTACAGTAATAATAGTTATAGCAATGTTCTAGATTTATTTACGTTATACGGACCAGCAGAATGTTAATGGTCAATTTTTGAAAAAGTGGTGTGATAAATGACTTACTGGCTTCTAAATATGAGTTTAATTGGTTTATTCCACTTAGCTAGCAGATAGGTTCAATATTCGACAATGGCCCCACCCACTGGGGAAAAAAGCATTTGGAAGAAACCACTTTCAGGAATAGGGGGGGGGTGGTTATTTTTCAACAATTAAGAAAGACTTGTATCGCACGTTTATTTCACGTTTCTTTAATATTCAGGATTATTGCTGTGGGTTTCCTGTGCAGAAACGTTGCCCCCAGGGTGTGAACAGACTGTATTTTACAGCGCTGACCCTCATTATTACATGTGGTCAGTTCCTCAGCAGGGGGTGTTTCTGTGATAGAGACCCCCGCTGTCTCCGGCTGATCTGATCACTCCTCTGCTGCAGCAATAACGCTTCCTTTTTTTTTTGTTTATTGCTGTTTTGTATCATGGATGTTTTGTTTGGGGCCAGCGACGCTGATTAATGACGCAAAGGAAGTGAGCAGAATTATTATAGACCTGGATAAGCCCCGCCCCCTCAGCAGCACGATGATTTGTCCTAGTGGCCAACGGTGGTACTGCAACCAAAATTTTTTTTTTCATTTTTTCTTTTATTTAATTCTTTCATTTTTCTACAAAAGGTATTTAAAGTGCTTCTCAATGTGAATTAAAACCTTTTTTTTCATAACTTGAAATGGGGAATGATGGGAGGCCCCAGAGCATCATGGGGGACTGTCTCTACTAATCAGTCTCTATGGGTCACATAATGCTGTAATCAACACGGAATTTAGAATATGTTTTGCCATATACGCCAGGCAGGCAACTAACATTAGAATAAACAGTGGCCATTTTCAGTCTGGTATCCAGTTTCTATAAAACACCATTGAGTCCAATAGATGGACATAAGTGATAATAATAACTCAGATTTTTCTCTTTCTATTGTTTGGTTTCATTAATCACAATAATAATACAACTAAACAAACATATCTAATCAATCTGATAATAACACTAGTGAAATTTTGTTTTAAATTATACTGAGATTTTTTTTCTCCAGCTTTGTAGACACAAAGACAAAGCTTTTTTCCCCTAACTTCAGCTTCTAATTCATCTTCTTTTCCTCGTCAGTTCTAATTAACTTTAATTATAAAACATAATGTTAAGGCAGAGAGAGGCAGGCATACATGTGTTTGAATGGTGACAGCACCCCCTAGTGGTTGGGTAGTGAACATGCAGTCCAGGCTATGGTCAAACGTTCCCTATTTTATAGTATAGTCTGTGACATAAAGCAGCATTAAAGGGTTGTTCAGCTAAATAATTACTACTTACTTATTTCTAGGTCTTATTTTATTCTGTATGTTTATTATATTTTACTTTGTTGAATAACACAACTTTTCTTTAGATTCATGGTTTCACATCTTTATGAAGTAATTTAATCAATTAATCTAATGATGAAACCAGTTAATTTAATGGTTGATTAGTTGATAACATGGTGTCCAATGTGGATTAGTGTTTCTCCAAAGCTGAAGTTCAACGTAAAAGTGTGTTTTTGTCCAGTCCAACAGTCCATAACACTAGTTTACTATTATTAAAGATTCAGAAAATAATGAGAAGAGGATTTGGACATCAGACTCAAATAGACTAATTGGATACCAAAAAAGTTGTTGGCAATTTGAATTGCTGGAAATTAAACGATTAATAGTTGCAGATCTAGTTTTCTTATTTTATAGTCTAGTAGAAACCTGTAAAATAATTAGAAATATTTTATACATTTGAGCACATAATCCAACTCACATAGAAAACAACTTTTAGCTTCAATATAAATGCCTCATAATGAGAATACACATTTTAATACATTTTAAACTATTATTTAAATATATAAATATATATCAAAATCAGTTGGTCTTCATCTTCCTTCCATCGCTTTTTACACTCAGGTGAACTGTACATTAACAGGAGCCGTCAACACGTGCGCAAACACACACACGCGCGCGCGCGCCCTCTCCGAGCACGCGGCGCGCACGCGCTGTAAATCTGGCCTGACAGGCCACATTAAGAAGCGCCTGCTCAGCACGAACACATCATAAAAGTGGACAGGCAATTTCTGTTTTCACAAAATAGCCAGCCGAGCTCGTTCTGCATCTCTGACTTTAATACACTCGACAAGCAGCTTAGCAGCCGGGGGAGAGCAGCCCAGGCCCGGGGAGGATGGGCGAGGGACGCCGCGGCTGCACGGAGACACGGGGGGGGGGGGGGGGTGGTGGTGGTGGTGGTGTGGGGGGGATTCCTATGCAGCCGAATCCATTCCTCCATCTGAATTATCAACTAGGATTTGATTAATATGCAAATGCAAAGGTGGGAGGGAGAAAGTCCGGGATAATTCTCCGTGTGGATAGTAATTAATCTCCGGTTAAAGTAAATTAATACATATATCAACTCTGTCAGGGACACGGTTGGTTCAATCGCCCGTAAAATTGAAGTTCGAAGTGTTAAGAGGCTTCTACAGGAACGTTATAACTAAAACTTTCAAATCCGCCCTATTTAGTGATCAATCAAGCTGAGCCCTGCGGCACAGGCAGCCACACACACACACACACACACACACACACAGATACACACACACACACACACACACACACACAGATACACGCAAATACACAAACATACGCAAATAAACTCACACTCATACACAGATAAATCATACACAGTTCTACACACACACACACAGACACAGAAACACGTTCACACTCACACACATAAACACACACACACACACATACACATATTCATACACATATTCATACACACACATACATAAAAAACACTCACACACACACACACACACACATATTCATAAACTCATACACACACACACAAATAAACACTCATACACACACACACATACATAAAACACTCACACACATAAACACACACACACACACATATTCATACACATTTTACCTTCATTATCATCGTTATAAACACGTCGTTTATTATAATAATAATAATTAATAACAGTAAAGACCAAAGTCAAATGTATTTTAGATTAGATTAGATTAGATTAGATTAGATTAGATTAGATTAGATAGCTCCTTTATTGTCCCACAGTGGGGAAATTCACAGTGCTACAGCAGCTGTTGAAACAATATACAGATATATACACACACATATATATATATATATATATATATATATATATATATATATATATATATATATATATATATATATATATATATATATATAAATGTATTGCATAAATATATATGCATCTTTCTACAACAATTGAGAGGGTGTAATAACAATTATATTATTATTATTATTATTAAGAATGATCCCTGTCACCAAACTAGCATTAAATCATGTAGATCTACAACAGCTGCCTGCAATTAAATAAAAATATTCAATTGAATGAAATGAAAAAATCAATAAATCCTTCTACTACTACCACCACTACTAGTAATAAAAAAATAAAGTTGGGAGCTTTCGCTGCAGTTTCTATAATAATGATTCATGTCTGTGTTTGAGTCAGCAGGTCCCAGTGGTGCAGGGGGTCCAGGTCCAGGTCCAGGTCCAGGTCCACTTTTTTTAATCAGACTCTGTCTTTAATTTTCCGGCTGGTTGAATAAATGATTTTTTTTCTCTCTCAGTGTTTGTCCTTTATTTCTGTTCCAGGTTTAAAACCTGCAGCACTGAGGAAAACACTCTTTTGTTCTTCCGGCTTATTCTTTTTTTTCTCATAAAACATGATGCACATTTTTCATGAAAATTTAAAAACACATTATTCTTCATTATATATAATTATTATTAGTGTCCAGAGCCTTTCCCTGGATGTAGGATTTTATCTTCTGAGTTTTCTTTGTATTTATTTATTTAGTTGAGCTTTACACATTATGAGAAGAATCTTCATTTAGATTTTTTGCAAATAATTTACAAAATTCTGAAACCAAACTCAAACATTTGTACGGAAAAAGCTGTGAAAACCTCTTTAAATGGAACAATATGAGCTTTTTCCTTAGTGACTTGTTCTGTGTATGTTTAGTGCATGTTCTTGTTTTTAAAATGTATGCATATTTTATCTATCTATCTATCTATCTATCTATCTATCTATCTATCTATCTATCTATCTATCTATCTATCTATCTATCTATCTATCTATCTATCTATCTGTCTGTATATCTGTTCTATCTATCTATCTATCTATCTATCTATCTATCTATCTATCTATCTATCTATCTATCTATCTATCTATCTATCTATCTATCTATCTATCTATCTATCTATAATAACCTGCATAAAATAAATAAAAAACGTGATTTTGTTTCAGGCACAAACTGAGTGCATTTGCGCGCGTGCGTGAGTGCGTGTGCGCGTGCATGAATGATGAAGAGCAGATGAAGTGTGTCATCATCTCCAAGTCAATTATTGTACCCACACAAAGCTGCGAGAGGCCCGGTGTGCGCCATTCCCATTCACGGCCGTGTTTCACCGCAGCGGCCCGTCGAGCGTGTCGCTTAATGTGCGACAATGGAGGCGGCGCGTTGAGCAGGAGACGGGTTAACTCAATCCATCAAAGTGACTCGTAATTGAGAGAACAATCCTGAAACCATATGGCCCCTGAAACCCTCTCCTCTGGCCGCCTTTGTTGCGCTGAGACCCGCCGGACAGTTTGGCAGACGCACACTTGTCTCCGTATTGCGCTCTGCTGGAGAGCAGCCGCGGGGGAACACACACACACACACACAAACACACACACGCAGGGACAGACCTCTTCTTCGCTCCAGATTGTGTTTCTCACAGAGGAAAAAAATAAATAAATAAAATACACGCTGGAGGTCAGAAGCCAAGTTGCTGCTATAAATCGATTTGGCAACTGACGCTGTTTCTGCGCCAAAATTATTCAAACAAAACAGCGAAGTGGATGAAACATCACCCAGACAAACGCGCACTTCACTGAATCCCATGAAATGTACGATAGAAATGTGCCGGATATTTGAAAATGTAGTTTTTATTTGACATTGTTTTTTTATTTTACATTACAATTTATACAGTTTTATGCGTTCAGGGTTCTGTTTTAAAAAGGCACTTTAATGGTGTACAGCGCGTTAAGCTATAAATATATTAAATCGAGATTTATTACAAGCAATTACACATTGATTATCAACTCTGGACAATTCATATATCAAAAAAACATTCGGTTGCATCATCATATATGAGTCAGTCAGGAGCCTGTTTGACCTCCTTCAAGAAAAATTAAATAAAAGCAAATATTAAAACATGCGGTGAGATATTTCTGCAATTCGAACCGGGCTCGTGTGTTTGTGTGTGCGCACCTACATGATTGATTCCTTGCGTGTTGCTGCCTTGCAGGTTGTTTCTGTGTTGTTCCTCAGCAGGAATGAGCAGCGGGTTATTCTCTCAAAGGCCGGACTCCTGTGTCTAAACGGTTCTGCAGCAGCTGCGTGTCCGTGCGTAAAAGTCCGTGCGTAAAAATGTCCTGCTCGTTAGGTTGGAGTTTCTGCCTGCAAACATGGTGAGAATCCACTGACACAACTTAGTCATCCACGTCAATCTCCTCATCCTCGTCCTCAGAGCAGCACTTGCTGCTCAGCCGGTCCGTGTCCCGCGAGGACGCGGGCGACGGAGTCGACGCGTGCGGCCTGTTGGATAGGATGGAGCCGGGCTCGGTGCGGCCCGGCGCCGCGCCGACGCCCCCCGCCGCGCACTTCTCCAAATCGGCCAGCTTGCTGAGCTTCTCGAAGGCCAGGACGCCCACGGACTTGGCGGACTCCACGTCCGTCTTCATCTCCTCCAGGTCCCGCTTGAGCTTGGCGCGCCGGTTCTGGAACCACGTGATGACCTGCGCGTTGGTCAGGCCGAGCTGCTGCGCGATCTGGTCCCGGTCCGCGGGGCTCAGGTACTTCTGGTACAGGAAGCGCTTCTCCAGCTCGTAGATCTGGTGGTTGGTGAAGGCTGTGCGCGACTTTCGCCGTTTTTTCGGCGTGTTTCTCTGACCGAAAAGCGCCAGACCGTCTCGTCCTAAGACAGAAAAATAAAAATAAGACAAGTGATATAATATTTATCCTGAGAAACACATTTTTGGGGAAATTTATTTAATGCATTAAATATTATTTAGCCTTAAAAGTACTAGAACGTCATTTTAAAATGTGAAATGTACAGAACGGGACCAATAAATATTTACACAATAATGAATCCACACATTAGAACATTTTACTGCGGCTTCCATGTACTGACTGTTCCCCTATGTGCAATAATACATTTATTCAACAATAATGTCCATTTAATTACATTCACACATATTTTAATTCCTATATTTATTGCAAACAAGGGACGTTTTAACATCGTTGTAGGTGTAACTGCAGATCTTATGTTGCACGTGTCTTTAACATTTCACTAAATGAATAATAGTAGACTGAATAAATCGTATAATGTATAAACAATTAGCATCACTATAATATTAAATTAAAAATTCACGTACATAAAACTGTGAGACTAAGGAATAAATAAATAAACCCATGAATCCACATGTAGGCCTACTGGCACATGTTTCTGTGAAGCCTGCAGCTTCAGGAAACCACCTTCTGACACCATAACGTTGCATTAATGATAATAATAGATGATGTGATGTGTTTGTGTTTCTGAATCCGATAAAACTGCACAAAAACGGACTCGCGGCTTTACCCTCTGCAGCCTGCAGGACGCTGACCTCCAGGCCCTTGAAGGTTTTACTCGCTAGTTCTTCCAGCGCGCAGAGCGGCGACGTCTGGCCGAGCAGCGGCCGCCCGGAGCCGCCGTGACCCGCCGGGGACGGCTTCCCCGCGGGGGGCGCGAGGTGCGCGGCCCCGCACAGGGAGGAGCCGCGCCGCACCGACGGCTTGCTGAGGATGTCCTCGATGCTGAAGGGGGTCAGCGGCTTGTTGGAGTTGGCCGGCGGCGGCAGCTGGTCCAGCGGGCTGCGCCTCCGCTCCTCCAGCGCCACCGGGCACTTGGAGTCTTCTTTAGAGGTCATGGCGGCTCCGCGGGTCACACCTGGACTGTGGCGGCTCGGAGCGATGGACGCGACTGTGGCGAGACAGAGAGAGAGAGACGAAGCGCGACGGTTTGGGGCTGAATCCGCCTCTCGGATCACAGGAGCCGCAGCAGCCGCATGTCGGCCGCCGAGCTGCGGGCTGCGGGGACGCCTCCGAACTTCACTGACTGCGCCGCCACGACCACGCCGGGCTGCGGGGGGAACCGTCAGGGTTACGTCAGGCTGCGGGGACGCGTCTGAACTTCCAGTTGCAGTCCCACCACGGCTCCGCTCCACAATTACGCACGAGACGAACCATCCGGTGAACGGTGACGCACCAACAGCGGCGGGATTGACCACCACTAACAAGTTATTACTGACTGGAAGGCAATCAATTACTCTCTCTCTCCCTCTGCCCTCTCTCTCTTTCTTTCTCTTTCTTCCTCTCTCTCTCTTTCACACACACACACACACACACACACACATACGCACGCACTCTCTCACGTTAATTAAAACGCACGGTGGAGAGGAGGAAGAATCCAATTAGAAAACATTTTCTCACTAAAAATAGATAATTTCTCAGGAAAACGAGCAAATGTTTCTCTCCACGTGGGATTCTTCAGGCGTCCCTTACAGCAGGATAATTACATAAAAGGCTAATTTAGGTAAACGCATCAGTTTTCATCTTCTGGCCAATTTACACTCAGAATCACAACTGATGGAGTGTTTGTGTTCTGTAAATCAACTTAGAACCACAGGACCCCCCATATTTAAAACATGCACCATTATATAACCCAGCAGCACTAGGACACACTCAGTTCCATTTTTCCCTTCATGACTTTACTCAAAAAGACACGTATATTGTCATACTATTGACTATATTATTATTATATTTAGTATTTGAGTTGAACTGTGTGTTCAAATGAAATTATAAACCTCCCTATTGTCTGAATGGATGAGTTTTTTTTTCATTTTTATTAATCAGTAGTTTCTAATAGACTGTAACCATGGGAAAATATAAAAGAGCTGCAAAGATCAGGTTTAAAATATAACATTAAGCACCAATGACTTTTTAAATTATTGAATAATGGATTAAAGTCATTTTAAGAGGAAAATGTCCCAATTCTCTAGTTCCAGTTCACAACTCTACTAATTATTTCCTGGTTTCTTTATTCTTCTATAATAGTAAACTGATGATCTTTGGGTTGTGGACAAAAAAAATAGGTTTCTATTTCCAAGGAATTTAAATTCACTAAAACACAACTCAAAATACACATATGCATATATAAAAATAATTAACGTCTGAACAGAGAATAAGTCAAGAAGACATATTGTGATCAGGCAAAGAAACAGTTAACATATAAATATTAGAATCCAAATAACCAACGAGGGAGGGGCGACTGTACTCAGTATTTTTAAAATCATACACACACACACACACACACACACACACACACACACACACACACATTACTGGACATATGTTGTTCACTACTACTATAATAATAACACACATCACACACACAGTTGTATCAGGATTTACTGCTAACTGCTTATTTAGTCCAGAATGTTCATAATTTGATTTGAAGAAACACAATAATCATTATATTAGGGATAAATAAGGTATTAAATTAAAATGTATAAGATCCAGTTGTTATCTTATCCTGGACATTTTAACTGCATTTCATAGTCTTTTTTTATCACTTTTAAGAATTTTAATTATTTTAATAAAATATTACAAAATAAACTAATGATCAGTGTTGGGCAAGTTAATTAAAAAGTAATTTGGACATACTTCCTAAATAACTTAAGTAATTACTGAATTACAAAATATGATTGTTATTAGTTACTTTGGAAAGTAAGAAAGGAAATGCTTTTATTTTGGAATCTCCAGGAAATGATCAGGCATCTGTTGAAAAAGTTCTTTCTGGTTCTGGTTCTTGATTTCCTTCTGTAAATTGTGTCATATTTGAGTAAAATAAATGCCTGAAAGTGTAATAATAATATTTGTAATATAAAAACTATCTATCGACATTTGAGCAAACTGAGAATAAAAAATCTCAGAATTCTGATTTTTTTTCTCAAAATTCTGCCTTTATCTCAGAATTCTGACTTTAATCATTTTCAGACTTCAATCTCAGAATTCTGACTTTCTTTTTGTAAGATTTGAAATGTTTTTCTCAGAATTCTGACTTAGATATTCTGACTTATTTTTTTTTAGAATTCTTAAAAAAAAATGGGTAATTTTTTTAGAGGAAAAAAAAGTCAAAATTTTGAGAAAAAAAATCTTAATTCTAAGATAAAATGTAGAATGTT
Organism: Eupleurogrammus muticus; assembly: GCA_036785175.1. NCBI lineage: Eukaryota > Metazoa > Chordata > Actinopteri > Scombriformes > Trichiuridae > Eupleurogrammus > Eupleurogrammus muticus. The sequence goes on along the minus strand of JAYKQN010000030.1, from coordinate 268,824 downwards.
GATGTTTTTTTTAATGAAAACATTTTATACCCCTTAAAATTCTGGGTAATCGTATGTTTGAAATTTCTTTTTTTTCGTTTTCTGTGCTGATCATCCCACAAATGATTCTTTCAAATGGGACACATATATATATATATAACAAGCATAGACAACACAGATATTTATATATCCTTTTTTTTAACCAGTTAATAAGTAATCAGCCCGATCGATGGATCGGCGTCACCCCACAGCGAGTAGCAGACCATAAAACAGAATAAGTGATGAGGGAGTTTAGGGAGGTCACAGCCTTTGGAGCTCTGACAGACTTTTATTTTGTAATCTACTCCCGGTCTGGTCGTGCTGTGACATTTGATTACACGCCTTGTCTTGGATCTTTGGGGAGTCGGGCCTCACGCCCGCATCGCTGAGCTCAACATCTACACTGATGGATGGGAAGTCTTCATCTGATACCGGCTCCCAAACAGAGGAAACACTCGCTTCCCCACGTAGGTTTTTAATTTTTATCTTCGGGAAGTGTGTAGAAGCCAGGAAATATGGAGCCAAGCTGCAAGTATTTTCACAGTTAATTAATCTGTCCATTACTTAAACGGTTTAGCTGCTCGGTTCATTAAATGGTGTAAAATGACAAGCAGTGTTTCCCAAAGCTGAAAATTCAACCTGAAATGTCTTTTTATGTCCAGACCCACAATCCACAACCCAAAGATCATCAGTTTACTATTAAAGAAAAATAAAGAAACCAGGAAATATCAGAGAAAATGAGTTGGAACCAAAGAATTTGGACATTTTCTTCTTAAAAATGACTCAAATCCATTAATTAATTAATTAATTAATTAATCTGCCTTTAGTCAAAAACTTGTGAAAATGGTGTAAAATGTTGAACAATGTTTCCCAAAGCTGAAGATTCACCCAAAAAGGTCTTTTTTGTCCAGATCATTAGTTTACAATTATAAAAAAAACTAAAGAAAGAAGAAAATAATCAACGATTTGGACATTTTTTCTTAAAAAAATACTCTAATCTATTGATAGCTTATCAAAATAGTTGATAATACATGTAATAATTGCAATAACTAATTGAAAGCTCTACTTATTGTACCAATAATGATGGAAACATGAAATCCAATTATAAATTATTTATGCTTGGCTTGAAACAATAAATTTATTCCTAATTGATTTTATGTGTAAAATTACAACAGCTTTACTTCTCAGTAGTGTTTCTTTAACCTACAATGACTTTTATAATTTGAGGCTGTGATCCCATGTAAACTCGGTTAAATAAGAGACGAGCCGTGACTAAAGTGATTTATTCATTATCCTGATGAGTGATGGCGTTCCTGATCTGTTCATTAATGCCGAGCCTGCTCTTCCAGCTGCAGACTGTGACAAATCGCCGCTTTGATGACAAAAAGAAAGACCTGTAACTCCGGTTTCAGCGCTCACGTCGCCGGGGTTCCTGCCGGGTCTGAGGGACCAGATGGTTCTTTATGTGGCGTTCAGGACCCGGGGCCCCGGGAAACTCATTAAGGAGCGAGTGCAGGGTTTCAAAATGAACCCTCCGCTCATTTGGTCCTGATCTCAATCCTTTATCCGATAAACGGCTTTTAATGGGAACACGATTAGATCACTTTTATTGGCTGCAAACGCCGAACAAAAGGTTTTTTAATCTCTGTACAGTTTGTACGATTGTCAAATGCTGACTGGACAAAATTTACTGCATCTGAACATATATCAGCCCTCTTTAAACAAATAGAGATTTTAAACAGAGTTAGTTTTATCACCAATTAATCAATTAACTAAATGTAAAAAATAAAAAAAAGTAATTTGTTACAGTTATTAGTTACAAAATAAAATTAAAAAAATAAAGGTTACGTGTTACTTTGAAAAGTAAGGAAAGAATAAAGGAAATGCTTTTATTTTGAAGTCCACAGGAAATGTTTAGACATGTATTAAGTGAATGTTAAAAGAGAATGTTCAGGATGTGGAGGTGAACTTTTGTCATGTTTGGGTAAAATAAATATTTCGAATGTCTGAAAAGGGTATTTGTAATATAAAGACTATCCATCGCCATTTATTAAAACTGAGAACTGTTTTTTTTTTGTCAGAATTGTGCCTTTATTTTTAGTATTCTGACTTTATTCTCATCACCAATTAATCAATTAACTAAATAAAACTGAAAATATTCAAATTTAAGAAGATGTAATGAGAGAATTTTGTATTTTTTCTTCTTCAAAATGACTCCATCTATTTTCCTGAGCATGATCAGGTAGGTTTTCTTAAAACCTTTAACTTTTAGTGCTAGTTGTTAGTTCAGGAGGTTTGTTGGGAGCAGGATGGCACCACCTCCATCTCTCCTGCTGGGAATACCAATATTCCTGTTGGGAAATGACATTACTGTTGTTGTTTTGCATCCAGAATGAACAAAGCAGTAGTTGTGTCTGTGATTGACGAGCTTCATGTTCAACGTCAGTCTGGCTAACACCAGAACTCACATTATTGTGCATTGATTTTCACTCTAGGAACCATTGGATCATTTCATCAAACTGTAGGTCTGGATGCTACAAACATTTGTAAATTGCCTCTGTAGCTTATAGCTAATTGTATAAACAATATAATTGTATTATCAAAAAGTCGCATCAGTGTTTCGTCATCGTCTTGCTGCCCCCTGGTCTGTGATTGGTTCTCTAGACAAGGGGTCACCTGATTCTACCAATGAAGGGCTCTGGTGGTTGATAAGTAGAATCAGGTGTTACTGCCTGGTTGGAACAAAAACCTTGACCCACAGTGGCCCCCCAGGACCTGGGTTGGTGACCTGAGTCACTTCAGCAACACAGACAACTTCATCAGATCTGGTAGGTTTCGACATATTGGATGAAAAGCAACACGAGCATTAGAGTAAAGCAGGGCCACACAATCCTGATCCAGGTTTTAGGATTCGCCCCACTCCACCACACCTGATTCTAGTCATCAACAAGCTTCAGATGCTCGATAGCGAGTTGAGGATCAGAATCAGGTGTTCTCCTGGGTCAGGGTCTCTGAACGTCAATGGGAGGAACCAGCAAAAACACAGCGTTAGACACATCTGGACACATTGGTGAGTGATACCTGGTCAAGTCTTGCATAAAGATAGAAAAAAAGCATTGAAAACACGCTTCAATCTTCTCTTTTTTTCTTAAAAATAGATTTTAACATTAGGTTAATGTGCACAGTGCAGCAAAGCTAAAAAAAAATAGCCACACATGCCTCTGTGAGTCCTGATGAATTTAAGCATCTTTTCAGATTTTAATGCATCAGACACACGTGTCGCATCTAGCTGCTGAACACACTGATAAATGTTCAATGGGGTACGGCCTGGACCTAGTTTTACATCTCTCAAAGTCTCCAGATTAAGTCACAGCAAAGTTCTTCCAGTTGGTTTTACTGATGATTTCCCATTTTGCCTCCATATTTAAGCCAGATATGATCGATATATTAAAAAAAAAACTACCTGTTGCTGCTGCTGGCCAACGACTGAACAGAACTCCAGATAATCTCGAAAAGATGCATGTGTTTCCTCCCTGGAACGTCGCCAGTGTCATTAATAACAACAAATATTTTTATTGCTGGAGCATCAGGCTGTTTGTCAGACAGAAGTCTGCTAAAGGAAAATCAATGTTTAATTAAAGGGAAGATGTTGAGCAGCATCAGCCTCTTTAAACCCGACAGGAAGCTGCTCCGATCACCTCTGGACTCGGAGTCTAGGTTATTTTATTATTATTATTTAATATATCACATCTGGAAGCATTGACGTTGTAGTGGGAGAAAAAAAAACTAAATGATTTGTCACTGAACGTTTTATTGATGCCAGAAATTGCTGTTTAAATGTTACTCAACTGAACATTGGTTAATGCTTCATTGTGTCATTAAACTACTGAAAAAAACATCTTACAACTATTCTGATAGTGGATTATTCTATTGATTATTTAAATCATTGCCTAATTAGTTTATTCATAAAAAAATGTAAAAAGTCAATTAAAAATGTTTCTCCAAAGCTAAAGATTCAACCTAAAACACTTTTTTTGTCCTGATAAACAGTCCACAACAAAAAGATCATCAGTTTACTATTATAGAAGAATAAAGAAGCCAGGAAATAATCAGAATTTGGACATTTTCTACATAAAATGACTCAAATTTATTATTTAGTTATTAATATAATTGACAAATAATGTACTTAATTGATTCATTGACTAATCATTACAACCCAATTGTATTGTTTCTCATGCAAACATAATAGAAGGTAATAAAAAGTTAGTTTTAAGACTTTATTAATCAATTATCCATTTATCTCTGTTGCTGAGAGGCCACAGATTGTGTTTTTGAACACGTAGTCCAATATTGAGTAGAATTATTCAGAATCGTCTTATTCCATTGGAAAAGTCTGAAACAGAAGAGTCAACCTTGACATAAAAAGTACAACAATTTAATCAAATTTTACAAACAAGGCTAAATTTACCAAATTAAGGGAAAAAATGGAATAAGCTAAATTATCTACCAATAGAATGAGACAATTCTTTTCAATATTGGACTAATTCTACCAAAAACATGATATTTTCACTTGTTAAGAATCACTTTTTTCAGTGTATGTAGAATAAATTGCAGACTGAAGAGATTTTCACATGGAATCGTGGTTTTCTGGCATTGACATTTAAACCTCACCAGACCCTTGCCTGGTTTTAGCCCTTTGTGCATCACACAGACACCGTCACAGCACAACAACCACAGCGGAGGAGGGGGATTCATCTCATGTCGTGTCCCGGAAACAGGTGCAGGATTTTGGAATTTGATGTTCGGCTTAGCGCTTTCCAACATTTTTACTGCACTAGAAGTGAGTTCGAGGGCTGAGAACGTCGGAGAAACTGAAGCGTCGTGAACATTTTGGCTCGTTTCCACGGACGGAACCAGCTCCATTTGGTTCGGTTTCAGGCGCGTTGTGTTTCCATCAAGAATTAACGTGAAGAGTCGGTATTACACAAATGTTTAAATCTGAAGTGACTCCACACGGACCAGCGGGTTCTGACCTAACTCATCCTGTTAGGAAAATAAAATTAAAATAAAAAACAACAGTAAATAGATAGTACTTTTTATAAAATGTTGCATCTACAGAGTATGAGGGCCACTAAAAAAATATTTTAGAAGGTAAATTTTTTTTATGTTTTTTTGAGAAAATCCCTTGTCTTGTTCTAATTATAATTTCAGAATTGATCTGAGTTTAAAGTACATTTTAGGAATTCTGAGAAAACTCTTTTAATTTCTTTCCATTCCAGAAAAAGTCAGATTCTGATTTTAATCTAAGAATTCTGAGCAAAAAGTCCACATTTTTTTCGTTTATTCTAGAATTCTGACTATAATCTTAGAATTTTTAATTGAAAAAAATTCTGAGACAAAGTCAGAATTCTGACTTTTTTTCCTCAAAATTCTGTGAGTTTAATTTCAGGAATATAAAGTCAGACTTCTGACTTTAATCTCAGAATTCATATTTTTTCCTCACAAATCTGTGATTAAAGTCAGAATTCTGAGAAAAATATGTCAGAATTTTGACAAAAAAGTCAGATTTCTGAGGTCCTAGAATTCTCCGAATTTTTTTTTTGTTGCAGAAATAAAGTCAGACTTCTGACTTTAAATTCAGAATTCCTATTTTTTCCACAAATTCCTCAGATTAAACTCAGACGTTTGAGAAAAAAATTTAAGAATATTGACAAAAAAGTCAGAAATCTCAACTTCTAGAATTCTTCAAAATTCTTAGAGAAAACGTCAAAATTCTCTGAAAAAATTTGAATAATAAAGTCAGAATTTTCACCTTTTTTCCATCGAAAATAAAAAACATTAGCCCTTATTTTTTTTATATTGTCCCTAATAATCTTCCATAGGAACTAACCAAACCTGTACATGTACAACCTCAGTGAGGTGTAGTAAAGTGGAGTTATGAAAGTAAGTAGCATCAAATGGAAATAAACTTTCCACCAGTGCTGTATCGTAATCACCTCGCTATCGGCTCTATTTAACACCACATCGCTACCACATGCCTAACGAGCAGACTTAATACTGGTCAGGAACACGGCGTCGCTGCAGCCAACCAATCACGCGGCTCCGCTCCGGTGTCTTTTACTTTCAACATGGAAGATGAACCGGAGGTTTTAATCAGGGGATGTTTGCGTCGCCGGGATTAAAAGGTGTTTGCCAGGGAGATTCCCAAAAGAAAGTCTGGAAACGTGAGGCCACACAACGCGACCTGACACTAATTAGGCCTAATGTTCCTATTCCTGATCACAGTCCTGATGCTGTGACTCTGCAGATAAAAACTGAAACCAGGGCCTTGACGTGATGTAAAACAGGTGCAAATGGCGACGATTAAAAGTGGAATCTGAATCTTTTATCGGTGGCGTAGACGGGGGTTAGGGAACATACGGAAACATGCACCACATAAGCCGCCGAGGATCAGTTTCACACTATGTGAAGGTCGTAGAACTCTTTACGCGATGCTAGCCGCTGTCACATGGAACAGCGAGATTTACTTTTTGTTCTCACTTCACTCGGCAGATTAAAATTCCTCCACAGACGCTATGTTTGTCTGTTCCCATTCAAACGTTCTGTCTTCACCTTGAGGGAGTGAAATATTAAAGGCAATGAGTATTTGAATTGAAGTGATTAGTTGTTCGTTTTATAAAAAGGTTTAAAATGTCAATCAGCTTTTCCAAAGCTGAAGATTCAACCTAAAATGTCTTTTTTTTGTCCAGACCAACAGTCCACAACCCAAAGATCATCAGTTTACTATTATGGTATCGTATCAATCTGCATATCTACTAATTCTAACTCATTTCATCTCTCAACCAGATGTTTTTTTGTGGTGTGTTTGACATGAACATGTTTCATATCCCTTTGCTACGGCTACTAATGACGGGTAAGAGAACAACATCTTCCTAAAAAGCAAAGAACTTGTGTACCTCTCAGACTTTTTGCCATATCAGCCTCAGCTTTCAGATATAGTTTGTGCACGGCATGATGGTATGTGTTCTTTTTTTCTGTTAAATTGTTTGTGTGGATAGTCAAAACATAATTATTACTATTTTTGTTAAGCTTAAGCTCCCATAGGTGTGCAGAGGGGGTGTAGGGGGTAGTGTTCCGGCCTCTTTAACAGCAGACCCGTGTTTAAGTTCTAGCTGAAGCTTCATTTATGTCTATGCCACAAAAAAAATCTCCTAAAAATGTTTTAAAAAGATAAATTCTCAAACACTTACTATCAGGCCTATAAACTATAAATAAATAATAAACTATAAATTACACTAAAACTCCAAGATGCGTTCGCAGACCCTCAGGAAATCCCAGATAGATAAGTTGTTATGAAAAGTAAAACAATGGAAAAACACACAAAAAAACATTAATTATCAATTATATATTTCCTACATATACATGATGGTTGTTAAAACAGTGTGTGGGACATGAAAAAATCACCTTTATCCAATCCCATGTTCATTTATTTCACATGTCCTTTTTAAAGGGCATTTTAAGGGACTTTTTTCGTGCAAAAGCAAGTTTTATGTAATGCCCCTGTTGTTGCTGGTTTTGGTGCAGGAAGAAATTTCAGGTGCCCCCCTTTAACAGGTGAAATATGATAATGTCCATGTCTTATTTTTCCGTGCACATCTTTCTCATGAACCAACATGTGCAAGAGAATTTTTCTGCCTGATTAACAGAAATGTCCTTTTTACATAAAAAGGTCCCTTAATTTCTTTGTCGACACCTGAACCACAGCAGCTGCAGGAAACAGATCCACCCCGATAAATGGGCGTAGGGTCGAAATCCTGAATCCAGCTGGTGCCACTAGAATACCCCCGTGTGTGTGTGTGTGTGTGTGTGTGTGTGTGAGTCGACGTTGCGCTTCATAGTATTTTCTTGCCAATTCCTCATGCTTACATCCCCATTCTAAAGAAGTAACAGTAAGATTAGTTCTGGGCAATAGTAATGCCACCCACCATCGGTACCTCCCTGCTCCTTCAATCAGGGTTCTACTCGGTTTACACTCTTGTTTTTTTTTTTTCTTTTTTTTTTTAGAATAGTACTTCCTGTTCTTTCACACACAGTACAGGCAAAAAGTTTGGACACACCTTGATGAATGATCTTCAAGAGGCATTCACCTGAAATGGTTCTCCAACAGTCTTGAATGAGTTTCCCAATAATGCTCACCACTTGTTGCTCCTTTTTCCTGGACTCTGTGGTCCACCTCAGCCTGAACCATCTGGTCTGGGTTCTCTGAGGAGACCTGGTCTCTCCTTCCTGGTTAAATAGTCCTCACACAGCCTGATTGTGGCCACTGGTTTCTCTTTACTAACTAGTTGGTTCTTGCTATAACATGAGTTGTGGTCTCAACCCATTCAATTAGGCAGAATATTCCACTAATTAACCCATTGAGAAAATGGTCAGAGCAAAGGGTCACTATTTAAAAAAGTGTATATATGACATTTTCTTATTACAAATGCCTAATATCTAATAATCAATTATCAAAATTAGAGATTAATGTACTAGTTGGCAACTATTTGACTAATGTCTTGAATTTCTTCCAAGCTTGTTGTTAAAAAAAATACATAATTCTACAGAGAGTTGGTCTCTACACCTGCAAGGAATGGTGGGAAAATAGTAAATATTTGACAACTCTTGTTGTTATGAGTGAACTAACGTAACTGCAGTGTAATGTAGAATAATATATTTATCTGTCTGTTGGATTATGTTCTGTTGGGAACGTTAATTAGACAAATGACTCAAATGAATTAATCATTTATGAAAGTAGTTGGCGATTAACTTAGTAGGTGGAAACTAATCAATTAATCAATAAATTAGGTAATTGTTTCAGCTCTACGCTCAAAGAAAATCTTTAAAATTGCTAATTTAGCAAGAAAATGTTTTGTTAAGTGACATATATGTAAATATGCTGGATAGTATAATGTGGTTGTGTTACAAGAGGTAAATCCATCATAACTTAACTCAACATAACTAAAGGTTAATTCAACATGTTGGTTTAAGTATTGGTGACACAATTTAATGGGGTGGTTACAACTATGTTTAAGATTATACATTCAACAAAATAATTTCTCACTATATAAGCGTATTATAATTAGGTGGAAATACTTTCCATCATTCTTTTTATGCCGTTTGTATGAATGAATTCAGGAAATGTTAAGTTATTGCACTTTTTTTATATATATGGTATAAGTCTCGAGTTCCACTTTGATCGATTTAGCAGATGCAACATCCAGCCAATTATATAAGAATAAATAAAACAGAAAATAATCTGATTTGAGAAGCTGGAACCAGAGAATTTGGACATTTTCATATTTAAACTTTTGACTTTTAAACTATTGTACCAATCATTGTAGGTCTGATCAGGTTCCAGCAGACACATCAAGAAGCAGGATTTCTGCAGCTGTATCTGCAATTTAGAGATTATTTGAACACTATATGACACAAAAAGGCAAATGAATATGACCCAAGTGTGTATGCAAACACAATAGAACGTAATAAAGAGCCACGCATTTTCACTTTGATCAATTTAGCAGCTGCACAATCCAGCTTTTTTTATGTGAGACAACATTTCAAATTTACTTTCCTGAACAGTTAAAGAACAGGACAAAGGGGGGTTTGTCTGTAGAAGGAGAAAACGAAGAGGAACAAAATGGAGGGAGGAAAAGGTTAATAACGTGACGAGCAGGAGGTCGTTAAAAGCAAACGAGCGGCTGGATCCTTAAATGGAAAAATGGCCGCTGATCGCCGCCACCACAAGTGTCAGTGTGACGCTTGTCTAGTTGCAGGGAAAAACAATCACAGTACTCAGTCAGGCCGTTGATAACCGCACGCGTGTGTGTGTGTGTGTGTGCGTGTGTGTGTGTGTGTGTGTGTGTGTGCGTGCTGCAGGGTGTTAATTTCCAGCAATGGGATGAGTCCTTGGCATCCCAGCGTGATTCATATTAAAAGTCAATTGGCCTTAAAATTCGTCCGGCCCCCCCCCGACGGGGCGGCGGCTCGCGGCCGCACCGCCCGAAATTGAATCTGGCGGCGGCAGCCAATGGGCCGCGGCCCTGCGGAGTCACGGCCGCTGACCATTACGCTGATGACATCGTCTCCGTGCGTTTTCTACGGCGTTTCTTTTACTTCGTGGCCGCTAACCTCTCGGCCTGCGACATTAGCGGGAGCCATCAGCGGTGGCCCGCCGCTTAATTTCCCGCCTGTGTGGCTGCGTGCTGAGGTATGTCGTGCTATCACCCCCCACCGTGATTCCACTGTAACCGCGGCAACAATAATTACCGTCCGCGCCGCTCGCCGCGACGACACAAACTTTATTATTTGCTGGCTTCAAAACTTCTCTTACAGGTGGAATATCCTGCAAAAACACAGGTTCACGTGCATCAGATGAAGAAAATTTTATGTTTCACTACTCCGTTTGTATTTCTGTGACTTTGTGATGTCATTCAGTAGCGGTTCCCACCATCACACCCACTGAGTATAATTCAGCCAATCAGGAGTCGGGCTGCAACTAAGAAGTTTGTCAGTTCTATTATAGTAAATATCAATTTACTATTATAGAAGAATAAAGAAACCAGAAATAATCAGATTTGAGACGCTGGAAGCAGAGAATTTAGACATTTTCTCCTTTAAACCTCCCATCAAATAATCAATTGATAAAATAGTTGGTGATTATTGTACTAATCAATTGATTGACTCATCATTGTAGGTCTAATGAGGATATAACTCACGAAGCAGGATTTCTGCAGCTGTATCTGCAATTTAAAGATAATTTTAATACAGTACGACACAAAAAAGGCAAATAAATACAACCCAATTGTGTATTTTCACAATAGAAGGTAATAACACGTTTTTAGACTGCATGGTATTTTGAACAATGTGTGTTTCACAAAATCTTCCACAGAACAATCCGGACAGATAAAATCATCTTTTACATTAATTAGCTCTGTCGTGTGTTTTCTGACTCGGCAGCAGCTGGATTCTCTGATGAAAACTGCAGTTTTATGAGTTTATTATTAATTACAGCAAAACAAAAGTCATTTTGCATTTCTCGAAAGCATGTTTCTCCTGTTCTACTAGATATCTCAGTCTGGTTTGATGCAAAACATAACTTTTCTTTTAATGTGGATAGAAACTCAGAATTAAATTGAGATTTTATTTTAGAAATAAGCATTGTCACGATGATGGTGCCTTGTGTTTTATTCTGAATACTAAATCTCTCACCCATCACACTTTATTATAGAAACGTCCGGTTTGACGTCCTCATGTTATCAGAGCTG
>JAYKQN010000030.1:212500-252500 GCA_036785175.1 Eupleurogrammus muticus | reverse complement strand
CTGCAGTTTGCTCCTGTTAGTTTTAACAAGGGCCACACGGCTTCCAATTCAACTCAGTCTGTCTACTACTAATGATTAACCTAACCTAAACTAAACTCTGCATGCACACACACACACACACACACACACACACACACACACACACACACACACACACACACACACACACACAGAAACTTACAACTTGTTCTCCATATGCTTTTCCACTGAAATGAATTTGAAGGTTTCCCAAATTTAGATCAGAGTCTCCTAGTGAAACATAACTGGACAATCTTAGTCATGTCCTTGTTAAACCTGCAACGGTTAGTCAATTAATTGACTATTACATTACTCACCATTTGTTCTGATAATCAATAAGTGATTTTGAGTCTTTTTTTAAAATGAAAACATTCACATTTTTTGGTTACAGCATCTCAAATCGGATTACTTTTGGTTTGTTGGTTTTATATATATATAAATAAACTGATGATCTCAGGGTTGTGGACTGTTGGTCTGGGCTAAAAACAGTGATTGACAATTTCATGAACCAACTATTCAATTAATTGTTTTATTGATCGATCAGTCTAATCCTCATGATTGGGAGCACATTTTTTTTGGGTAATATTTGATAATTTGGACATATAACTATTATAGAAGACTAAAGAAACCAGAAAATAGTCAGATTTAAGAAGCTGGAACCAGAGAATTTGGTTCCTTTTCTATTTTCTCATTAAAATTCCTCAAAACGATTATTTGATATAGTCAGTGATAAATGTGAAAGTTGCCAACTAATGCATTAATTGTGACTAATCATTTCAGCTGATTATTATTATTTATCACATGTTTAATCCTTTTTTTCTTTAAATCGACTGTACAAACAACAATTTTAGCGTTAGCTCACAAACTATTTCTTGGGATCAGTTGCCAGGCAACCAGGGAGACTCCAGGAAATCACATTCAACATAATTACAGTACGTATCCCACAATCCTGGTTTGGCAAAAACATCTTTCTTATAAATGATACGATGAATGATCCACTTTAGTTGTTGGTTTCAGGTAATAATTTTCAGGAAGTCAGATTTTTTTCCTTGTGTGTGAATGATCAGATTTGATTGTGATGAGCTTCAGTGTATAATTGTGTGTGAACGGCTGATTTCGGACATGTTTGAGGGGTCAGAAGACCAGAATGGCGCCATACATCTGCATTTACATAGCTCCACATTCACCAACATGAGTCCACAATAGAATCTGCGCTATTGATCTGCAGGTCTCGGACCAGCCGCTGGAAACTCACCAGTGTCTTGTTTTATAATAAGAACCGGAGCCTTAATAAGGTGAACTGCAGCTATTTGTGAAGACGTTTGTGCCAAAGGGCAGACTTTTCCCCCCAGACAAAACCGCCTTTCATGCAGCAGTGGAGGTAAAGTCATAGGATTAAGAAATGTGCAGTGCGAGGTGGCTGATTGTTACGCGGCGATAAGTCCACACACCGACCTGCTTCTCGTTGCTGCGGCACAATTATCTGCACATGACGCAAGTGTGAACGTTGGAGGGATGTTTGATTGCGGGATTATCGAGCTGATGAGTATAGTGATCACTGAAAAATGTAAAATCTTAAGCACCAAGATGCAGCAAATCGCATTTGATTTACATTACACACACAACAGGCTGTTGTTTGACTTAATTCATTGTGCTTTTTCCTGTAACTGTACATTACAAAGCTCTTTACGTAATCCCGCTCTAATCTTCAGGGCTCTCCTCCCCTCCAGTCTTCTCTTGCCGTTGTCCTTCTCTTTTTTTTTCCTTCCCCTCTTCTCCCCGTCCTCATTCTCCTCTCGTCTCTTTCTTTTGTAAATTCACTTAGGCGTAATTGCTTCCAGCAGCTTTTCTCTCAGTCCGTCACGCTGCTCGCCGTCATGTGATGACACTGTGGGCTTGTTAACGGAGGCCTGTGTGTTGCTGCTCACTCTGACCTGCTGCTGCCCGAAACCTGTGACCAACAACGCTTTGCTGCTGCTACAGACATGACATCTGCTGCACTTTAGACTGTATAAATAAAAAAAAAAAAAAAAAAAAAAAAAAAACCCTGCCGCCGTTCGCTGTTTGGGACCCTCTGGTAGATTTTCTTAAATGGCTGAGGAGGTTTTAATTCCATCGTCGGGGAAAATCACGTCGGTAAGTTCTGAGTCGCTGCATGAACTGAGCTGCTGCTGCTTATTGTTTTAGACATAGAGTCGCTGCAGGTGATTGTATTTAACTACCGACTTTCAAACTTGGGACAAACTATATGTGAACATTGGTAAAAACTAGTCCAAAGTACTGTAACTAATAATTACTATAATACTATTCATCACTACAATAATCGTTATTTCCCATATATGACGTTGTGTGTGTTGCCACTGTCACATACAGTTTTATGTCTGTCTTAAAGTATAAATTATCTTACTGCTGTGATCCTGATGAAATCCTGTGGTTTTACCTGATCAACATTTGCAAAGGTCACTCGTCACATAAAATCTCAATGGTACTGGTGTTGTGGTTGGGTTTAAATAGTAGAAAATGACTTGTGTTCTAATAATAATAATAATCAATTTTATTTGTAAAGCGTTTTTTATGCAAGGACCCAAAGACGCTGATAGTTTAGGGGAGGGAGGGATGGTTGGAGGAGGTGTTTATTATTAGTGGGGCGGGAGGATGAGAGGCGGGGGGTGGTGGTGGGAGGTCGATGGCTTGGATGTGTGGGAATGAACGGAATCTATTGGTGGATATTAACCAATAAGTCACCAGACATGACATCATTAAATTAATAGCAAAGATGTTTTATATTTATTCTTAATTCAGTGTAACCATTCATCCCCATCTGCAAGCTAAAAATGAAAGAAATTTGTGTTTATTTTATGTAATTTTTCTTTTAAATCACATGTATAAATTCTAACATATTGATCTTGTATTGGTCTCAAAGCAATTCAAAAATGAAGGTTTTGGTAAAAAATTATGATGGTCGTCAAATAAAATGCAGTAAAAATGTCAGTTTGACAGGCAAATACAGTAAAATATCCAGACACAGTTAAATTGTCTTACAGTAAAGATTTACTGAAATTGCAGAAACAGTATTTGGATGTTACAGTTTAAATGTCCAAAATTTACAGTAAAAATACCCAGATATTACAGTAAATATAACCCAACATTACAGTAAAACTATCAGTAAAAATATCCAATTGATATTGTTAAAAATGTTTAGATTTTGTGAAGATGTATTGATGTTACTTTCAAAATGTCTTGATGTCATGTTAAAAGTATTTCAACACTACAGTAAGAATATCCTGATTTTACAGTAAGAATATCCCAGTATTACAGTAAAAATGTCCTGATATTATGTTGAAAAAAAATATCTAGACATTACAATACAAGTTGAAACATCTGAAACAAGATGTTTCAGTTAAAATATCCCAAAAGTAAAACTATAATGATGTTATTGTAAAACTGTTTCAACGCTATTGTAAAAATATTTAGAAATTACAGTAAAAATATATTGATATTACATCAAAAGTGTCTTGATGTTATGTTATGAATATCTCAACATTACAGGAAAATGAACCTGATTTTACACTAAAAATATTTAGACTTTACAGTACAAACATCATGATATTACAGTAAAACTTTATAGTAGCATAGCATTATAGGACAAATTTGATGTCTCTTTGGAATAAGACTATGAATATTGTGATGCAGCAGGTGAAATTCCTTCTGCACAGAATTTAAGTCACAGAAATTCCCTTGTCTTCGTTGGTATTGTGACATCATTCAGATCGCACACGTCCTGAAGCGTGACGATAACTTTGCCATTGACCTTGCTTGACGCCGCCCCGGCCCACCAGGTGGTGCTGTTGTGCAACGATTTCATTAATCGGAATATTTAACAAATCAGCGATTCAGTTGTGAAATTGGTGTCTATGAATTACCTCAAAATCCTTGTTTTGCTATTTTTTTTTCCTTTTGTGTGTCGCCAAACTGCGTAACGTAGATGTCCTTTTTGAATGGCTATCTACAGCAATGGCGGTATAATAGCCAGAGGTGGAGGTATGCTAGGACACTCTGTCAGACTTCCTGGTATCCTTGTTATTCAATGGAAAAGTGTTATTTTAATATCATCTAACCACATTCTTCTCTGCTTCTCACCTCATTTCCAGTTTGCTTGATACTCAAACAAAAGAGAAAAGATATGAGTACAGAACAGAGAACAGATTTTAGTCACATTATCTAGGTGTGTTAGTCCGACACAACATATTTACATACTCTAATGGTAGGTTTTACTAAGACTAATGCAGAAGTTGGATTTTTTTAGGTGTCATGTAAACATACTCGGTGTGCTTCTGGCAGGAAGTCAAGGGTACAGAGATGAAACTGGTTTCAGGAGAAGGGAAGTTCTCCTTGTGGCTATCGCTTGGTTCTGTTTGGTTCAAAAACAAATACTTGCCTAAAGCAAAGAAACTAACTTGGAACTAATCGTGATTGGCGTGCGATTTGTTGAGTCGATCAAAATCAATCCTTGACATCCCAGCAGCAACAGCAGAGGGGCCTCCATCATCATCCAGGCAGTTTGTCATAGTCTTCAGTGTCAGGTTATAGAAGAGATGAGGACTGTAAGTATTTGTCTCCTTATCGCCGACAGTAGAATGAAGCTTTACCTAATCTCAAGTTTGTCGTTCGTGATGCGTCATTGGACACGTTGGGTCATAGTTTCGTAGGTTTTGGACATTAGGATCATCTTAACGAGTAGGTACAAAAATATGTCTTTAATTAGGAAGATTACAGCTGCAACTCACTATGTGGATAGTCAGTTACTGAAAGGATTAGTTGATTACTTGTTTGGTTCATATACTGTTATTGTGTAAATGTTGATCAGTCTTTACCAGAGCTGAAGACTCAACCTAACCTCAACCTAACTCAACCTTTTTTCAATTTTCCACACCTTTCATAGCTCTCATGGCAATACAACAACTCAAATGTTCGTATAGACTCTGTGATACTACTGTCATACTACTATACGCGAGTCATATGTTGTGTTCTAACACTTACTCAAATCAATTATTACCAAAACAAAATATGTCTTCAATTATGAGAATTAGGGCTGCAACTTACTATTTTGACAGTTGATTAGTTGTTTTGTTCATAAAATGGTGTAAAATGTCGATCGCTGTTTTCCAAAGCTGAAGATTTAAAATAAAAATTTTTGTCCAGACCAACAGTCCACAACCCAAAGATCATCAATTTCCTGTTATAGAAGAATAAAGAAACCAGAACATATTCAGAATTAAAAAGCTAGAACCAAAGAATTTTATTCCTAAAATGACTCAAATCCATTAATCAATTATGGAAATAGTTGGCACTTAATGTAATGGTTGGAAGCTCATGAATTATTTGACTAATCATTGCAGTTCAGTTCTGTGTGACTTTAATACTGTACAGAAGGGACTAGTGTAAAAAAACAAGCCCCGCCCTTCCCTCTCTCTTTTTCTCCTTTCGTTCTTCTTCTCTCTTTTTTATGCCATAATATTTCATTAGACATTTACTTCAGAATGATGTGACAATCCTAGGTTGTATAATAATAATAATTTATCATTTGATTTAATATCTATCTATCTATCTATCTATCTATCTATCTATCTATCTATCTATCTATCTATCTATCTATCTATCTATCTATCTATCTATCTATCTATCTATCTATCTATCTATCTATCTATCTATCTATCTATCTATCTATCTATCTATCTATCTATCTATCTATCCATCCATCTATCTATCAGCACTCTCTCTAATCCCTTTTTGACAGTTAGTGATGTCATCGACTTTAAATAGTTAGTCACCATGGTAACGCCACACCTGGGCAGCACATCAGGCTGAAAGCTGATTGGCTCGTGGTTTTCCCTCAATATCTTTGAATCTAAAAGTCACACACTCACCAAACTTGGCGAGAGGGATTAAGCGAATCCCCTACGGTGTGTTTAGTTACCATGGTAACACGCCAAGTGGGCAGCATGTCAGGCTGAAAGCTGATTGGCTCATGGTTTTTTCCTCAACAACTTTGAATCTAAAAGCTCCTTACAAACCCTACAACTTGATGGGCCAGTTCCACGATATCCAGGCCATGCCTCCACTAAGCTGATTGGTTCATGGTTTTGGATCTTTGGATATTAAGGTTCCACACTCACTAAAGTTGGTGAGAGTGATAAAGGGGACCCCATGATCCCATCAATGGTATCATAGTGGTTCTACGAGACTCGATGGGCAAAAGGCCAGACCCACCTCTCCCAATTTTCTCGTGAACTGTCGGATCTGATGAAATACGTTGACTTGCCACCAGGGGGCTTATTCAACTATCTAGAATGTCACCCATGCTTTGGTCTTGGCAATGAAACACAGAGCAGCGAACAATCAGACTGTCACATTCTTCTCAGTGCGGTATTTCCCTCTCAGTTCATATGTTTCATACTCTAAGTTTATCCGGATTTATTGGTTGAGCTCCCTTGCGGGCGCAGATTGTGTTCCTGCGTTGGCCCTCAGCTGCCTCGGGACTGGCGTATGTCCAGGTCTCTTTGGTTTGGCCGCTGTGAGGAATGTGAACAATGCTAACAGGTCAAATTAAGAGTTTCACTCCAAAATAAGAACAAATATTTAGTCTTCAAAAGAAAGTTCCCCATTGCTATTATCCTTTAAAATGTATTTTACCTGGTGGTTTACAGTGATAACAACCATTTTTATTATTTCAACATGAGAAAGATGAACAGTATTAACTTCTTAAAGTAAAGTTGCGCAGTTTGGACATATGGTCGTCATGGTTCCTGTAATAACCAAAGGGCTGTCTGTCTCTCTCTCTCTGTCTCTTGTTGTTTTTCGTTTTTCTGTCTCTCTTTCTTTTTATCCCTCTGTCCATCTCTCTCTCTGTCCAGCACCTGACCGGCTCTCTGCTGGCTGTAGCTTTCCTCACCTCCTTTGGGAGCTCGATGCTTTATGGCTACAATCTGGCTGTGGTCAACTCCCCCGCTGTGGTAAGACACACACACACACACACACACACACACACACACACACACACACTCTAATCAGTACTCTATTCTGCCAAACACAGAACAACAAAGAGAACAACAATTTCATGCTCCAAAGGAATAAATGTAAAAAGTTATATCAGTCTCTTTATCTAGTTCTGAATCATTTTCAATATAATTATAGTCTATACTTATTGAAATATTACATTTCTGCCAAGTCTGTTCCACTAATTCTTACACACTGTACCTTTTTAATGTTAGTTTTTACCAATAATATGCAAAATTCTATATGAGAACACTTGAATTAACTTTGTTGGACTAATATGTTGTAAATAAATGAGAATACTGACATGAATGATCCTCTCTGCTGATTTCGTTATTTTCTCTTCTCGTTGGTCTGAAGTGGGCGGAGCTCAGTGGGAAAGTGATGTCACGTATTGCCCAGCACCAATCGAATTTCAGATTATTGTCTGCTTATAGTTTTATTTTCAGGATTATCTATTTTTGCACATTTTCAGAGAATTTGAAAGAATCTGAGATGAGAACAAAGTCTGAGTTATGTTAGAATGTGCAGGTATTGTATTTTTGTTTGGGCTCCAACAGGCAGAAATGTGGACATTTGCTGTCTGGACACAGACAGATGCAGAGCGGAGAAGGGCTTCTTGTTGTGAGGAATGTGAACTGCATGACACGCCGGCCTCTATTAGCAGGAATGTAGTGAGGATGACGATGAGTGTACAGTGGAGGCAATACGAAGCATGTTCCTAGAGGCATTTCTACCTTTTATTTCACTTTTCTGGAAACACAGACACATAGAAAAAAGGATGTCACTATTCTACATGTAATCTTACTCATATTAGTGTAAATCAGACCCTTCAGACTTGGATTAAAAGCAAAAAGGTGATTGGAGCCCCATGGCGGTAACAGTACAGTAACAGTATGAGTCGTAGTGAGGATGAATTCTCCAGTCGTAGCATTAGTGGTTATTTTAAAACGTTGGTTTCGCTCCAGTTCTGAATTTGCGGCCCTGCTGTCTTCAATCTCCTCAGCTGTTCGAGCCGTAATCTCGGTTTTTCTGCTCGGCGGGGGAACGCCGCGCCAACAAATCTTTTAACGCTAAGAAAATGACGTTGCGAAAATGTTGTTTATGGGCGCGTGGGAGTGGGAGTGGGGGGGGTGGAGGGGGGGCGGATGGGGACAATCTCTGAGTATTCGGTGTCTGATTTACAGAAAACAACCGGCTCATTGTGCCGGCGACCCTGCAGATGCTTTCTGAGTTTAGTCCTGTGACAGACGAGCCTCAACATTTCACACAAACAATAATATTAGATAATAATTTAATGATTTACCATCAATATTGCTGGATTTTAAGTCATGTGAAAAAACTTATTTAGCAAACATGAGGCTATAAAAACAATAAAAGAGTAACTGGGTGATGTTTTCTTTAATGGGAATCATGTGTAACTCTACATCTGGCAGCAAAATATATTCATATCACACCCAAACTCGCACAGCTACTTAAATCTCTCTTCTCAAACTACTATTGCTGGAAAAATGTGTGTATAGTCATGCTATAAATAAATAAAAGTGGTGATAGGTGACTGTAGAATAAGAGATATTAATGAGTTGTGGTTCTGTAATGTTGGAGTTACCGGTTCCTCCTGCAGGCTGATGCTGGTCCATCAACTCGTGCCGTCACATGATAAACAAATTAGGAGGTTGAGGTCAAAAAAAGACTTTGGGGATTTGATTAAACCAGATAGTTGAAAATGCCAGAGTGGGGAAGAAAAAAAAAGGGAGAGAAGGAGATAAAGAGGGTGTGTTTCATACTGGTCTCGTGGAACCAGGATATCTGGGCCACATGATACACAAAAGACCGGGTTTCCTCTCTAATCAGGAAGGAATGCTCTCTGATTGGCTAAAAGACGAAAGAGTTGACCAATTGCTCTCAATTGGTCCACTGCAGCATCTCATCTGTGAGGACAAAGTTGCATCTTCTAGTAAAAGTATTTGGAATTAGTTACCGGTAACCTGGAGAAAGAAGGAAGCTGCAGTTCCTGGAACGGCCACTTGAGGCTCCACAGGCGCTAGTGTTAAAATCATATAGAACATAATAACTATGACTCACCTTTTTCTTTTTTTTTTTTTTTTTTTAATATGGTCACTTCAGGCTACAAAAAAAATAAATAAATAAGATGGTGATGGTCAGAGGTAGGGATGCAACTAAAGGCTATTTATATAGTTAATCAATCTATCAATTATTGAAAGGAATAATTGATGTAAAATGTTGATCACTGTTTCCCAAAGCTGAAGATTCAAACTAAAATGTCCTTTTCACAGTTCACAACCCAAAGATCATCAGTTATTATTACTAACAATTATAAGACTAAAAAAGTCAGTAAGTAATAATGATATTTGATAGTTTCCCTTATTTTATTCAATTCATCATTTGGCGACAAAACAAATAGAACATCACAATTTTACTGAAGCTTCAGTTATATTATATTATACTATATAATATACTATATTATATAATAATATATTATATTATACTTAATTATATTATTTATATAGAATATAAGGATTTTTATATTACTGTTGATATATAGACTAATCTATTATGGATCATTAATCTATTATTTGAATCATTATAAAAAAATAAAAATGGTGTGAATGTTGATCAGATTTTAGGTAGGCCAACAGTCCACAACGTTTATCAAGTTACTGTTACAGAAGACTAAAGATGCCCGAAAATAATCAGATTTGAGGAGCTGGAAGCAGAAAATTTGGACATTTACTTATTGAAAATGACCTAAATGCATTAATCCATGTTATAGTTAGAGACAAAGAGATAACTTGATTCTCAGCTGCTTCACATGGTATTACTGATATAAAATAAAATATATATATTAAAGATGGTGACTTCACACTGTAAGTAGATTTACTCATTCATACACTGATTTTATGAATTATCTTTCCCCATGTGCCGCCCTGTCCAGTCTGTCCTCCTCTGTCACCTGTCCAGGTGATCAGTGGAACGCTCATTCTGATTTAAAATGGCAGTAACCTTTCTCGAACCTCTCGCCCGTACCTACAGTACATCAAAGACTTCTACAACAAGACGGTGGTGAGCCGTAATGGACCCGGACTCAGCGCCGAGACGCTGACCCTCATGTACTCGCTCACCGTGTCCGTGTTCGCCATCGGAGGCCTGCTGGGCTCCGTCATCGTGGGCATGTTGGTCACTCGCTTCGGCAGGTAACGCAAACACGCGAAAATGTGAAACAATCAGAATCAGAATTGCAGGAAGCTTGTACATGCACAAAAGTTTACATATATTTACAAAAAGATATTAAAAAAACATCCTTCTTAGATTGTTCAGATATATCATATATCTTCTTCATATCTTTAATTTAACCAGGATTAAAATCTCTAACCTGTCTCAGCAACCTGTTGTTGGTCGGCTCTGGAATTATTTATTATAAAGTTCAATGAGTTTTAAAAACACTCTTGCTTGCTTTAGGGCTGAGTAACACGTGCTGTATGAGCCTGAAAACCTCCAGCAGCCGGGTGGAGTTTGACCCTATTTGTCCTTAGTTGCCTTCAGAGTTGTGTTCGGACAGAACGTCAGCCACTAACCCCCCCAGACTGTCCAACCATCAGGGTGGACAGAGGCCAGTTGGCAGTGGAGGCCTGAGAGACTCTCTGCAGCATCTGGTGCTGCCACTGAGCAACGAGGAGCTGGAACACAGCGAGAACACACTGAATACACACTGAATACACACTGAAAAAACGCTGATAACACACTGATAACACACTGAATACACACTGAATACACACTGAAAAAACGCTGATAACACACTGATAACACACTGAATACACACTGAAAACTCACTGGAAACACACTGAAAACACACTGATAACACACTGAATACACAGTGAAAACACACTGAATACACACTGAAAAAATGCTGATAACACACTGATAACACACTGAAAACACAGTGAAAACACACTGAATACACAGTGAAAACACACTGAATACACACTGAAAAATGCTGATAACACACTGATAACACACTGAATACACAGTGAAAACACACTGAATACACAGTGAAAACACACTGAATACACAGTGAAAACACACTGAATACACAGTGAAAACACACTGAATACACAGTGAAAACACACTGAATACACAGTGAAAACACACTGAAAACACAGTGAAAAAATGCTGATAACACACTGATAACACACTGATAGCACACTGAATACACAGTGAAAACACACTGAATACACACTTATAACACACTGAAAACACACTAAAAAATGCTGATAACACACTGATAACACACTGAAAACACACTGAATACACAGTGAAAACACACTGAATACACAGTGAAAACACACTGAATACACAGTGAAAACACACTGAATACACAGTGAAAAAACACTGAATACACAGTGAAAACACACTGAATACACAGTGAAAACACACTGAATACACAGTGAAAACACACTGAATACACAGTGAAAACACACTGAATACACAGTGAAAACACACTGAAAACACACTGAAAAAATGCTGATAACACACTGATATCACACTGATATCACACACTAAAACACTAATAATGTTTATAACACACTGTTAAAACAGTGAAAACACACTGTTAATGCACTAACACACTAATACCACTGTTAACACACTGATAACACACTAAAAACATGCTGATACAGTGAAAACACATTGATAACACATTAAAACACTAATAATGCTTATAACACACTAATAAAACTGTGAAAACACACAGTGAAAACACACTAATAACACAGTGAAAACACACTAATAACACACTGTTAACACACTAATAACACACTGTTAACACACTAATAACACTGTTAACACACTAATAACACAGTGAAAACACACTAATAACACACTGTTAACACACTAATAACACTGTTAACACACTAATAACACAGTGAAAACACACTAATAACACACTGTTAACACACTAATAACACTGTTAACACACTAATAACACAGTGAAAACACACTAATAACACACTGTTAACACACTAATAACACACTGTTAACACACTAATAACACTGTTAACACACTAATAACACAGTGAAAACACACTAATAACACACTGTTAACACACTAATAACACTGTTAACACACTAATAACACAGTGAAAACACACTAATAACACACTGTTAACACACTAATAACACAGTGAAAACACACTAATAACACACTGTTAACACACTAATAACACTGTTAACACACTAATAACACTGTTAACACACTAATAACACTGTTAACACACTAATAACACTGTTAACACACTAATAACACACTGCAACGCACTAATAACACACTGTTAACACACTAATAACACTGTTAACACACTAATAACACTGTTAACACACTGTTAACGCATATACATGTGTTATCAGGTAGGTGGTGTAGTAAATAATATGGATGAGGTGACACACACACACACACACACACACACATGTACAACACCCAAAGTCACAGACACACACACCTACAGATACAGTAAAACACACACACACACACACACACACTGATGCCCCCCTGGCTGCCACCCCTCCCCCCAGTGCCCTGTCGTCCTTCAGCGTCCCTCCGTCCCTCCGTCCCTCCGTCCCTCCGTCCACTCCACGTCCTTCACAACTAGTCCTGAAAGTCCAGAGTAAAGTTTGTTTTTTTTCTCATCAGCTGAAAAGCCTCGCTCACCTCCACTAGCTCACCGAACATCGTGGACATTTAAATGCAAATGACCGGCGGCTGATTTAATGTCGTATTAAGGAGCTGATCAGTGTTTTCACGGCGGTGTTTTACAGCCAAACGCAGATTATGAGCCTGTGTTGGTGTTTTATTGCTGATCAGGACTTATACATGTCAGTCATTATAACTCAGAGGAGGCTGCATCACGCCTTAGGTCATGTGTATTAATGTTTATTCAGAATGTGTGTGTGTGTGTGTGTGTTTTACAGGAAAGGCACGGTGGTGAACACGACGGTGCTGGTGTTCCTGGCCAGCACGCTCATGGGCTTCAGCAGGATTTGTGGTTCTCCTGAGATGGTGATTATCGGCCGCTTCATCACAGGAATTCACTCAGGTACGTTTACAGCTGCTAACACCTGGCCGAGGGACGCTCACGGGTCGATGGC
Organism: Eupleurogrammus muticus; assembly: GCA_036785175.1. Lineage (NCBI taxonomy): Eukaryota > Metazoa > Chordata > Actinopteri > Scombriformes > Trichiuridae > Eupleurogrammus > Eupleurogrammus muticus. The sequence continues at coordinate 239,267 of JAYKQN010000030.1, read as the reverse complement.
TGGGTGCACTTCCATTTCCGCGTGTTGAAGTTTCTTTGGGTAAAAGGCCGCAAATCTTCTCCCAATGGATGAGCCAGTGTTTATGAATTGAAGCAACCTCCATCAGAGCTGCAACTAACCACTATTCTGATCTAAATAATCTATTGATTATCAAATAATCAAATAAAATGGTGTAAATACACCACTAAGTGTTGCCCGAAGTTGAAGAATCAAACAAAAACACAACCCAAAGATCATCAGTTCACTATTAATAAAGACTTCACAAGGTTGTTTTAACTCATATTCTTTTTTTCAATTTAATCTTTTTTTAAGAAACCAAAAAACTGAAATCACTAAAATTATTAGTAATGCAAGATACTTCTAATCAATATTGGATTAAATGTAGTAAATGCAAGATATTTGCACTTATTAAGGTCAAGTGGATTTACTGTAAAAAAAATTATACTGCATATGAAAACTCAAGTTTACTAGTAAAGAAGATTAAAGAAACCAGAAAATAATAAGATTGGAAAAACTGGAACCAAAAACTTTTTTATTATAATGTAATTTTATCTCATGTTTTTGACCCTTTTACTCATATTTTTAGTTTTTTTTTTATATTTTGCAATTTATATTTATTTATTTTTTTAAATCAGCAAAATTATCTGCCTAAGAAATAAGATATACAAGATAATTGTACTCAATATTGCATTAATTGTGCCAAAATACAATATATTTTTTACTTGTTAAGGCTAATTTTTTCAATTAGATTAGTTTTAGAAACTTATTTAAGTAAACTTCAAAATATTTTCAAGTCAAACTGAGAGAAAAGAAAAAAAATCATCTATTAATTATTGAACCAATCTAATCAGTTTACTGTATAAATGTAATATTGTGGAGTTCTGGTCCACATGGATCAGTTCTGAGTCGCAGCAGAAGCTTGTTTTTTTTTTTTGGCACTGACCAGAGAACCAGCTGTTGGATTCCAGCTGTGACCCAGGTCATAAAGCTGAAAGCGGAGCAGTCTGGACTTGGCTGGACCGGGTGGGGTGGGGGGTTCTGGAGCAGCGGGACGCTTGTCGGGAGCCAGAGACGCTGGTCGTGGCCCTAGGTGCAGGATCTCAGGTGTGGGGGGGACGTGGTTTTTCTTCAAAGCGGTCCAGCCGGGGTCCAGACTGGTCCCAGCAGGGCCCCTGATCATGTAGACTGAGGATATTTCCAGACTCCTGAATCTGACACCAGCTACACAGGTGCCATTTTTTTATTTTAAATCAAGAATCAAGTGTAGGTATCATATTCAGGAACATATATGTTGACAAGTAGCCACAAACCTGTTGGATTTTTACTCGTATATTCACAGAAATATTATGACTAGCTGTAAAAAAACTGAAAAAAACACTGAATTTGAAGCAATTCCCAAAATATAAATAAATATAAATCATGTAAATCATGTAAATTGAAGTAAAAATTTCGTGATAAATACATAAATAAATAAATATGTGGATCAGTCCTGATAGACGGAGACAAGTCTAATTAAATTAACAAAACATTAAGATTTTTTATATGAGATATAAATTCACAAAATGCCAGAAAACAGGCAACTATAATAATGTTTGTCTTCACTCGATAAAGTATAAAGCTTTAGAGACACTAATATTCCAGTAGACTGAAAACATAACCAATTTAAATGAATAGTTTCAATTGGAAACCCTTAAGTGAATTAAGGTAATTGAAAATAAAATTTATTGTAGACATTTTATAAACTAAACATGTAAAAATCTGAATAAAAACGTTAAAACAAAAATGAAATGAAAAGGTTCTTTCAAAGCTATATAGAAATTTAATTGGGAAGTGTAAAGCTGTGTAAAACTCTATTACGTCACGTTCTTTTTCGGCTCTTTTTCCTCCTGCAGGAATCTCTCTAAGCGTCGTACCCATGTACCTGGGTGAAATAGCTCCTAAGAACCTCCGCGGCTTCCTGGGTCTGGTTCCCAGCATCTTCATCGGCACCGGAGTCTTCGCTGCTCAGATCCTCGGCCTGCATGAGCTTCTAGGGAAGGTAAAACAGCCCCGTTCATCACAGCAGCCATGGAATATTTATTCAAACCTAACGTTTATATTATGTTAGTTCACTCCAAAATGTCTTATGACCATGAAACTAGACAAAAACCTCATCACAGTCATTACAGGAATGTATTTGCCCTTTCTATGAAAACATCCGTATAACTTCAGCTCATTAGAAATGCTGCTGTTTATCAATTTGACCCATAAAATCCAATTATATCACTCTGATTCCTAAACATCTCATTCTTACCTCTTTGGTTTAATGTCCTATTTTACCCTTTTATTTATTACATTGTGCATTGTTTAATACAAAGGACTAAAAAGCAAAAACACAGGGAAACTGATAAAAATCTATGCAGACTAACTTATCTACAAGACATTTTAAAATAGACTAAAGATGACAAGATTTACACAGTGTTAATGTGAAATTCAGCAGTGTCATATAATATATAATATATAACACATATAATATAATACATACTGAACCTTGAGGAGAAGAAAAGAGCTGAAGTCGACAAATGAAAAGGTTTTTGCAAACAACAAAGCACTTTACCAACCCTAATATACCTATAGCTGACTGTCTTTTTAAATGCTCATATTTTTTCATAATGCATTCTCCAGGAGGAGTACTGGCCCCTGTTCCTTTCCATCGTGATGGTGCCCACCTTCATCCAGCTGATGCTGTTGCCATGGTTCCCGGAGAGCCCCAGGTACCTGCTGATCGAGAAGCACAACGTCCACGCCACCATCACAGGTCAGTGTGTTACGGGGTATGTGCGGTCGACCCCCTGGTGGGCAGGAAACGCGTGAATTCCCTATCTCTCCCATGTGCCTCAGCTCTGAAGTGGTACAGGACCAGGTGCAACATCCAGGCCGAGATCGAGGAGATGCAGGAGGAGCAGCGCTCGCTGTCCTCCATCGAGACGGTGTCGGTGTGGAAGCTGCTGTTGGACGACTCGGTGCGCTGGCAGGTGCTCAGCGTGGTGGTCATCAACATCGGGATGCAGCTGTCCGGCATCGACGCTGTGAGCACGGTTTACACAACTGAGTGATGTATACGTAGAACGAGAGGAGGGAAATGGTATTGAGGAGTCACTACAGTCATTTTCTAAGTTTAAGTTTCTTCCCCAAGGAAAAACTTTTGGTAGTCTGTATTATTGCGACTATTTTAAAAGTATAGTGTAACGATTAGTTACTAATTAGTTGTCAACTTTTACATTAATCACCAAATATTTTTATATTAATTAATCATTTTGAGTCAATTTTATAAAGAAAATGTCAAAATTCTCTGATTCTAGCTTCTGAAATTTTATTTCCTGGTTTCTTTTGTTTCCTATATTACAAAGACATTTTTAGGTTGAATCTTCATATGACATTTTACACCATTTTATGAACTGTACAACTAATAGATTAATTGATCAAAGTACTCACTAGTTGCAGCTGAAGTGTACATGTATGACGTCAAACATTTCTGGTTTGATTTTTAATTTTGGATTGTTTCCTTTCTTGATTTTGGAATACATCTATCTATTGTTCTATAATGAAACATAATAAAAATATTTACTTAATTGTTAGGACTATGGCTTAAAATTCCTCCTCCTACAGACACAAATTGACATTAAATTTCCTACATGTAGATTTTGAAGGCACAATAATTAAGATTAAAGTTACCAAACTTTGTAATCTAATAGTCTAATGTAAATATTGTCTAACATTCTATAAATGGAAATTGAGAAATGATGAATAAATGTTTCATTAATGTCTAATTAAACCCTGCTCACTGATATTTAAACTATATTTGTATTTTTCTTTTTCCACAGATCTGGTTCTACACTAACGACATATTTCAGAATGCAGGAATCCCCAAACCAGAGATCCAGTACACCACAGCAGGCACAGGGATCATAGAAATCATCGCTGGACTCATCGGGGTGGGTTCATAGACTTAGTTCACAGGTTTTATGGTAAAACTCAGATCAGAGTGTGTGAAGTTTGCTTGTTGCGTCCTGCAGTGTTTCACCATAGAGAAGTTGGGCAGGAGGCCGCTGATGATCGGAGGCTTCGCCATGATGGGGATATGCAGCGCTGGAATCACATTATCCCTCATTTTACAGGTGTGTGTGTGTGTGTGTGTGTGTGTGTGTGTGTGTGTGTGTGTGTGTGTGTGTGTGTGTGTGTGTGTATGTGTGTGTGTGTGTGTGTTTAGTTGTCTAGACGGATGTAAAAACAAGTGTAGACATATGTGTAAACAGGTGTTTAGACAGGTGTGTGTAGACAGGTGTGTAGACAAGTGTGTGTCTAATGAAAACATCGACAGTTACAACAAATTTAATAAAGATTATGAAGATCTGTGTGTTTTTGTGATTCTCCAAACTGAAATAATAGTATTAATTGTGTAAAAATATTTCATCATGTCATCTGCATACAACAACACTCCATCATGATCTACATTTATTATAACTGGGAGCGGTTGTCTTCACTCCCGTCTGGTTTATTGTTGTTTCTTTCTGTCACCAAACAAACGTTTTCAGACTGACTCTGGCTGTTTTTCTCCTGCAGACTCACTTAATATTAATGCGATACTTCAGCGTCTGCTGCGTGGTCGGCATCATCGCTGGATTCTGCATCGGTCCAGGTGAGTTCATCGTAATCCCAGCTCAGTTCCATGAGATTTACTTTGTGGGACTCAGCATTTTAAAAGCAAAGCTGCAATGATTAGTTGATTGATTAGTTACTAGTACAATAATTAACAACTATTATGATAGATTGAATAGATAGATGAACAGATTATCAATATTTGTAGCTGACAGTGATTCTGATGTTTTCTTGCTAAACCTTTTTCATTGAAATAGATCTGATTGCTTAATTGAGAAGTGATTAGGTGTTTTCTGCACCTTGTTGCGCAAACACACACACACACACACTATATTATTGACTCAGCAGCTGTGTTTGTTATGAAATGTCGCCCTCTGGCTGTCATGTTGAAGAACTTCAGGAATAGAAATTACTTTAAAAAAGACTTCAAATGCTATTTATTTTATTTTTTTACACATAAATGTAAATGTACATTCTGTAGAATCTTTTACTAAGTGATAAATATGTTTAATTTGTTTGCTGCAATGCTGAGAAACATGTAAGAGAGACAAATTATTCTGTTTAATGATAGAAGATAATAAATATAATAGTGATATGTATTGTTTAATATGTGGCCCTCACCTGATTGGCTGATACTGTTTATCTGTAATTAGTCTTCAGTGTGAAAGATGATGAATGAACATTAATAATCAAATAATGACGATGAATAATATATTCACACACACACACGCACACACACACACACACACACACACACACACACACACACACACACACACACACACACACACACACACACACACACACACACCAGTAGAAACGCTGTGTTCCTCATTGAAATTACATGAAGCTTGTTTAAATTATTAGAGAAGCTATTGTTCATCTTTATTCATACGTCACATAAATAAAGTCGCACGCTTTCCTTTCTGGAGACTTTCTATAACCTGCTGCATAGGTTTCCACGTTTTAAATGATCATATTCATCATATTATTATCATATTATAGGTGTTCACTTTTAAGCACAGTAAATGCATTCACGTTTTTCCATGCGTGTTTCCAACATGATATAACATAACAGACCAAGTCAAACAAAACTAGATGTTACATCACACAGATAGAACAGTTTGTCTTTTTCATTAAACATTTTTTTATGTTAACACATTACAATAACAAATGGTTGGTCTGTTTCTTCTGCAATTTTAGTTATATCTGTTTAAAAGTCCTCCTAAACCGAGGCCCTAAATGAGTGTATGTGGTCTCGTTGCAGCCGGGGTTCCTTTCCTGATCACAGCGGAGCTGTTCAAACAGTCGCACCGTCCCGCCGCCTACATCGTGGGAGGATCATTGAACTGGCTGTCCAACTTCACCGTGGGCTTCGTCTTCCCCTTCCTACAGGTCATACTTTAAAGTTTCATTTTGAACTATAATAGTTTTTCTCTTTTCCTCCCTCCTTCCTTCGCTCTTTCTTTACTTCTATCCTTTCTTCTTTATTATCTTTCCTTCAATCTTTCCTTCTTCTTACTTTACTTTCATCCTTTCACTCCTTCCATCTGTCCTTTCAGCCTCAAACTTTATTTCTCTCCGCTTCTTTCCTTCCTTCCTTCCTTACTCCTATCCCTCCTATCACTCCTTCCCCCTTTCGTTCTTTCCTTCTATCCTTTCTACATCGTTATATCCTTCCTTCCTTCCTTCCTTCCTTCCTTTCTTCCTTCCTTCCTTCCTTCCTTCCTTCCTTCCTTCCTTCCTTCCTTCCTTCCTTTATTCCTTCCTTCCTCCTATCCCTCCTTCCCCCCTTCCTTCCTTCCTTCCTTCCTTCCTTCCTTCCTTCCTTCCTTCCTTCCTTCATTCCTTCCTTCCTCCCTTCCTTCCTTCCTTCCTTCCTTCCTTCCTTCCTTCCTTCCTTCATTCCTTCCTTCCTTCCTTCATTCCTTCCTTCATTCCTTCATTCCTTCATTCCTTCCTTCCTTCCTTTCCTTCCTTCATTCCTTCCTTCATTCCTTCATTCCTTCCTCCCTTCCTTCCTTCCTTCCTTCCTTCCTTCCTTTTCTCCCTTCCTTCATTCCTTCCTTCCTTCCTTCCTTCCTTCCTTCCTTCCTTCATTCCTTCCTTCCTTCCTCCCTTCCTTCCTTCCTTCCTTCCTTCCTTTTCTCCCTTCCTTCCTCCCTTCCTTCCTTCCTTCCTTCCTTCCTTCCTTCCTTCCTTCCTTCCTTCCTTCCTTCCTTCCCCCCTTCCTTCCTTCCTTCCTCCTATCCCTCCTTCCTCTTTTCCTTCTATCCTTTCTCCCTCATTATATCTTTCCTTCCTCCCTTCTTCTTCTTCTTTTTCTTTTTCCTCCACCCTTTCTCCCATTTTAATCTAATAAAATATTCTCTTTTCTCTGTGGACCAGCATCTTTTCCTCCATGTCGGTTCTGCACCATTTTCTGCAGCATCAGTGACTCAGACTCAGTTTTTTTTGTGCGTGCAGATGTCGGCCGGCGCCTACTGCTACCTGGTGTTCGGCAGCGTCTGCGTGGCCGTGGCCGTCTACGTCTACATCGTCATCCCCGAGACCAAGAACAAGACCTTCATGGAGATCAGCCGCATGTTCACCAAGAAGGAGGCCATCCCCGAGACGCAGGGCCTGGTGCACGTGGACCAGCTGAAGCTGAAGAAGATGAACGGCTACAGCAGCCTGGACCACGCCTCCATGGAGTACGACAGCTCCTCCTCCGTCCCGTAAAGCCGGGTCCCATTCATGCCGCAGGACACATTCACCCAAACGCTGACTCTCGTCGGGTAAAGCTGGACGTTTTCGCCTGGATCAAACTCAGGATCAAAACACTGCTGAATAAACAGAATGTGCAAATTCTAGATTTCATGTGTCAGTCAGTCTAAAAAACCTTTTTAAAGAAAAGTCCCTGCTGTCACTAAAAATAATAATAAAACAAAGTCCACGAGCAGTCAGGTGATCAGATTAAGGCTGTCAACTCCATAATAAGGCATTAGTTTATTGTTTTTTGAACAAGGGCATCATAGTTTAAAAAAATGCAGATGAGACATGAAGCTTTATTGGGCTGATATGGAAGCATCAGCCAAAAATGTTAATATATTGGTTAGTAACCATTGTATACAAGTTAATATTTAAAAGGAAGTGAAGAAAAATAATACAAATTAAAAGCTATAAGAGATTTAATATAAAGAATAAAAAAGAAAAGAGAAAGAATTTATACATAAAGAAAATCTAAAACAGCAATACAGAATACTTCTTAACTATAGATAAACTATATTTCCCATAGTATTGGTTCACCAATCCAAATCCACCATCCGGGGAGCAAAGAAAGGTCCATAAAGACCTGGATGGGTCTGGTGTGGAGGAACGTGACTGGCCTCAACCTGATGGGATGAATTAGACCAAGAGACCAGACCTTCTCCTCCACCATCAACGTGTGACCTCACAAAATGTGCTTCTGGAAAAAAAAATGGTCAAAAAATTCCCACGACCTTGTGGACAGCCTTTCCCAGACGAGTCGATGTCACTTAAATTCATATGTGAGTCAAGGCAGGTGAGCGATTACTTTTTGCAAATATAGTGTACTATGTGGTTGATGGTACTTTTTAAGACTTAAATGATAAGAGTGATGATGAAATATGCTTATATTTTGGGGTAGATGGATCCAAAGATATGGACCATGTTAAGGTAAATTGACCCAGAATATATATAGAGATCGTATAAAATGTCTTGCAGCATAACTGTTAACTTGGTTGTTGGGTAAGAATATATCACTAAACGTTGGCGGCTGCAAGTAATGATCAATTATCTGTTGGTGTGGCTCCATCTACTCATCTGCAGAATCTAAGAATATACTTTAATGAAACTTCAACCATGTTTCAACCATTTATTTTAAGATTTAAATATTCGTAAGTAAAAAAAATAAAGGCATCAAATCACAGCAAATGTGGTGTAAGACTTGTGTGAGTCTCCAGGATCAGAGGTTAACTGTCTGACACACACACACACACACACACACACTGTTAGACACACACATACAGCGCATTATATTTGAACCAATCAGAAGCCAGCAAATCAAATAGTAATAAATTGATCACTTTACATGACTTTACATGTAGAGAAACTGAGAAGCTCCACACTCAGTTTGTATTTTTCCATTTTCACAGAGGTGACCTTAGAAAGTGTGTGTGACATCAATGTCTATACAAATACAGCAGGTCATCACATTGTCACAACCCTGTTCCACCACTGATCTGTCAATATGACAAACTTGATGCAGTGATGGAACAGCTCTGACCCTCATTAGTACATTGTACACAGAAAGGTGAGATGGCATCTAAAGAAGAAAATCTACACACTGTCTGATTATCTTGATTCGCTCGTGTTTTATATACGTTTTTATATACGAGTCACCCTAATACACATCATGCACTTGTTATACACACACCAACCACCTTTAATACACCCCAGTCACCTGCAATGTTCATAAGTAACTTGTAGAACACATGAGATTCTGGAAGTACACACCATTATCCGTAATACACACCAGGCACTTGTAGTACACATCAGGTACCTGTACTCTCTCTCAAATTTGAATCAAGGCAACTGGACTCCTTATTGTCTCGAAGACATTTTGCCTATTATCTAATGGGCTTTATCAGTAGGTAGGCATCATCCTCATTAGTTCACAGTGTAACAAACAATGGAATGAGACCCAGGTATTTATCCTCTGTTTATATTTGTGAAAGTACTGATTTCACTTAACCATTGTTGGTATCTCATGTAAACAACAATCAATTGGGTCTTGTGAACCCTGGAAAACAACAGCCATTAGGGTCAAGTGTAACCCTTGAGAATGAAAATCGTTGAGAGTCATGTGGGGTTAAGTAGTTGACACACCTGAGTATAAATTAAAGGCCAATGTTATATATGGGGGATAGGTGGTGTCGCAGACCCCCCTCCATTGTTAAGGTATGGATGGTAATGGTATTCTGTATTATGGATTGCTTTAAAACTATTTGTACTTGCTGTCTTCAAAGGAGTTTGCCTTTTTCTTTAGAGTACAGGTACCTGTAGTACACACCGGATACCAGGAGTACCCACCAGACACCTGCAGTACTCACCAGTAGCCAGATGTGAGGACAGAACAGTGGCAGCCTGTTTTAATCCCGGCATTGATCATAATAAATACAATTTTTTTTTTTCGTTTCGGGGGGGGGTTGAGGAGAGGGGGTGGGGTCTATCGCGTCTATAGTGGCACTTTAATAAGAAAATGTCAGTATTAGTAGTGTTTGCACCTGTGTCCAGTGTTAGCAGAGATTCAGTTGTATATATGCATTATGTAAGTATGATAACACAAACAATTAAAAACATTTTAAATAAATTAATGCTAGATTCGGTGAAGGGACCAGAGTTTGTGGGGAATGAGGTGTGTGCAGTACGAATGTGTAACAGATATTAACCTTTTAAAAAATACATTTTTTAATATTTTGTATATTGCGATAAGAAATACTCTATGACGTTAAATCACGGTATTTATGCATGTTTTTGAGTCTGTCCTGTTGTTTTTGTTGCATTGTGTTTCTTTACCATCGTTTTCACACTTGTCTCAACGTGTTCAGTTTGACCACATCAGTGGACAACATGAACTAAACAGCGCTTTGAATACCTCAGTTAGTTTTCACCAGCAGCAAGAATCTGTACATTCAGATCCCTGTGGGTGGAAATATGCTGCATTTACACAAGGAAATGCAAATATATGCTTGAAATAAGACAGAATATAAAGGTTTTAGACAGTTTTCAAAACTAATAATAGCTTTTTACCATTGTAATTCATGCTTATTACTTTTTAGAATGTCATATTAGTCTCAGTATCACAGTAGTGTTGATACAGGCTGCAGATAAAAATAATTCAGCTGCTCTATAGATTATTACCATTATTCATTTTTGGCCACTTGCATATTTTACCAGCATTTATCTTTTAAATGGTGCTAATTATGGTCCTTGGTCCTGTTTTTGCATCAAAATGTATGTATTTAGGGGGAACATGGATATAATTGTTCCCTTGTTTCACTTCTAGTGCTGTATATGTGCATTAGAAACACCAACAGACGTCCAACACTGGTGCTTTTTGCTTTTCATGTAATGTATTTTGAGTAATTGATTGTACTATGTTTTTGTCTGAGTTTATTGCACTGTGAGAGCAAATGTTAAGACACAGTAAAGCTCACTGCAGAATTCTGTTGCTCTTGTGATTCGTCATTCATTGTAATGATAAAACATGAATTAATTTACAGTTTAGTGAGAATTTACCACAGTCAGATGTTACTGTAGCTGCTTGAATTGAAGTATTTGTGGATGCACGAATAGAGAAAAGGGACATTTACACTGCAAAGATTCAAGTTGTTTGTGTGTTTTCATCTGCTCAGGTGTGTGTTAAAGTTACTGTGTGTGTGTGTGTGTGTGTGTAGTTTTGATTGTGGTTGAGACAAGTGTGAAAATTATTGTAAAATACTATAAAACTCTTAAACCTTAATCTAGACTACAGGCCACAAATTATATTTTTGTAAACCACATCAAAGGTCTAATTGGGCTTATAAAAGAACATAAAAATAAGAGAAACAATGATTCTGTGTCCAAAATCATGTACATCTGCACTTACACCTAATATTTTAAGTGAATATACTACTCTTTAAAAGCTTGGGATCACTAGTAAATGTCCTTATTTTTAAAAGAAAAGCACAATTTTTCTATATAATAATAATAATAATATCTAAAACATAATTGTCTGGTTGATCCTCAGCAAAGGGCATTCACAATAAGCAGTGTGTGAAAATGTAGCGCACGTGGCGCACTCTTATGTGTGGATCGTAGTGACGTAGCGGAGTCTACGTCGCGTAGTTACGTCACTACGTAGCAGGAGATAGTAAAAATGTACGTAGACATCTACGGAGCTGATGCCGGCGTAAATGTCTCGGAAAAACGCTTGTTGTAACACGAAAAACACTCCACAACAGTATATTCTTATTATATTCGTGTTTTCTATCGACTGCCAAATGTCGGCGACCAAGGCTCCGATGGTCGGTTTTTGTCTTTACAAAATAGTAGAAGAAGAAGACGCATTTCCGGTAAGTGCGCAGCGGCAGATTTTAAAAACAGTTTTCTTCATTTTTGTGTAAAACTGATGGAAAAAAGATCAACTGGGTCACTCACAAAGATATTAAAAAAAAAAACAAGTAGGATTTGTTTTCATTACCAGTCACTGCAGCGACATGAAATTAAAACGAGATAAAACGATCCCATGTTTAAATACACTGAAACCCATATGAGGTGTAGAAATGATTTATAGTTTTTATAAAAGATGAAAAATTAAATATAAAAAATAAAAGATGAAAAATTAAATATGTCACAGACACACAAACACACACACACACACACACACACACACACACACACACACATCAAACGTAGGTCAACTCTGACCTCTAGTGGCCAGAAAGTGAATTACTCCACTAACACTTGACGAATGTTTAGGAACATTTTCAATTGAAGGTGTTTCTGTGCATCGTTAATAATTAACAATTTTTAATTCTAATATTATTAATAATAATTTGTATTTTGCTAGACAGTACATTTTTATAAATTCTCAGCAGTTTCATCAATGAATGAACATTAATCCTCATCATAAAAAGATGGATTTTTACACTGAAAAGTCTATAACTTTAAAGGTTTTCTACTTTATTTGACTCATTTGGGTAATTGAAGCTCCATATTTTCTTTTTTTTTGCAAAACTCTATGTGTGTATTCTGTTGTAAAAAAATTTGAAGTTTACAGCAAGAAAAGCACGTTTGTTTATGCTCACCACGTGTTTTAAGACATACGTGCAACATGTGAATCTGTGTTTTACTAAATCACATCTCCTTCCTAACATTTAGCTGAGGATTCATCTTGAAATCATCTGAGCAATATTTTTTTTTTATTTCCAGTTTTGTTTGTGGAACTAGCCTCATTTAGTGAATGTGTCATCAAATCACACATTGTTTAATGTGTTTTACACACTGAAAAATCTAACATTTCCACCAGATTGTTGACCTATTAATTATTAATATTAATTTAAATATGTTTATGTTCTCCTTCTATCACCTAAATAAGATAATAATCATTTTGTAATGCACCATAATGCACTTTTTCTGTCTATAAATCTACATTCCCACACACACACACACACCTCACCTGATAATTAATGGCACCACCTTTGTCTCTAATGAGCTTTCTATTGATCTTTATTGCTGTGTGTTCAGCTCTGGTCACACAAGCGTGTGCGTTGTGTGTGTGTGTGTGTGTGTGTGTGTGTGTGTGTGTGTGTGTGTGTGTGTGTGTGTGTGTGTGTGTGTGTGTGTGTGTGTGTGTGTGTGTGTGTGTGTGTGTGTGTGTGTGTGTGTGTGTGCACTTATTGAGGCGCAGGACAGTGACAAACGTGTGTCATTGTGGAACAAGGCTAGTGACAGATGATCTGGCGTCGCTGCTGTAATTAAACCACAGAAGAAGAACTGAGACATTACGTTCCAGACAGGATCAACGTGTAGGAACAAAATTAAAAGTTAAAGTTCACTATTAAAGCTTTTATGCATGTCTGATAGTATAAAAATTAGGCAAAGAAATCAATAAAAAATAATATAATAAATAATATGGAAGTATAAAGCTGGGCTGTTTTTCCGCTGCCTGTTGTTCTTCTCAGAGAGTCGACCACTTTATTTATAGATGAAATCCTTGTAATGATCTATTATTTTTAATTCCACAGCTGTTATGCTTAAGCTGCTGCTGCTTCCTCCTTTAAATATATCACTGTTAACTTCTGGAGATTCAATAGAGAAGGCTGTATTTATTTATGCTAACTTATTGTGATTTATTCACTGTTGATCTGTTGCCTCTTATGAATATTGCTGCTAAATCTGATGTTTTCTGAGTATTATTAATAAGCTGCAACAAACAAGCTTTTATTCATTTAAAAGACAAACAGACTGAGGCAAAGATTCTTCCTCAAAGCTAAAAACATTCTGACTTCAAACTTTCTCTAATCCGACTGCTTTTATTTCCCCACATCTCTTTATGTGTAGTACTACTTCTTTATACATGTATTTCTATCTACTCAACAATTCAAAGTTTTGGGGTCTCTTAGAAATGTCCTTATTTTGTAAAGAAAAGCAGCTTTTTTCAATGAAAATAACATTAAACTAATCAGAAATACACTCTATACATTGTTAATATGGTAAATGATGATTCTAGCTGAAAATATCTGTTATATATCTGTGTCCGAGCCAATTTAAAGACCTGATCAGACCTCCTGCACCTCTGGTTTCTCCCCTGCTCTCGTCTGGGGCGGCGGTTTGACGGCGGTTTGTAAAAGCCGCGGCGGGCAGCTGCTGAATGTGACACGTCCCTGCTACCTGCCGTAAGCGTTTTGTGGCTGTGTTTGTTGTGCCGCGCCGGTCTGGACTTTACGCTGAGGCGGCATCCTGCTCAACAGACACATCAATGCATCAGGAACAATGACAAAGCTGCAGCTTCCAAAGGTCTCTGCACCGTCACTGTATGAAATGATACGCTTTTTAATGCTTTTAAGGCTCCCTGAGATCACACAGTCTTCTGAGCATGCCTGAGTCATTTGTAATCATGCATCAGATCAATTTTAACTCTTCGATCAGATTTCATTTGTTTTATCTCAAACAGGCAGTGTATTGTATATATATTGTATGTAATAGAAACATAATGACAGGCAGAGATAGTTTGCAAGTTACAGAAGAGGCTGGAGGAAGCGCTTCTCAGGTTCAGCTCCTCCTTAAAACGTCATGTGTGCACATATAAACGTATTAATCCTGATATAAAACAAAACCCTGCATATAAACATCCAAGGCTGGATAAAAACCCTTTGTCAAAAACGTATAAAGTGCTCAGTAGTTTACAACCTGGAGGTGGAGACTCTAAAAGTGACCTGAGAGGTCACACAGGACCTGAGACTCAGACCAGTTCCCTGATGGCTCCTATAGACCCCCCTGACTGGTCGACTGGTCTGAACAGATCTTTACACTAAGGTGGAGGGGTCAATCAACTAAATTTTATTTGTAGAGCAACTTTCATCAATGAAACTTGCAAAGCAAAGTGTTTTTCAGAATACCAATAGTAAAAAAAAAAGATGTATCATGTGCAGATGTAACATGTGCAGATGTAACATGTGCAGATGTAACATGTGCAGATGTATCATGTGCAGATGTAACATGTGCAGATGTATCATGTGCAGATGTATCATGTGCAGATGTAACATGTGCAGATGTATCATGTGCAGATGTATCATGTGCAGATGTTACATGTGCAGATGTATCATGTGCAGATGTATCATGTGCAGATGTATCGTGTGCAGATGTATCATGTGCAGATGTATCGTGTGCAGATGTATCATGTGCAGATGTATCGTGTGCAGATGTATCATGTGCAGATGTAACGTGTGCAGATGTAACATGTGCAGATGTATCATGTGCAGATGTATCATGTGCAGATGTATCATGTGCAGATGTAACATGTGCAGATGTAACATGTGCAGATGTATCATGTGCAGATGTATCATGTGCAGATGTAACATGTGCAGATGTATCATGTGCAGATGTAACATGTGCAGATGTATCATGTGCAGATGTATCATGTGCAGATGTAACATGTGCAGATGTATCATGTGCAGATGTATCATGTGCAGATGTTACATGTGCAGATGTATCATGTGCAGATGTATCATGTGCAGATGTATCGTGTGCAGATGTATCATGTGCAGATGTATCGTGTGCAGATGTATCATGTGCAGATGTATCGTGTGCAGATGTATCATGTGCAGATGTAACGTGTGCAGATGTAACATGTGCAGATGTATCATGTGCAGATGTATCATGTGCAGATGTATCATGTGCAGATGTAACATGTGCAGATGTATCATGTGCAGATTTAACATGTGCAGATGTAACATGTGCAGATGTATCATGTGCAGATGTATCATGTGCAGATGTTACATGTGCAGATGTATCATGTGCAGATGTATCATGTGCAGATGTATCATGTGCAGATGTTACATGTGCAGATGTAATGTGTGCAGATGTAACATGTGCAGATGTATCATGTGCAGATTTAACGTGTGCAGATGTAACGTGTGCAGATGTATCATGTGCAGATGTAACATGTGCAGATGTAATGTGTGCAGATGTAACATGTGCAGATGTATCATGTGCAGATTTAACGTGTGCAGATGTATCATGTGCAGATGTTACATGTGCAGATGTAATGTGTGCAGATGTAACATGTGCAGATGTATCATGTGCAGATTTAACGTGTGTAGATGTATCATGTGCAGATTTAACGTGTGTAGATGTATCATGTGCAGATGTATCATGTGCAGATGTTACATGTGCAGATGTAATGTGTGCAGATGTAACGTGTGCAGATGTATCATGTGCAGATCTAACATGTGCAGATGTAACATGTGCAGATGTTACATGTGCAGATTTAACATGTGCAGATGTAACATGTGCAGATGTATCATGTGCAGATGTATCATGTGCAGATTTAATGTGTGCAGATGTAACATGTGCAGATGTATCATGTGCAGATGTAACATGTGCAGATGTATCATGTGCAGATGTATCATGTGCAGATGTTACATGTGCAGATGTATCATGTGCAGATGTAACGTGTGCAGATGTTACGTGTGCAGATGTAAAGTACATATTTCACATAAGGATGTAACTCCGTAATTTTCTATCCTTAGAGATGTTTGCACAGATTTTTTCCAAAAAACCTTTATATCATAGTAGTAAGCAACTTTCCTTGAATAATTACAATGAAAATGTGTGGATCTGCACTCATTGAAAAAAACTTTTTAATGGGATTTAATTTTTTCCCCTGTATGTGCAGCATAATGTAGAACTCAGGGTCAGTGAGGGCAGCGTCTGTTTTAAATGTTAATGTCCTCTGGCCCCAGGCCACAGACACTAGCACTGATGCTGCTATGCTAACGTCATCGTGCCAATAAGCATCAGACCCAGTTTCTCTACTCACACGTTTATTCTTCCACATCATTAAGCTCAGTCTCATGTTGATTCCCGCTATTCATTCCCCAACGTGTCTGTGTTAGGGCGTCTTTCCACCTGTGGCCTTTGATGTGGATGAGCTGTGTGTGTGTGCGTGTGTGTGTGTGTGTGTGTGTGTGTGTGTGTTCGATGTAAGGGGAACTATCAGGGTCAAAGATTAATCATTAACTATTTAATAGAGTCCTCAACTGTATCTCTGCACATTCAAGAACATATTTTGTGCTGTTGATGTGAGATTTCCAAACACATTTGTGTGTGTGTGTGTGCGTGTGTGTGTGTGTGTGTGTTTGTGTTTCATTAGCCCACAACTCAAAGATCATCAGTTTACTATTATAGAAGAATAAAGAAACCAGAAAATAATCAGAGAAGAGAAGCTGGAACCAGAGAATTGTCTTTTACAAATTTTAGAATAGTACTATTCCATTTGGTTCATATTTACTGTTTGTGACCTCTCTCTCTCTCTCTCTCTCTCACACACACACACACACACACACACACACACACACACACACACACACACAGCTTTGGCTGATTTGAGGCATGAAAACGTGTGTAATGCTGAATCCTCTCAGCTTCTCTCTGGTTTTGTTTATTCCTGCAACCAAACACAGGCAGGTGTTTTCTGATTGACAGATGTGTGACAGTGGTACAACAATTTAATCTAATGATTCTATCTTGCTTTATTCAGACAGATTAAATTATCACACAGATAATAAATTTAAAAAAATTCCATGTATGAAAAGGTGTAGGAAAATGTTTTTGATAAGTTCTTCTTCTATTAAAAACCTGACCTTATTGTTTTTTATTTTCTTTCTGTCTTTTCTTTTTGTGTCCATGTTGCTTTCTTGCCATTTAAGAATCCATTTGCATGAACATGAAACTTCACAAAAACAATGATAAAAATTGAATATTTAATCCACCTAGAATATAAAACCAGTCAAAAGCTTGTAAATAAATAAATATTAATAATAAAAACCATTTGTAAAACCTTAACTATCTGGTACCAGGTTTATTTGGCTGCAATGACCAGGATTCGCCATTAGAGGGCAGCAGTGATGCATTTGAAGCTGCTGCAGCTTTATGACAGGAGGAGAAGGAAAAGTTGAGGTCGGCAGGTGGAAGGGGGACAGATGTGGGGACCTCGGACCCTCAGACCCTCCTCAGAGCCTCAGACCCTGTTTGATCACAGCGTTATTGCTCTTCAGGGTCCCAGCAGCATCTCGTTCGTCCCTCCTCCTTTTCACCAGCAAACATGGCACAGACTTGTTATTACTCTGCTCATTTACAACCCTCAAAAAAAGAAAAAAAAGAAAAAACACAACCCGCCAATACACAGCTCAATACGCAAGGCGGCCCTGGGTGTCTGTGACCTGCCGGTCTCGCTGTCCCTCTTTTGTGCGGAGGGAGTTCACCTTGGAAAAGCTATTTGAAGTCATTGTGCCGGGGCGACGCGTCATTGTGTACCGGGCCCTCATCTCAACAAGTGGCAGCAGTTCACAACTACCTGCAACGCCGCGGCCCAGCGGCGCCTTGAAAGGGGAACCCAGAGTGTCTGCCCCCCCATGAATGACAATAAGGCCATTTCCCAGTCGCGGCCCCCGCGTTGGGTCCCTGTGATCCCACAGCGGGTCTATTGGGGCCCCATGAAGGCCCTTTACGGTCACTAATACACGAAACTCAACAAAAGCCGCCTGGGACGGGATTGGCTTGAGCCGGGGCGTAAAAAACACAATCGGGTCTTTGGGTTTTCTCCGGGCTGAATGGCAGCTTTGATTGGGTGTTAATAGTTTCTCTGGTTTTCCCGGAGCTGCAGGTTTGAACTAATTGTTCATGTTTTTAACTGTGATTTGTTGATTAGACGCTCGGGGACAAAACAGCTTTGAAAACAGCTTCCACTCCATAATAAACAGAGAGTGTCAAAGTACAAATACTTCATTACTTTACTTAAGCAGCAATGCTGTGTATGTATACTCTACTGGAGACATTATCTGTACTTTCTACTCATTATATTTAAAAAAAATCCTGTTTTCATGACAACTGTGGAGCCTAAAAGTGATTTTTTTCATCAATTGACCTATTATAAAAAAATAAGCCATTTGTGTAAGCCAAGTGTTAACAGCTCATATATTATTAAATAAAGTTTTTCTTTTTCTAAAAATCACCTTTTTTCATTAGATTTTATCTTCATGTACTTTAAAGGGACGATACACTGCTAAAAAAGATCACCGCTCATATTTTGATTGACAGGCAGCTCTTTCATCACTTTTACTTTTATACTTTAAGTAGTTTTCAAACTTTTACACTTTTACTACAGTAAAAAAGCTTGAGCTGATACCTCAACTTCTACAGAAGTATTTTAAACATAAGCATCTATACTCCTACCTGAGTAATGGATGTGAATATATATATAATATTTCCTTATTTAACAAACCATTAGTGCTGCCACTAACGACTATTCTGATGATTAGACTAATATCATTAATGAAATGATTAATTGGTCGATCAGTGTTTAACCAAAGAGAAAAGAAAGACTAACGAAACCAGGAAATAATTAGATTTGACCAGAGAATTTGGACGTTTTCTTCTTAAAAAAAGACAAATCAATTACCCACACAGTTGATTAATGAGGGAGTTGGTGACTAATCAATTAATACAGTTTCAGCTGGACACTGAAATAAGGGAAACGCTAACAGGAGAATATGATGTTTTATGGTGAAATGAGTTCATTATTGAGGAGGATCACCTTTAAAAGAAATAAAGGAATTTTAAAGGTACATTATTTTATTGGTTGATCATTTAGCTTATTTCAAGTTTTTTGTTTTAATTTTGACAATTTAGTCATATTTTATAAAATAAGCTGAAATTTAGTTTTTTCATATCATATTTTGGAATTTTTACATCATATTTTTGGAAAACTAGAACTAATTCTACTTCATATTTGACTAATTGCACTTAATATATGATATTCCCCCCTGATCAGATTTAATTTCTTTGCAACTCCACAGGCAAATAAGCATGTGTGTTTTCTGTGTTTAGCACTGACTCATTAACTAAAACAGGAAAAAAACATGTTCAGGAGGAAACAACAAGTACAACAAGGTTCTACAGGGTTGGACCGGACCTGAATGAACCTGCAGCCAGTGACACACACACACACACACACACACACACACACACACACACACACACAACCACTGCCACACATCTGTCCTGTCAGAAAACACCTGCCTGTGTTTGGTTGCAGCAATAAACAAAACCAGAGAGAAGCTGAGGAGGATTCGGCAATACACACGTTTTCATGCCTGTGTGTGTGTGTGTGTGTGTGTGTGTGTCATTAGCATACAGCTTCAGCTACAGATGGATTGTTCCTCTCTTGGTCTCACAGCTGATTGATCTGTTTCCTTGCAGACCTTTGATTGAGTGCTGCATGTCAGTTCAGTGTGTGTGTGTGTGTGTGTGTGTGTGTGTGTGTGTGTGTGTGTGTGTGTGTGTGTGTGTGTGTGTGGCCGGCCCAAAGCAGCCTCAGCTGGGTGTCTTTCAGCTTCCTATTTATGAGCTCCTCTTTACATATTCATTTCTCTACTGTCAAACAAAGGCCGCAGGTTTCTCCCTCTGTGACTGTAGTGCAGTGTGTGTGTGTGTGTGTGTGTGTGTGTGTGTGTGTGTGTGTGAGGGAGAGAGTGAGGGAAAAGAGAAAAGTGAATTGAGAGATCATATTACTGTAACAACTTTGATTTAATCATTATGTTGGTTATACAGATGTAAATAGTTGATATACATGTATATGTAAGTGTAAATATAAATAGATATACTTTAAAGAAAAATAAATTTTAAGCATCAAATCAAACGAAATCTTGAAGTAAACTTAATCCGTCGTTTAGCAACATCTCAGGTGCTCACTTCCTGTTAGACTTCAAAATAAAGGTTCCAGCCTGTGTGTTTTACTCTGTGAGAACAGTGTTGTATTAACAGGTTAAAACACTGTTCTGGAAAAGAAGGAAGAATTTGTTTTGCTGTGTCATAGAGCTTCGGTTTGACTGATGTCACCCAGAGTAAATCACAAAGAAATAGATTTGTTTTTCTTTAATGTTATCTGCTTTTTGCAAATGAACTCTTCATATCCAGCAGAAGTTTAATTCCTCGATTCACGAGTCATAGAAACACAAAAAGCAGTGGAGCGACGCTGTGGTTAAAACAGACTGAAACACAGAGAGAGAGAGCTGACAGCTGAGGAGATAACAGGCCCCGGTCGCCGTGGCGACGGGGTTTGATTGGCGGGCGGTGGTGGGGGGGTTGATTGATAAGGACCCCCCTGCTATTCCAGTGACAGCAGCTGTCAGGGACTCAGCTCATCTCACATCACATGTATCAACTGGTACAGGCTGCTCCACCCCCAACACACACACACACACACACACACACACACACACACGGATACACAAATAGACACACACACACACGGATACACAAATACACACACACACACACACACACACACACACACACACGGATACACAAATAGACACACACACACACACACACACGGATACACAAATACACACACACACACGGATATGCAAATACACACACACACAGATACACAAATATACAAAAACACACACAAATATACACACACACACACATAGGGATACATACATACACACACACACACACATATACACATACACACATAGGGATACATACATACACACACACACACACACACAAACGGATACACAATTATACACACACACAGAGATATACACGCACACACACACACATACACATAGATGTATACACAGACACACAAGCACACACACACACACACACAGGATAAACAAATATACACACATAGGTATACACACACCCATATAGATGTATACACAGACACACACACACACACACATATGTATACACAAACACAGATATATACATACATTCTTACACACACATAGATATATATATACACACACACACACACACACACACACACACACACACACATATATATATATATATATATATATATATATATATATATATACACATACACACGAATATTATGAGCATGCACACAGACGGATATACATACACAGACACACACACAGATATATAAACACACACAGACACACGCACATAGATATATACACACACACACAAACACACACACACAAAATAGTTTTTTCTTACTTTTGTTGCTATTCCTTCATGAATGCATCCATTATTTACTATATAAACTGTGTAAAATCAAAGCCTGGTTGCATCATTGCAGCTCGGTTCTATTTATAGAAAAATATAAAACTGTACCAATAACATAAACTTACATAAATAAAAGGGATAATTATTAAAGAAATGCTCAAAAAACCTATGTAAAACTGGTAAAATGAGTGGTTCAGTATACACTTATAGAGGAATGTCCTGTGAAATAGACAACATACTGTGAATTTGGGCAGAAAAAGCACAAATAATGATATGAGTTTATTCCAACTCTTAGTTCACTATTCACTGCAGGTTTAGGATGATGGCTTCTTCAGGTCTCTGAGGGAGTCTCGTTGCAGCAGCTGCTTGTTTTTTTTTTCTTTTTGTCTATTTCAGTCCGCTGATAAACACAAACTGCTGCTACGGCAGCGACGGACGTGTCGCGTGAAGCCCAAGAAGCTTCAGCGTCTGATTTAGAACCAAAACATCCACGTGGAGGAGGACGCTTTCACCTGGACGGGATTCAACGTCCGTTTCTCTGGTTTTAGCGCGAGACGTGGCGATAAATCTGAGTTTGTCTCTTATTGACTTGTTTATTGCTTTATCACCTGGTTAATCACACCTGTCGTCACCCGGCTTATAAATAAACATCCTGATGGGAATCTGAGCAGGATCGAGCACTGTCCAGGTTATTTTTTTATTTAATAAAGGAAGTGAATATATTCCAGGCATTGATGCACTTTTGCTAAAATGACATATTAATATTATTCTGTTGTCACTATAGTATTATTATAGTGACAACAGCAAATCACACGGCGCGTTAATCAGTGCAGAACCCCCACAGAGCCGGTCCTGGATAACATGAAGAGGCTGAGATTCCTAAATCCACAGAAGGACTGCTCCGAGATGCAGGAATAACCTAAGACTAACGATTGATTATCGGTTAGATGTTTGGCTCATAAAATTGGTCTTTAACCTATAAAATGTCTTTTTTGTCCACAATTCAAAGATCCTCAGTTTACTATTATAGAAGAACAAAGAAACCAGGAAATAGTCTGAGAGGAGAAGCTGGAACCAGAGAATTTGGACATTTCTTTCCTAAAAATGACTCAACTTCTTTATTTTTTTGGCAAAATAGTTGTCAATGAATGTGATCGTTGGTGACTAATCGATTAATTCTGCAGCTCTGAACCTACATGGAGCAGCAGATTCATCAAGCAGGTTTTTAACTGCCTTTTCACTAAGATTTTGTTTTTTATTCTATTATCACAAATCTATACCTAAATCTAAATAGTTGTCATGCTGATATATTAAACGATGTCTTTAAATGGCATATATAATATAGTATAGTATAGTATGTGTATCTGTACATTATTAAGGTAGAAAAATCCCCAAAAACAGGTGTCAAGTCCAAAAATTTATCTCTTTATCCATAAAAACATTTTAGCAGCATATTGTATTAAAAAAAGAAATGTTTTAAAGGAAATAACAACTGAATGTGCAGTATGGGACGTATTCTGCATGCGAGCGTATTGAAAGATGAGAGTAAATTCATAACTTTATTTACAGTTGTACTGGGACACAATGACAAGTTTTATTACTGAGACAAATGGTTCCCATCAACGGTGAAGCTCCACATGAAAAGTTGAAAATGAAAATGGCCTTTTAATGTATTTAGTGTGTTGTTGGTGATCTGCCTTGTTTCTCTGGATGAATTTATTGGTCCTGAGGTACTTTTGCACCAAAGCAGTCGCTTTACCTCCTCCGCTGTAATTCAGAGTTCTGTAGAAATGTCCCTTTTTCTGCACAAATCTCAAATACTCGCAGCAGCTATAAATCCTGAGGCCGGTTTGTCTCAAACAGGAAAAAAACGGAGGACGAAAAAGGGACATAAAACGCTGTTTTTTCCTGCAAGTCGCGACACAAAACTGACGAAAGGGGATGAATGCATTTGGATGTTTTTATTCCGTTGGGGGGTGATAGCGGCGTGTTGGAGGGAGGACGAGCTGTCAGTCAGAGGGTCTGAGGTTATCAGCTCCTCTCTGATATGAGCGACCACCTCTGTCACCACCGCGGGGCGAGAGGCCCGAAGACGGGGCGACGCTCAGATAACCGGTCTGATTGACAGCCCCCCCCCCACCACCCCCCACCCCCGCTGACCTGCAGCCTGGGTGGGTGGGCGGGTGTGCAGGACACCAACGTCCCCCAATGGCAGCCATATTGCAAAGGTCCAGCTCTGGCTGCCATAATGAGAAGTTTGCCCACAGAAAAATACTAAAAATTAAAATAAAGGTTTTGTTACACATGTGATCATACATTATACATAATTATACATTAAACATGTTATACATTACACATGTAAATATACATTACAGATTAATATACAATTAACATGTCATACATTACACAATATTATACATTATTAAGCATTAAACATGTTATTTTACATTACACATGTTCTTATACTTTAAACATGTTGTTGTACATTACATGTGTTATTCTACATAACACATGTTATTATCCATTACACATGTTATCATACATTACATATGTTATAATACATTACACGTGTTATGATACATTACACGTGTTATTATACATTACATGTTATACATAACACATGTTATTATACATTACACATGTGATCATACATTACATATGTTATACATTACACATGTTATTATACATTACACGTGTTATTATACATTACATGTGTTATTATACATTACATATGTTATACATAACACATGTTATTGTACATTACACATGTTGTTATACATGACACATGTTATTATCCATTACACATGTTATCATACAGTACATATGTTATACATTACACATGTTATTATACATTACACGTGTTATTATACATGACACATGTTATTATCCATTACACATGTTATCATACATTACATATGTTATACATTACGCATGTTATTATACATTACACGTGTTATTATACATTACATGTGTTATTATACATTACATGTTATACATAACACATGTTATTATACATTACACATGTGATCATACATTACATATGTTATACATTACACATGTTATTATACATTACACGTGTTATTATACATTACATGTGTTATTATACATTACATGTTATACATAACACATGTTATTATACATTACACATGTGATCATACATTACATATGTTATACATTACACATGTTATTATCCATTACACATGTTATCATACAGTACATATGTTATACATTACACATGTTATTATACATTACACATGTTGTTATACATGACACATGTTATTTTCCATTACACATGTTATCATACAGTACATATGTTATACATTACACATGTTATCATACATTACACATGTTATCATACAGTACATATGTTATACATTACACATGTTATCATACATTACACATGTTATCATACATTACATATGTTATACATAACACATGTTATTATACATTACACATGTGATCATACATTACATATGTTATACATTACACATGTTATTATACATTACACGTGTTATTATACATTACATGTGTTATTATACATTACATGTTATACATAACACATGTTATTATACATTACACATGTGATCATACATTACATATGTTATACATTACACATGTTATTATCCATTACACATGTTATCATACATTACATATGTTATACATTACACATGTTATTATACATAACACATGTTATTATCCATTACATGTGTTATTATACATTAAACATGTTATACATTACACATGTTTTTGTACATTACACATGTAATTATACATTAAAGAAGCTGTGACACAGGATGATTTAATATATTGAGATTCCAGCTTTTCATTTAATTGTCATGGCAACATAATTTATTGTAATAGTCTTTTAACTTCATGGTAGAACGTGAAACGTTCTTCTATTATAACCACGTGTGTAGGAGTTACATTAACAATATAATTATCAGTATGATTATGAGTTGTATTATACATGTATTTGACTTTCTCATCTTGCCAAATGTAGATGGGTAAAAGTGTGTTCTTTACAATATATGTTTTTTTCTTGTTTTCTTGGTTAAACTGTGGTAAAACATCCTGTAAAAGATCTGACTGCCTTTGAAACATGATTTTTGTTATTTTATAGTTGATTCATCATTGTGTATGTGCTAAAAACAGTGCTGCTCTTTTCAGGCTGGTTCTGACTCACCTGTTTGATGGAGAGAGAATCTGTGGGTCACACTGCTGCACAGGGGTCAAAGGTCAAGGCTGCCATGTGATATTAGCATGAGTTTTTATTTATTTACATAAATCTAAAGCATTTGTGCTTATTGTATTCACAGCAGCTTTCGGTGCTCGAGGAATATAATGAATAAATTATATAATATATATGAAATCACACTTATTTTCTGAAGCCCCTGTGTTGTAAATGAAAGGTTGACGTGAATGTATTAAGATTTCTAGTTTTACTTTTTTATGTGGAAAGAAATGGATAAATTTGGAGGTGTTGTCGTTATTTATACAGGAGGTTATTATGTTATAATAAGAGTTTTACTGGTTCTCATATGACATTAAATAGCTCTGTAGCTGGCCCAAGATCTAAACTTAACTGTTAGATAATAATCAATCATTCATTTCAATTACATTCTACACCAATAAAAAAGTGCTTAATAAATGCTTGTGGTTTCAGCCCGTGTTTTTAACTAATGTGTGTTGTTGAGCAGTCTACAGTTTATTTACGGATGAGCAGCCTAAACCGTGCACAGGTCTCGCCGCTTATTTGGCAGCTACATGCTAACTTTAGTTAGCTGTGCTGAGCAGCTTCACCAAACACAAA